>CM053984.1:23957572-24340689 GCA_028641955.1 Protonibea diacanthus
GTAAGACTGCAGCTCTGCTTCCTGGTCTCAACTCTGGGTTGTCACGGTTTTGGTCGACTAATAAACTTGGCCATATTTCTAGATATGAGAGCTGCTCCATCCAAAGTGGGACGGATGCCGTCTCTCCTAATCAGACCAGGTTTTCCCCAGAAAGGTGTCCAATTATCTATGAAGCCCACATCGTTTGCTGGACACCACCTCGACAGCCAGCAGTGAAATGACGACATGCGGCTATACATGTCATCACTGGTCACATTGGGCAGGGGTCCAGAGAAAACTACGGAGTCCGACATCGTTTTGGCGTATGCACACACCGAAGAAACATTAATTTTAGTGACCTCTGATTGGCGTAACCGGGTGTCATTACCGCCGACGTGGATAACAATCTTACTGTATCTACGTTTAGCTTTAGCCAGCAGTTTCAAATTTGACTCGATGTCGCCCGCTCTGGCCCCAGGGTTGCATTTGACTATGACCCCCGGTGTCGCTAACTTCACGTTTCGTAAAATGGAGCTGCCAATGACCAGAGTTGGCTTCTCAGCGGGTGTGTCGCTGAGTGGGGAATATCTGTTTGAAACGTGGAGCGGTTGGTGGTGTACCGTGGGCTTCAGTTTGGGGCTATGCCTCTTTCGTGTAGTCACCCAGCCTCCCGGCTGCTCGGGAACTACCGGGGAACGGCTAGCTGAAGCTACCTTCGGTGGTACCGCACCGACTACAGGGGACTGGCTAACTATAGCAGCTACTGACTGTTCGGTGGTGCGGTACCGTGCCTCTAACTCACTGAGCCTCGCCTCCAAAGCTACAAATAAACTACATTTATTACAAGTACCATTATCGCTAAAGGAGGACGAGGAGTAACTAAACATGAGGCACACAGGGCAGGAGAGAGCAGGAGAGGAGAGAGCAGGAGAAGAGAGAGCAGGAGAGCAGAGAGAAGCCATTGCTATAGTTGGGGAAGTTAGTGTGACTAACAGAAAGTGGGAAAACTATCGGGTTGTGGTTGCTAGAGTTAAGAAACTTGTTCGTGCACAAACAGGACAGGTGTAAGGATAGTGTAGAGTTATGTAGGTAGTCACTGATGTGAAAAATATACGAAAATCTGTTTAGGTGAGCAGAGCAGAGAGCACCGTGGCAGCAACACCGATAACCGGAAGTGACAGAATTGCGCTTACCGTAAAGCACGTCGCACACCCGTCGCAGTTAACGAGTTCTTTTCCGACATGAGGGGGCGTTCTTAATAAATAACAGTGACTATGGGAGGTAAAACTCGAATCACTGAGTTAGTCTGAGACACAAATGGTGTCCCTTGGGTTTATTTTCATATATTTGGTTGCTGGATTCCTGAAGAGGAGTTTTTTTTATTGAGTACTGGGTTTGCTGAACACTGTGATGGATTTCTTGTGTTTTCTTTTTGTCTGCTGCTGCCTTTTGAAATTTCTGGTTGTGAGTTAAGGGACCGTGTTGTGGAATTCATGAATCCTTTGTAGCGTTGACTAAATTATTATCTTTGTGAGATTGGTTGGTCTTTTCCTTCTTCAAAATATCATTCTTATAGCAGCCTTTAAAAGTTCACTATCAGTCGACCTGCAGTAAGGAATGTTACTTTGTAGTCTTTTGTCTGTGACCCGGCCATTCTATCTGACTGCTTTCCCTTCTCTGCCTGACTGCAGCTAATGAGGGTGACAACTGCCTAATGAAACCTGTGAGAAAGGCATCTCTAAACTCCTGTGGTGGCTCTAACAACAACTTGTGTGAATTCCCAGAGACTGGATTTGGATACCTCCTGTGTTGGTTTACCTTCCTCCACTGACTGGGCAGTTACATGCTGTTCATACACTTGACCAAATCTGTTTCTGTGTGTGTGTGTGTGTGTCTGGCTCTCTTCCATCCAATTTGTACTTCTGACTTGCCCTGTTTCTCTCACTACATCCTCCCTCAAGCCTCTGTTTATTTCTCTGACTCCTTATCCACACACTTTTCCCTGTTTTCCTACATTAATTAATCTTTTCCTGGTCCAGATTGCTTCGTTTTCTTCAACACGAAGAACTCAAGGAGGAGAGTCATGGCTCATTCACTTGGCCCCTGAGGCAAATGAAAAGGAAATCAAGAAATGTTGCTGGCTCTTCTGAGTCCAAATGCAATTTAAGGCAAGATATTCAGCCGAGCTGGACGGGATAATCAGGATGTTTTAAGTGTCCTGCATGACAGAATCATCCATTTACCCACTGCAACTGTGCTGCAAAATATATGCATCCAAATCCAAAATTTACATACTGCTTATGAAAATAGAAAATATTGTTTTTTGAGTAATTACTGTGGACAGATTGCATGTTATTTGGTAACTTGGGTGAATAGTGTGGACATGAGGAGCAAACCTCTGCAGGACAGACACCCATTTGATGAAAATATCCCTTCTAATTTAGGATTCATGAGTTTCCTAATGAACCTTAAGGTCTGTTGAAAATCGATGCATAGAGGTGAGAGCACTGACAGCATACCTCAGGATATGATATGTAAAATTGAGGAAAGGTTTGGATTCCATTCTGAAGCCAATGGTCACACAGTTTGAACAGAACTTATGTAAATCAACAGCACCCCAGTGGTAGAAAGGTGTAGTTGGTTAGATAAAAAATGTGTTTTAGTTCAACGGTGGACTGCAGAGTCAAGTGCAGAACACAGACTAAGAGGCAGATAACATTTAACAGATTTATTAAAAGATGCGAGTGAATGGAGGTGAAGTGGAGAGGAAATGACAGCTGGCAGCAGCCAACCTCTGGGAGGGGCTGAGGGTAAGTATGTCTGGCAGAGGTTTACCGCAGGAACACTAGCAGGCGGGTGATGATCATGAGGCACAAGAAAACACGAGAAAAGTAATAAGTACAATTGTTGAAACAATAATGGGGATGAGTGGGAGGAAAGCCTGGTTCAGAAAAAGCTGCAGGTAGATGAGTTAAAGGATGGCAAGTGTGTAGGCTCAGAGAAATGATAAGCTGACTGCAGGTCCGTGTGCAAGACGATGTCACCAGGAGCCAGGAAAGCAGACCACGCCCACATACAAACACACATACATACATACACAAAGACAGACAGACAGACAGACAGACAAAGGGGAAACTGCAGGGACAACTGCAAACTGCAGGATAAAATCTGAACCCATCAGCTATCATCTGTAGATGATTTTTAAATGTATCTGCATTCAATATGCAGTTATTTATTTAGAGATATTAGCAGAACTGCTTCTTTCTCCTTTTTCTATATTGCTAATCAAACTCTAAACAGTGACCTGCAATTGGATATCAATCATCCATTACCGTATATCTTCTGGCTACACTGGAAGCTCTCAAAAACATTTACTGCTGGCCCCAGAGGCTAGATCATCCTTACACAATATCTGATGGACTCCAAGTTTGCCGTTATACAGAAATATGATACCTCATGACCATTGCACTCTTCCACTGAGCGACGCCTGGCTCTGCCACTTGTTCGTTCAAGGCAATCCAGACTTTTTTTGTCTCTGTTGGTGGAACGCACTACCACTTCTTACCAGAGCAGGGGCGTCCCTCTCTACCTTTAAAAACCTCCTGAAGACCTCCAGCTCTTCAGAGAGTACCTTCTCTCCTAGCACTACCAACAACTGGACATGAGAAAGCTACCCCTTTAAGAATTGTCACAGCACTTTATCAACTGCCTGACATCACTTAACTTTTGTTTTTCCAAAGGGTGTTATCAACAGGCAAACACCAAAATGCCTCTGGACACAAATGGATGGTCTAACCGATCAAAGCAATGAAATGTGTGATGTAGCTGTCATAAGTATGGCAAGCACATCTATCTTATTTAAAAAAGTGCAGTAGTTTGTTCTTCTTTTAGAGAAAATATACATCAGCAGCAGCCATCTTGGTTGTTTATAAAAATGCCTCACAGGCAATCCTCTGTACAGTCATCATATCAAACCCGCTCCATATTAGATTTAGGTTGTAAATGGCTCCACCCGGGCCAGGTCAGCTGAAAACCTCTAAACAAATGTCAGACTGTACACATCTGCCAGGGCAAATAAAATAAGAGTTCATATATTCATCTGGTTTCCAGGTGAACTGCTTTCATTTCTCTGATATTAAGACGTTTCAGCTGCTTTTAACTCTTATTAAACATCTGACGATTCACCTGCTTTCATCTCTTCAACTGCTTATTTGAACTATTTTAAGTGTTTCACACACAGTTCAGGAGTTACACTTTGAGTGATTTGCACTGCTTTCAGCTCCACACTTCAACATCTTACTGTAAGTAACACTCATAATATTTTACATGCAGAGCACCTGTACCTTTAATTTTCAGTGTAAGTGAGCACACTTAAATATCTTTTTTAGAATATTTACATCTACATCACACACTGCATTTATTTTTGCAATTACAATAAATGGACTATATATATTGAAAAACATGATTTCATAAGAAGTGAATGTACTGATCCACAACGGAAGTAAAATGAAATGAGAGGAAGGAAAATAAAAGCTTGTGCTACACTTCTCTTTAGTTTAATGTGAATTCTCTGTGGTACTTGGATGGATTAGTATCACTGACCGATACCACTTTGCCTTGCAGGATCCAATTCATCATCATGAGTGTCACGCTTCAGAGCTGGCCAGGCTACAAATGATGAGTGCATGACTTCATAGTGCCTTTAAGGCTGTTCTGTAAACGGTCACACGATCCATTCTGACCAGCAGGCCTAACACTGTTCTCTACTGTACAGCAGCTTATTCCTTAAAGAATGTGTTAAGGTGTTCTTCAGAGTTAGCCATGGAAGTGACAGACTTAGAATTGAGTTATTAGGGTTCCTGCTGTCTGAATAAGGAGCAGGTTCTTCCCAAGGCCAGTAAGTTTTGATCCACTGACCCTTATTTGTGGAATTTTTCAAATTCCCAGAGTACTGATGATTTCCAGAAAGCGGAAAGGTGAAATTTATGCTAAAGGTCAGTAAATTCATGTGGGAAGCAGTGGACTCTCCTTGGAGCTCTCCTGTTTTCTCTCCTCATGCAAAACAAGATACCATGTGATGTGTAAAGAAAATCTGATGACACACACACAGATTTCTGCAGACGCATAAAAACTAAACCATGTCTATTTACAATAAAAACTCCCCCAGATGCATTTAATTGTATCACATTAAACATCAGACCATAGTGTAACCAAGGGAAGTAAGTAAAAGAGATGGAAAAAAGAAAGCAAAGGACTCACCACATAAAGAGGGAGAGGCTGTTGATCAGTTGGACCAAATGGTCTGATTACTATCCCTGTTTTGATGGGTGGAATAAAAAGCTCTTCTCCCGCTTTCTCAAAGCATCAAGTTAAGTGTTTGTGTGTGAAAGTCAGCCCGCTGTGATAAACCAATTCAGATGCTGCCACTTGCATTCTGCGGTTGGTCATTAAAGAAAGCATTCTCCCACTCAGAAGTGATATATGAACTGGTTAGTCGTGCTCTGCCATGTGCTTAAATTTCCATTTGGCAGATTGCAACAGAGGGGACAGAGCGGGACAAGGGAGGCAATTTTAGCTCCACATCCACCTCCACCTGGCAAACTGGATGGAGGTTGTAGAATAAGGGCAAATGAAAAATTGACTGTAAATTTGATACAATTTAAAAGATAAATAGAAATAGATTGTGAAACAATGCTGAAGCCACCTTTAACTGTCGAATGGCAAATATGATGCCATTTCAGAGAAGTTTAAGGTCCAGTGTGTAGGATTTAGTGTCATCTAGGAGTCTAGTTGCTGATTGCAATGCCCTCGCCTCACCCTCCTGTGATGAAGGCTGCAAAACATGCAAGAACACAAAATATATACATATATACATCACCTTACAGGTTTTTAAATAGCTGCTGTGAATGTAGTAGCCATCATCTTTTACATTACATTTAGTCATTTTGCTGAAGCTTTTATCCAAAACTACTTAGTGGGCGTCAGACAGGGACATGCAAACCAGACACCAGTGGCGTTTTTCAATTCATTTCAGTGGGGGACGCGCGTTTCCGCGTCCGCAACGCGGGTGTTGCTGCAAATATGTTGCTGGCATGCGGTGAGAGAAGTTGAGCCAGATTCAACTTTTGGGAAAATGGAGCCCCACGTCATGCTCCAGCCGCCAGTCAGACACTCAGATCAGCCAAACCTCCACAGACAGCCTGAAAAGACTATCCAGGTGGATTCACAGACTCTGATACCTGTGTGTGTGTTCTCACTTTGTTTATTTCGTGTAACCAGCTTCTAAATCAATTGCAAATGCAATTTACACCGCAAAATATAGTGACACGAAGAAGTTTAATTTGATTTGTGTCCGATGATTAGAGAGAGAGAGAGAGAGAGAGAGAGAGAGAGAGGGAGAGCGCTTTGGGAGAGAGACTTAGAGTAACAACACAGAGTGTCACAGCGGTTACATTCAGCAGGTATAGACACGCCACGGCAACCCACCTCAGCTTCCCTCACTCCCCCACCACCGGTTGCCAATTTGCCTGTCCCTGTCTGAACACACGCTTACAGAGAAGGGAACAATCAAGGTACAGTGTGATAGGAAAGTGTTAGTACAGCAGTAAGTGATGTGACAATTCTTAAAGGGGTAGATTTATAGTGTGTCCATTTGTTGGTAGTGCTAGGAGAGGACAGCTCTTCTTGAGTTTTGTAAAGGTAGAGAGGGACGACCCTGATCTGGTAGGAACTGGTAGTGTGTTCCACCAATGGGGAACAACAGACGAGAAAAGTCTGGATTGCTTTGAACGAACAGGTGGCAGAGCCAAGCGTCATTCATTGGAGAAGAGCAACGGTCATGAGGTAATGTATACCTGTATAAGGGCGTTCAGATAGGTAGGTGCGAGCATTAGCGATTTGAATTTAATGCAGGCTGCAACAGGTAGCCAGTGGAGCTCAATGAGCAGTGGGGTAACATCTTGGCAGTCTCAGTTTTAGACACTTCCTCATTGGCTTCACTTCACAGTCATGGAGGATGCTGCTTGGGGTTGAACATGGTGGACTCAGTCTAAGATTAAAAAAAAAAACAAAAAACAGAAAGATTCAGGTTATTTTACAGTAACTATACACTTAAACGTCTGTAAATACAGGCTACCTAAATCTACTGTAGCATACTGGAACCTTGAAGGTGAAACTAGAACTTTTACCCACATCAGTGATCTGTCTGTCTTTGCTGTGTGAAATATGATGGTCCATGCTTGGCAGAAAAGCCGACCTCACTCAACTACAGGATTACAGGAGAGTTCAGCTCTACAAGATTACATGGCTTCACACTGGGTTCCACTTCCACAGGGTTCTATTCTTGGTCCTGTCTTATTCAATCTCTTCATGCTTCCACACAGTCATTACCATTATAATGTGAACGATGCTCAGCTTCACAATAAAAGTAAAGTGTTAATGCTTATCTCAGCGTGCTGAATTGACCGTTCATATAACGTCTCTTCTGAGCAGCAATTGTCCAATCATAGCCTTAGCAACCGTAACTGGACATGGAAACTCTGTCAAGTTTTTTTTTTTCTTAAAGTGGTGTTCATAGAGCTGGAATTATTAAAGTGCAGAGCGCTTTTTGTCTCAGCCTACCTTACACATACAGGTCAAGGAAGAGTGCCTACCTTGACCTGTATGTGTGCTGCTTTGGCTCACATATGTGGTGTCCACACTGACGGCGTTGCTGTGGTGCTGCCACCCCTTGTGTTTACCTTTCATCAGCAATAGAATGTTTCATTTGATTTCATCATAAATTCATTTCGATTTAGTCAGTGTTGGCTGGTGGAAGATTATCTGTAGGACCAAGCCACGTCCAATTAATTTTTCCAATCAAACATCCCAGTATGATTTAATGGTAGAAAGTAAGGATACCATAAACACATTAAAACTTTGCTGATGTATATTTCATAATTTTATTCCAACTTGAAATAAAGCATGAAATTAGGACTTGATAAACACATCAGCACTCACACAGGTGTATTCAGGATAAAGCATGTAATAGAAATTTCCCACCTCACAACAGGGAGATAAAGATCAGGTGTTAAGTCAGACACTGAATGGACGTAAGCATGGGAGTCAAGTGCTCTGAGGTGAAGAGGTGAGGTGGTAAACAACACATCTACAAACATTCATACTGAATGAAACACATTAAAACACCACACAGAGGCTGAACATGAACAAACAAAGTAGTTTGAGTGCATCTGCTTGATACCTGGTTATTCATTAAAGCAACTATGAGGAGGTTTCACCAGTGTTAGTCTCTGCAGAAACTCTCCACTGTAGTGATGGTGTCGGTGGTTGTGTTCTGGGTGGTAATCAGACTCATCAGACACTGATGCATCGGTTCATGTGTGTGGTTCAAAAATGCCTGAACCAAGGTTGAGTTTGCAACCAGTTAATTAAATATGATTAGCTGTTGCTATGCTACTGGATGTGGAGGACAAAGAGCCCATAAAAAGGAGGTTTTGTGTTCACAACATATTAAAAAAAAAAGGGAAACATCTTGGTGTATACACAATCTTTTCCATGTTTATATGTTGTACAGTAAGTTGTGTCTCTCATTCTGAAACAATAGTCTGCATTTGCCCGACCCTTTCCATCACATCCACTGGCATCAGAATAGGAAGGTGGTACACGTGACAACTAAAACAACATGACATGTAGTGCAAGAGAGGAGCGCACACCAAGTGCACTGTACTATAGAAAAGCAATGGTTCTTTTTTCATCTCCATCTGTGTGTATGACTAATTAGCTTACTGTCCAAGACAGTTGTCGCATTATAAACTAAAGCCTACCAGAACATTTTAAAAAGACTTTGCAAGACCACAGTCTGACACCCTCTCACATCTAGAGACAGTGTGATAAGAGTTAAATCAAGAGTTTTTACAATTTTGCAAATACCTGCGGAGTCACTATTTAAAAGACTAGATTAATTTTGACATTATTTCCCATCATGCCCCTGGTGGAAATAAAAAAAAAAAGAAAGAAGAAACTGCTGAACAATGGAGCACAAACAAAAGCAGCTTTTGACCACAGCTGTCCTTGTGTGCACATTTCGAGGGCTGCAGCAATTTCTGTCCACTTTTTTCCTCCTCCACTCGATGATGGAACAAATGGAAGGCCACAGCAAAGATACCGCCTGCTCACTCCACAGCTTCACCAATTTCTCCTTCTTTTATAGTCCAAGAGAACCAAGACTTCTGATTCCTGAGGATGTTTGAGAGACCTTTGATAATATTAAGCAAGATTTAATGGAACAGACCAGAAGAAAACTGACTAAAGACAGCACAAAACAAGTTTTATAACCAACTTGGACCCAACGATTACGATGACAGGAATGCACCGCAACTCAAGCAAACTTTTCAGCCAGCACAACTGACAATATTAGTCTGTGTAGTTACAGGTTACTTGAATGAATGAATGAATGAACATGAATGCTGTATGTCCCTACAATTGAAATCAAAATTAAAAAATCTTTTAAAGTTTGATCTCAGTTCATTCTCTGTGTAAATGAACTTCACTTCTAGCACCTTTCTAGTCTTCAAACCACTCAAAGAGCTTTTACACAAGACATCACATTCACACACTGACAGCAGAGACTGAAGCTGGTGACAATGCTCATCAGCTCATAACCAGTCATATTCACGCACACTCACTCACTGATGTCACAGCCTCTGGGAGCAATTTGGAGTTCAGAATCTTGCCCAAAGACACTTCGACATGCAGGCTGGTGGAGCCAGGGATTGAGAACCAGGCTTCTGATTAGTGGATGACCCGCTCTACCTCCTGAGCCACAGCTGCTCCAGCACTTCGATACAGCCACATAAATAAATTACCTTTTGAACGTGGAAAAGAACTAACAACAGCTGATACAGGATCAGAGTCAGAAAGTCAAATTAAACTCTCCTTGTAAAGCCAGAAGCATATATAACAGAGTACTTAACAGGACTGAACTTTTACAATGCATTTTTATCAACAGGTCTTTATTAATGATATTATTTATTAATGATATTAATTATCATTAACTATCACAAATTTCTGACAGCATCAGAAAACATGTAAAATAATACCTATATCCCACCAATCCAGGCCCTCCCAGTAAGACCATGCTTTATACTTTAACTGTAGATGTATAGTTCTAGAGTCAAATCAGGACTTTGTGAAACATTTATATCTTCTTGTGTGGCAGAGTGGTGACAGTGATTACCTGAAGTGAAGCATACTGCATACTGCTTTCCTCCGCCGCAGCTCAGATCCCGATCACAATGAGGCATCCTTTTTCAGTGACTGGTGTTTTGCTGTTGCTAGGAAACATGCATTCAGCCTCGCTGTCAATCACTTGTGTGACGTGAAACACACACAGCATCTATCAAGAGCAGCCACGACAGGGATGTAGAACATAATCCAGGATTCCTGCTAATATGTGTCCAAACTGAGGTTTATTATGAGAATGAAAAGCTCTGGCTAGTCTTTGGTTTTACTGGCTGCTGCTCTCTTCCTATTGGACGGTGGAGATAAACTGCAATGGTATTTTATATTCCCCCAATATTTCCAACCTTCTCTATAAATCGAATCAAACATTAGCCACAGAAGCTGATATTTACTGTGCACACTGTGGTGGGATTTAATACTGTGCTACACAGAGGAGAACACATGAACACTGCATGTTACTCAACAGTTAGCATCCACAGTGAGGGTATATGGCTTGTTTGATAAGGCGGCCTACGTCCATGTGCTTTGTGACTGACATTTCTCTTTTTTTAAGCCCTCACCTATTAATTGTGATGAAAAGGTCAAACACTGTTCTGCTAAGTAGCTGAGTGTTTGTGAGTGTGTGTGTGTGTGTGTGTGTGTGTGTGTGTGTGTGTGTGTGTGCATTTGTGTGTACGTGTACACTTCCTATTGTTTGTGTATCTTTGCATACCCATGACACGAGAGTGTGGCAGCAACAAACAGGAAAGTCAGTTCATCAGCGTGTTATATAGACTCATCATTTTATTACTTTTAAATGAAATGAAACATCTGTTTGATATCATCTATCATATATCATATACAGGTAAACATGGCTGATATGAATCGTCTGCTAAAATCAGCAAAATATTGATTTTATTTGAATAGACTGATTATTGTGTGGTGACAAGTTATAATATCCATGTACAGATGTGTACAGCAGTGTTACATGTTTTTAACTGCATGCGCAGTTTGCAACATTAAAGGGACATACAGTGTTTTTTCATTCATTATGGCTGTCTGGTGGATCTGATCTAATGTTTGGCTGAGTTCAGTTCTGATGGAGGGGCTAAAGCCTCTACAGATTCAACAACTACACAGATACTGTACAGAGACACAAAGTTATATCAACCAATACAAAGCATAGCTTAGTCACCAATAATAACACCAATAAGTACACCATATTAAAGACATCTATTCATGTATTAGAAAAACAATACACTGATTGGCTTTTTTTTTTTTGAAAGTGTTCTGCTGTGATGAGCATGGAGAAGGTTGTAGCAGTGTCATATATTTTTACATTACAACAATGGTGCTGAGGCACATTGTAGGTGGAAAATACTGAAAATGTGGAATTGCTCATGTGTATTTTTGAGTATTTAAAATATTTATTTAGATTTTTAACCATGCTAGCAACTATGGATGGCGGTGTCAGCCTTGAGTCCTCCCATAGCTCTAATATCACCAGGAGACATTTTTTTTGTCATTTAAAATATCACAATTCATGTGGAGTGGAGGAGTGGAGGAGGAAAAATTCCTATTCATGTTCCTCTTAGGATGAATTTCAAACATTTTGGTGAAAAAGGGAAAAATTTTGATTTGGTTTATGACTACATACATATAATGACAATCTATCGGCCTCAGCTGAACTTTGTGTTTACTGCTGAGTAGCACATTTTAGCATGCTAATACACTAAACTAAGGTTTAATTAGCACTATTACTGTCATTGTCATGTAGTTAAAAGCACCACTGTTCAGCCTCACAGAGCCACAAGCTTTGCTGTAGACTCTTTAACAATCAAGACTGCACACTCATGGTTCATCTGTTTAACCTAGAAAACATAAAAACAGGTTGTAAGATGAAAAATAAAAAGCAGGGCTGTAATAACATAAACAGTGCTAACAGTGAACGAAAATAAAACTGAAATGAAATATTTTCCAGATTGAAATCAGTGTATAGAAGCTTCTCTTATAAATTTAGTGATTTAGTCTGGATTCTCTTATCACCAGCTCAAAGTCATGAATAAAATGATCCAATGCTGCTGATTCACCCTGTGCAGAATCCTCACGGTAAAATCAGCCAAAAGGGAAACAACATGACTACATACGAAGAGTACAAATCATTGAAAAATGACCAAATCTGAGCAAAGTCTGGTGGGCAGAATGCTCTGCTGATTACTTTCTGCCACTAAATGTTGCTGCTGAACATTCATGGCTCAAAAAGGAAGTAATTCCTAGGGATACTAGACTGGTGCATTGGGCTAATAATAACTTAAGAAGTAGAAAATGCACTTCTAGTTAACATTGAAATGAGGTTATTGTTTCTTGTGTGCCTTAGCTGAAGGGGAGTTCATTGACATTACTCCTTAACGAAGCACATGCGTCTGATTGCTCAAGGAGCACCTGGTGGGGGGCGTCAGAGCGGACGTGCTTGGTTTCTGTTGAAGTCCTCCTTTCACTGCCCCCATTGGTCAGTCTTATGTTAGCCAAGCATGCTTCTGTCTATATATCAGTTCAACTCCACCATGTGTTTTATGGTCCACGTTGTCACTGCTGTTATGTATAAATACTTTAAATAATAATTTCAACTACTTCTCCTGTGTCCACACACACACACTTTTAAAAGGCTGTTATGAATGCAGAAAACTATCAACAGAAACAATCACAATCTCTGTTTGCACTATTTACATATCCCATGGACATTCATATTTCAGAGTCTAAGCAGTGTGACAGAGCCTATTATCTGGACTCAACACCAACACAAGTTTTGCAAAAAAGCTGCTTGTAACAAGGCCAAGAGAGGCGAGAGAAGTATGTCTTAATAATATAGGAGATTCTTCTCTTACAGCTGTCGATGTAGCTTGGATTCAAGAAAAAAAATTTTAACATCAAAGGCCGGTTTATCCTCAGGCGCTCACCTAAATATCACATAGTTACATCAGAGCTTTTGTAGTTGTGAAAGTATTGCCAGAGGCCGTTTTTATAGAGAAAGTACTTTGCTGTTTTACACGTCGATGCTCAAAAACATTGAAACATCAGAGTCATTCAGACTGTACAGCACCAAGCAAGTGTGAATGATTGGTCCAATAAAAACACATAGAAATATACTGTATAAAACATTTACATTTGTGTCCATTTAAAATATGTTCTGTTACTTTGTTTAGGTCCATCCTTCTTTTCTTTTTTCATTCTTCCACTCTCATATTTAGCTTTTTGATTTCTCATGGTATACTAAATAAAGACACCACACACCAATACATAATACAATGTGCATCTGAAATGAAATTCAAAGTGGGCACTTGGCCTCACATGAAACCAGGTCAGTCTGTGTCTCCCAACCAGTACCAGAATTCCCTTGATGAAGTTGGACCAGTAAACATGAGGTGCAGCAGGCGGGTTTATGGAATGAGAAAGTGTATTCCGTTGAGGCCCGGTCAGTACGCTGTCTCTTTGATCATGTTGGAGGAAAGGGTGTGGTTACTGGAAATGCTGATGGAGTGGCGGGTCAGAGGGTGGGCGTGCCTCCTGGGGGCATGGCGGCAGGGCATGCAGAAGTAGCGTAGTGTGGAAAAGAAGATCTGGCGATAGGTGGCTGACACCAGGTTGTAGAGGATTGGATTGATGGCCGAGCTGACGTAGAACAGGACGTTGGTCAGCATGTAGAAATAGTGATAGAAGTCATACAAGTCACTGTAAGGAGACACAAGACAGAGAGCCTTTGTAATGAATGGCATATTTAGCATATTATTAAATGTGGCATATGAGATATCAATGTAGTGTTAAGATTTGCAATCAAACACAACAAGAATTTAATTTTAGTAGAAGTAGTAGAATTTTAGTAGAAGTTTATTTAACACTCTTTTGTCCAAGTATAATCACAAGAAATCACAAATTTTACAGACACGAGTCGATATGTATTACTTGAATAAACTGCATGCTTACTATTACTAGCTTCTTTATTGTGTTATTGTGAGTGACTTGGCACATTCCTGCTACCTAGCAGTCACCAGCCACTAAAATTTCTTGTTGAGCCACTTCCTGGTGTGACTGCATGGGTCTATTATAATTTGTTTATTCCATTCACCATTAAAACATTGTCAAGCATAAAATGGATAATTTAACCATAAATTGAATATAGAGTCATGTTTTATCCAAATGTACTGCAGCTGTGCATCTTAAGTTAAAACAAATATGGACTGGGTGGAGGGGGTCTCAGTTTTCAAGTTTCTGTACACATACACAACTGGTGGACATACAGGGTGACCTCAGCTGGAGCGCTAACACCAGAGAGCTCATAAAGAAAGCAAAACAGAGATTCTATTTCCTGAGGATCCTCAGGAAGAATCCTCTCCCAAAAGCTGCTTGTGTCCTTTTACCGATGCTCTATAGAAAGCATCCTGATCTACTGCATTTGTGTACGGTTTTCCAGCTGCACGGCTGCAGAAAGGAACATGTCCCAGGGGGTCATAAACACCACCCAAAAAATCATTGGCTGCCCCCTCCCCTCCCTGGAAGAGCTTTACAATTCCCGCTGCCTCAAAAGAGCCCAGACCATTATCAAGGACTCATGCCACCCTGGCCACATCATATTCAAACTGTAACCCTCGGTCAGGCGATACAGGACAATGAAAACACATACAAACAGTTTTTATGCAAAGGCCATCACAGCTTTAAATGATCACATGAAGTAATTCATGGAATGGTGGATGTATGTGGATGTATTTTTTTTTTTTGTTTATTAATTTTTCCATGTTTTTATCCCTTTTATCTGTTTTAATTATGTTTTAGACTGCGTTTTTTTGTACTACTGCACTGAGTATTGTACTTAAATTTCATTATGCATTTGCATAATGCAGTACAGCAAATTTAAAAAAAAATCAATTATGAGACAAAACACTATAGGTTGAATTAAGTGTGAGAAAATAGCGGCAGACTAATTGCTTGGATTTCTCATGCTAACATGTTCCCAGCTGGTGCTTAGGAGTGATAACATGGCTAAGGCTAGTTCTGTCCTTTAACTGTTAACTGTGTAGTAGCCTAACAGATAATGAGAGTGGAAATCATATAAATCGTACTTCAAGGACTTTCTGTGTCTTTGTTGAGAATCAACAGGCTAAGAAATTTGTATCATGCATGGTGTACTGATGGCTGGTGAACACGTTACACTGACCCAGTAATCTTCTCTTTAGATGTCACTGCTCATTTAGGTCCTTTCTAATCCACAATCAGAAATCGTCCAACATCATTAACAGATCAACTATTGATAAATGTCTTCAGCTTTGTAGTACCGGCCTCTCATCAGCCTCTGGCTTTCTGCTGTCAAAACTACAGAGAGATGAGGGGGAGTAGAAACATTTTCTATGCTGGAATTAAATCGACACATGCTAAAGAGTAACATTGACTTTTAAGTTCCCATGGTGCAGATCTAACCTCCAGCTGTTGAGGGATTTTCTCTGCATGGTCAACCATGAGCGATCCACTGCAGCTACACTTAAATCCTTTATAAATTGGAGCATATTCGTTTTATTTAAAATAAAATTTAAAAAAAAGAACTGGAATGTCTCTATAAACTATAAAATGTGAAATCCTTTTAACTTTTAAAGATGATTATAGTTTTTTATAGGTTATTATATCCAATTTTAAAAATGTTAATGTATGTTCTGCAATACACAAGTGAGTTTTAAATCTATATTTTTAACTGACTGATCTGTCCCTGTGGTTCCTTTTGGAGAAGACATGAACGAGGGAGATTAAGCTACACAGCAGGAGAGGGGAGAGCATTAAGGATATAAAGATTACATAAGATGGGAGGGTTCAGATGTAGTAAGGAAAGAAACAAATGGAGGATGAGGGGAAGAGACTACAACATACTGGAAGTACATAAGAAATGTGAGAAAACACTTTCGTCCATGCTTAAAGTCATGTTCAATATTTGTATCAGTGTTTAATATATTATGTTTTTTTCATTGTCAAAAGAACATAACAGCATTTTTTCAATAATTTTCAATATTTTTCTTTCCTACAAATATTGATACACAGCATTCACTAACCACTCTCCCCAGCATTCAAAGCCAACATAATGCTAGTTATTAACCATTTGTGATTTATACTGTCGGCCCTTCACTATATTAAACCTTTGGGAGGACCCATCCTGCTGTTGGTATTCCTCTCAGAAACTGGACCTGTTGGTTGAGATTATGTGTAAATTTGCACCAAAATAGGTTGGTTGGTTGCATGAGTAAAACAAAATGTAATGTTTAGCGAATAAATCATGACATGTATGAAACGTGACTTGAATTGTCAGTAAAGACACAAAAAACGGCAACACAGTGGACAAAACCACCAATGCAATCTATATATTTCAATTTTCCTCCTGGTTTACAATTTCTTCAGGTTTGACTGCTGCTCTTTTAGTTACATCATTCCGTGGCACCCTCTTTGTTTTCAGTAGTTCAGTCATAATTCACATGGACACATACACAGACTGCCATAGGACACAGCAACAGGTCATCCTGCAACCTCAGCAACTAACAATGTGTGACTGTTGCTTGACTGTGTTGGAGATATTTTTGTGAAGTATTTTCAGTACTGTCAGTCAGAAACAACAAATCCAACAAACTATATATATATATAGATAGATAGATAGATAGATAGATAGATAGATAGATAGATAGATAGATAGATAGATCTTACAACTAATCCTCATTTAATCCTCACTTTTCATATATTTATATCATGTACATTTATGTTTATTCATACACTGATTTGACTGACTGACTTTTCAATACTCTTCACCTTTACACACAGTCCTTTCCTTTCACACTTAATGTTATGTTATAATACTTACATATTTCATTTTTACATATTTTATTATTATATTTTGATTGCACCATTCTGCTATGCCCTTCTGTTTCTTCACCTTATTTTTTCTTCTCTCTCTATCACTGCTATTGCTGCTAGTGATCTTAATACTGACCTGTTTTTCTCATTCATTGTACTGTTGACCCTGTGTTAGCCTACATATGACGAATAAAACTGAGACTGAGGTGAACACTAATGCACAAGGAGCAAAAAAAAAATCTCAACTTTATTCTTTATAGATTGATATTGTAAGAATAAATCAGAACAAACTAATTTCTGTTGGATTGTGTTGCTTTGATGAAGCATCAGAACAAATGATTTCCCTGGGAACATTTATGATGCTGGTGATGTTCACATCTCTTTATGGATGATTCAGACATCAAGATGTCTCTCATGAGAGCACACATGAGTTGTTGCACTGGCAAAGCATGGATGAAAGACACTAAACAGGAGGGCATATACCATAGAAACAAGAGGTGAAGATGAGACAACTTCACACGTGCAAACAACAGACAATAAATGGAAATTAAAAAAGGTTATATGTCATAAGACATCGATATGTTCTGACACATGCTACTCCCAGGTGACACCTCAGTTACTGGAATCTGGCGTATTGATCTGTTCTGCTCTGGAAATGGGCGAGGATCACTGAAGTGTGCAGAAAGTCAATTGTGTGTGTTTCTGTCTGCATACAGAGCCACCATTGAAGATGAATGAGGGCAGGATTGAAAGGGACAACAGGGAGAATATTGAACATGACCTTTTCATTATATATACTCAGGTAACTCTGTGGGCTCTGTTTACGTAATGGACAATGACATATGAGCCATGAGCTAGTCTCTGCTCTGTTGCATTTCCACTTTGATAGGAATCCCTCAAGCACCAGACATTTTTCATTAGAATTACACAAACTGCAGACCAGCAGGTGCAGCGTGTTCAGATGTGGTGATTCTGAACATTAGTCACTTTCCTCTTGTGGAAGATTCATGCAGAACCAATCTCACTGTCGGGAATTCGATGAGTACTATTACCAGGAAAGGAAAGCAAAATATGCCATTTTGTATTCATATAGTGACACAATGCAGGACTAATTTTATCCAGTAGGAAGTGATTAAATTAAAAATTAAAAATAAAGGTGAAGATCATGGACATAGAAGGTAAATCTGTCTATGGAAAAATAATATTTTTCAGCAGATATCTTAGCCACTACATGACTAGCAAAGCAGTTCAGTGTATTTATGTGCTGTATTTATTCAGTTTGGGAAACTCCACAATCTCTAGAAGGATTACCAGGTATTAGTCAGATCCCGTGTGCTTCCATGGAAACTGAGATCAGAACAAAAATGGCGAGCAAAGAAAAGTTTATTTCGAGAACAAATGGTCCCAAAATATGGAAATATTTTGATTATATTTTTTACTTAAAATGGTAATTGTTGTATAATCACAATATTACATTCGAAGGTGAGCTTTAACCAGGGCCGCTGCTAGCCAATTTGGTGCCCTAAGTGTGATTGCTTTGTGGGGGCCCTGCAACAAAAAAGATTAAAAAAAATAAATAAATACTCAGGGGTGTAAATTAGGGGTAAATAACACAGATAATTGCAATAACAATAAAATAAAGCAATCTGCTGGTGGATAGACTTTAAACCCCAAGAGAACACCACAAATACTATACGCCCTAAATGAGACAAAGAGAATGTTTTTTTTGTTTTTTTTGTTTGTTTTTTTTTTACCAAGAACGTTATATGTTATTGTCAGCATATTCTAGTCTGGAGACTAGGTGACTAGGTGAGGCAGGCAGTTCTCTTGTTGCATGGTAGCAGGCAGTGATCTCCACTGAGGCGGAGAGACTTTTAAAACTGAGGGAAGACTTCTAGAAAAAAGTAATGGACATTTTTGTCCAGAATGATCGGTGCATGGACTTCATTTATAAGTAAGGGTACTGTAAGACCATAATAATGTTTTTTTTTTTTTTTTTTTTTAATGAAATGTGCGTCATGTGGGCTACAGCTTGTATGTGTTGTAATGCTGATATGAGATATGAAACATAACCCGTTAACTGCTGCCGATCAAATGGTGAATAATCTACTCTGTTGGGTTCATATATTTGTAAATCTGATTCTGATGGAGTCAGTGCCTCACCAGCCATGAACCTCACCGCACGTCACTGCTCATCCTGTAGCACAGAAGCTGCTGCTGCTGCTCTGTCAACGTGCTGTGTACACATTGTGTTAAAGAGAAAAAGCTAACAGTGAGCTGTGCGTCAGAAGCACCTTCTAGGTGACATCAGCTCTTCAACGGATTTAAATCTAATTAACTGCTATAAGTCACAACACATGTTGTCTGGAGATTTGTATAAGCTATTTTATGTTTACACAACAGCGATTTAAAGTTAGACATGCATTCACACAAATGTGTTTGTTTGAATGGCTAAACCGCCCATCACATTTAGTCTCTCTCATTTATATCCTTATTACATTTAATATTTTAAACCTCTCTGGCTGTTTGATGATAAGCAACAAAATACAGTTGGAGCATTATTTTCCTCTTATAATTTAAATTCTGTATATTGAATTTATGGCTTAAATGCCTAATTTATATGAGCCACGTCTGCAGTTTAAAAACAGTGTTATCTTATAAGAATATAATTATATGTCTCATGTAAACAAGACTGGGTGCCCCTGTATTGCAGCAGTTAGCACTGTCGCCTCACAGCGAGAAGGTTTTTGGCTTGAATCTTGGCTGGGGTCTTTCTGTGTGGAGTTTGTATGTTCTCCATGTACCCCACCTCTCACCAAAAGTCAGATGGGATAGGCTCCTGGGATAGGATGTCAACAAGACTTGGTTGAAAATCTATTCAGTTACTATTACTACTACAACTGTTCAATTCATTTTTATTTATACACCGTCAAATAACAGAAGTTACTGTATCTTATGACACCTTCTATGACCTTCTATCTAAGGCCAACGTGCTCTGTGGAAACTTGCAGGCATTCCACTAGGCACCAACTGCATGCACACAGCAGGGTTTCTTGTTTCTCTCTTCAAACAGGCATCTGTACAACATGATATTAGGTTATTCCAATATGAACTGAAAACATGAATGCCACTAGCACTGATAAAAGCAAATCATTTATATTGACAAAAATAAGTACAGGCCAGCAGGGTGCAGCTCTTTCAGTCCTTCACTGCCTGTCTGTCCTTACAAACTTGATAGCTGAGACAAGTGAGCAAAAAATATATAAAATATATATATTAAAAAAAATCTAATTTTCTCAACTGATTTTGACTCGGTGACCTTATTTTATTGCTTTTTTTAACATCCAGAACAATATTTCCCTTCTTCATCTGTAGCAAACCCAATGCTTCATGCTGCAGGAGGGGTGATCCAGTTTTTATGACGACCATGCTGATGCGGTCGCCTGTGGATTCTTGGGTGCCTGTAGCAACAAAACCTACTGAGCAAATAATAACAGTGCCTGCTTCTCATAATAATGCCTTTACTGCAGGCGTGACACAGAAAACACACATCTACACACCATACATTAGCATAAACCACTTATTATAACAGCTGCTCCCATTTTTACAACTAGTGTTGGATGGTGAGTAGCTGCTCAGTGATGTGTTACAATGACCACAACAATGTGTTGAATATGATTAAATAATGTGACTAATTGTGGCTATTTGAGTATGACTGCAGTTTTGTTGCCTCACAGGTAAATCAGAATTTTCAAAAGAGAAAAGCACTACAGTGCAAATTCAAGAAAATAAAGATTGCTTGCTTCTTCCATGCAAAAAACAGAAAATTGAATATATTTAGCTGTGCACAAATAAACAGAAGCCAATAAAAATCTAAAGACACTTAGAGGAGCTTTGATCTTCAGAAGCAGGCAGATAAGCAGGATGATTTCAACTCAGAGCTCCTCATCAGACAGCCACGTGGAAGAACAAAGGAAACTGCTGGAACCGCTGGAAATAAAAAACATGACATGGCCTTATCTGAGACACATGCTCCGGCTGATTTAAAAGAATATATTACAGCCACTCTGCCACTTATGTTCATCCATGAATGTATAAAACATAAAATAAAAAAAAATCACGCTTTCCAATAATTTTTACTTTGAATGCTGTGAAACAGCTATTGCTCATCTTTTCTCCCATAAGCTTTCTTATCTGATTTGAGGGCAAAACAAAGATGGACTGATATTTGACTTCTCCTCTGCGAGCTATACTGATAATGCGATTATTGTGTACATTTATCCATCCTCCAAAAGATGATAAAAGACACGTAGAAACAGTGTCTCAACTTCAGACCTCTGGACTGTGTGAATGACTGACATTTGGGTCACTCTCAACCATGGATGCATCAAAGCAACAGGATATCGGAGTCCAAAGATGGTTTCCATTGAGATGAATGAAAATGACTCACCCAACGCAAAAGCCAAGAGGCTTTCCTGCTTATTGATTTGCTTACACATTGTGTGTCTACACGGGAGGTGTAGCAGCTTCACTCTCTGTGTCTACAGGATATGTAGGCACAATATTGAAGGAGTGTAGTTCACTTATGTTTTTGCGGCACTCGGAGCCCAACACACAGTTACCCTCTATGGACATCATGACAGAGTAGACTCAAGAGGATTGAGTCGTTCATGTTAGAAGAGAAAATGAGAGTGTTCATGCAAGAAGCCACCGGACAAGGGTAAATCTGGGACTGACTTTTAGTAGTTTAGCTGTAATTATGTGTGTATCAGACAAAGCATGACGTGCCCAGCAACTTTCATATGAAGAACTGGCTTGCCATCTTTGAAAATGATATCTAGTTCTACTTAATATCTTTTATTGGCAGGTAGAAATCTGAATAGAGAAGTAAAGGCCCTATCCAAAGTCAAAGAACTTTTTGAACAGCTTTTTGAGCTTTTTGAACAGCAGTGCCAGACGGAGACTGAAAGTTGGCATCACAGAGACATCAGCAAAGACTGGAGAGAGAGCTCAACAGATTTGTGACAGGTGATCAAAAACATCACAGGCTACAAAGGTGCAACATGTTTGAGGCCATGTTACGACATTTCGCTCGCTTTGATTGCCTCAAAGTCAGCTGTCAAGTCTTCTCCACTTCCAGAGGATTGCCTGCTGCTTAAGAGTGAATAAATCTGCTTTTTTCCCCCTGTCTGTGGACTAAACACGTGATAACCAGTTGGTCAATGTCACCACTGAAATCTTTAACACATCATTGTGACAGCAGAGTGTTCGAACCTGATTCAGCCACTTAAAATCTCTACAGTGTCTAAACAATTACTGCCCTGTGGCACTCAATGCCCATTCTCATGAAGTGCCACCCCAGCCTGTCAGAAACCCAAACCAGTTTGCATCAGTCACACACCTCTCACACACCTTGCAAATAACAACACCTACATGTTGAATTTCAGCTCAGCATTCAACACAGTCACCTTTGGGCTTAAATACCCCCCAGAGACAGATTAACTGACTCAATGTACCCCGCTCAATGTCAGCAAAACCAAGGAACTGATTGTTAAATTTAGGGAAAAAGAGGCAAAAACAAAGATCCCTGTTTAAAAAGGCAGAGCTGAGTAGGGGCAGATGAACAGTTGTAGGTTCCTGTGAATCAGAATCACAGAGAACCTGTCATGGTTTTCTCACATCTCCACCCTGGTCAGCTCAGAAGCTCAGAAACAATTTTATTCCTTAAGGGCACTTGAGAAAGTAAAATTCCTATGCTGAGTTCTTGTTAACTTCTACAGAAGTAAAAGCATCCTGTTTGGAGATATAACAAACATGGGATGTGCATGTCCCAGGACAGAAGAACTCTGCAACAAGTAATTAAAACCACTCAGAAACTCATTGGTACTCCTCTACCGAGCATAAGATACAACAGAAAAAAAACAGGGCACTAGCTATGTGGTGGGACACCAATGTGCAGGAAGTCAAGATGCATTTATGGTGAAAGGACTTGGTAAGGGTTAGGGTTTGCACACCCACTTTTGAATTTTCATTGACCAAATTTACTGTATAATTTTTGTATATATAATTTTTGTTTTGTTTTTACAAGTAGCTTAAAGGAAACTACAAACTCAGTTTCATCACACACTGACACATTTACTGTGTATTCTTGTATATCGTTGACACTAGACGTTTCCTTTAAGCCCACAAGCATTGGTTATGTACAATGAAGATTTGAGACGTCTGTAACATTCAGAGAGTGCTACCATGTTGCTCAGTCTGTATTCCACTTGGAAAGTGAAAGTTTCAGATAGAATACAGAAGCTGCACTCTCAGAAAAACTGGTTCTTGTTATTCTTATATCCTTAAGTTTAGTAATCTCTTTTTTCCCTTTTAAAGGTTCTTTGGAATACGGATTACTGGTGCTTTAAGTTGACCCTTTGCAGCAACTGGTTCTTTGAAGAACACACAGGTAAAGGATTCAAATCAAAATCAAATCACTTTAGTAGTCTGAAAATGTTTGATATGACTGTGTGACTCAAATCAAATCAAATCAAATCAAATTTTATTTGTATAGCCCAAAGTCACAAAACACAGTTTGCCTCAGAGGGCTTTACAATCTGTACAGGGAGTGACACACTCTGTCCTTAGACCCTCGGTTCGAGTGAGGAAAAACTTGCCCACAAAAAACCCTTTAACAGGGAAAAAATGTGGAAGAACCCTCAGGAAGAGCCTCGGAGAACCAAAAAAGGTCTGCCTATGGCATGCCTTAACTCATGTTATCCCAACATCACTATGCTGTTCACACATAGAAGGGCAACAAATGTTCAGAAAGTTTACACTCACAGCGCAGTAAGCTTGTCTTGTAACCTCACTATTCTAAACATTTACAGGGATTCAAGCCATATCGCCTCATGCTCTCTGGAGAGCACTACTGTATTATTATCCCTGCAGAAAAATAAATAAAAATACAAAACTGAATCAAAACAAACCAGCAGTATAATCAAAATGAATTTTGATGTCAGTCCATCTTAAATTAGAAATCTAAATATGTGTTTGGAACAGAGAATAAAAACAGTCAGACTCACTCTGCTTCAGTTTCTAGTGTGTGAGGAGACGCACACACCATTGTGGTTTGCGTGTTTGACTGGCTGAATAGGTAGTGTGTTTACAGTAGCAACATGTTTGCAGAAGATGTATGAATTTCCATTCCCACATTTACATACACTACGTCCATCCGTCATACAGAGCAGAAGAAAGAGGCTTTCCAAGCTCTAACATCCATTTACTGAAATGGTGTCTGTTTGATTTAATTAGGGAAACAGTATATAGTTTGGAAGGGCTAATCGTTAGAGAGAGAGAGAGAGATGGAGAGAGAGGATGATAATGTTAAATGAAGGCAATCTAATCAGGAAGATGTATCTGCCTGTCTCCTTTGTCAGACGTTTTTAACTGATGACCCTCTAAATGATGGCCACAGCCATCATTTGTGTGTGTGCATACATAGGGTCTGTGTGTGTAAATGGTCATGCATGTAAAGGTCTATGTGCGTTTGTACACGTCACATCAGTGCATTTCTGCACAGATGAAGTGGGCAAACAAACTACAGGAGGAGAAGAGAGGCTTCAAAGAATCATTACTCACTCGGACCAGTCAGAGACGTAGCAAAACATGAGGCGGCGAGCGTGATAGGGCAGCCAGCAGACCACAAAGGCAATGACCACTGCGCCTGGACACAAGGGAGAGAGAGAGATAGCATCAGGAGCCAGTAAGAAGACAAAAATACAGGAGACAGAGCATTATACACAAACAAATATGAAATTGTTGCAGAAAGTGGCTTATTTGTGCACAAGGGATTCAGACTTGGACAAATACAAGAACTATATATTTGTATTGGGAACACAAGAATGGAAAGAAAACTGACATTCTGCACATCAACCAGCAAAATACTCTGAATTGCAGCCACATGAATACGAGTGAAGTTGTAGATACAATGCTGAGAAAACATGAGTGAACCCTGGAAGTGGAATTCTTTTCTCATCTTTATTCAAAATGTGGATGATGAGTAATATCTTCTTCACTTAGTGTTTCCATCTGTTACCTGTTGTTTAATGACTTCAAATTTGCATAAATGTCTTCCTTCAAATTTGAGTGAACTCAAAAAATGCTGTTTTTTTTTCAGAGTATCTCTGATCAACACTTCCAAACTACTGACTTAAATTAGCTTTTGTTGAGCTGTCTCCTGACTGAAACATTTTGATTTTGATTTTGACTTTCCTAATGATCTATCAGTAACTTTGCCTCCTGGCAAATAGCAGTTGATGTTGAAAATGGACATGTGAACATACAGACATCAGAGACAGTGACATCTTTAGACGCGATAAGTCACACTGACTCAGATAATATCCCTTAGATGTGAGTGTAGCTCTGCCGTGTGACCGTGTTGGTGACCAGGTCATGCACCTGTCACTTTGTCCTTTTGTCATGTTGTGTATATAATGGGAGCAAGCCAAAATGACAAAGTTGGTCTGACGTGTCTGAAGTTGGTTTTAAATGTGTATGAAAAAATATGAGAGTGCTAGAAACACAAATCTGAAAAGGCGTGTTGCTCATTTTACTACACTTTTGAGATGGCCCCAAACTTTAGTTTCCATCTATTGCCAGACCAGGATCTGGGATCAGGGTAAAAATATCAGAACATAAGATTATGAGAAGTGCCTTATCACCTTTAAAAGGATATATGAATATTGGAGACCCCTGATGATGACAGTGTGAATGAGGTCTGTGTTTTGAGCAATGACAGTATAAAGAATGGACATAACCCATAACCCATAGGTTTCATTTTGTAGCCGAAAATATGTGAAGCTTTCCGCTGCCATGTTGGTTATACTGCATCTTCCACCTCCCAGCTAATCTAAATATCAGCAAAGATTTGGATCATAGGGTTATGCATGATGCTATGCTGTAAACATGTTTATTTCTCCTGTGACATGTAGGTGGATGGCTGCTGTTTTTCTTCTCTTTCATCTACTATTACACTTTTATCCATACTGTTGTGATTGAGTACACTGAATCAGAGGACTGCAGGTGAAACTGTCCTGCAGGGTTTTCTAAGCTGAGCTCAGTCCTCCCTAATGCCTCTTCTGTCAATGCAATTTTCATCACAACAGCCACTTGTCACTACATTTATCATATTTCTCTTGGAAAATTGGATTCACCTTGCCTCTGGAAGAATTCACATCAAAATAGCTAATTTAGCTCTCGTCTGAAACCTCTGCTGTGGTGTTCAAAGTGAATAATGCTGAATTCTATAAATCAAATCTATGTCATCTGTAACCAAACTGCAGTCTTTACAATGGTGCTTTAGTCCAGGTTACCTGCTCTGCAAGGGGAAACTTTCTGATACTATTCTGAAAAAAAAGAAGTCTTCAAGGTTGCACACTCAGCATTCAGCCAAACTTGGGCAATTCATCTCCCTTGCCATGGGCTCAGATTTAATCAAGACAGAGGCTTTAAATAAGTCAGCTGCTCCCCTCCCACAGCCTTCAAAACACCTATAGGAAGTAAATATCCAAAGGCAATCTGTAATGGCATTAAACCACAGGATACGTAACAGAAGCTACAGATTAAGGAGAATTACTAAAATCTAGTTTGGAGAAGTTTGGTGATGCCTGCAGTCCTTTGCAAAGATTAAGGTATAATTACTGTTGTTCACAAGTACTGTGTTTACTGAGATCTGATTTTCTTTACAAAAGTTAATCTTAATTCAGAAGTACAAATTAAGCTCATTGTTCCACTATTTGCTAAAATCGTGATTACAAAATTACAAATTTGGATGCTTGTGAGGGGACAATGCATTGACATACGATTGTTTGTGGTGTATTGCAGTGTAGTGCAGTGTATCCACGATCCAAACACTGGCATCTAATTGATTACATCATAGTGAGACATAGCAACATCAGAGATGTTCTCATCACCCATGCCATGAGGGGTGCAGAGTGCTGGACAGACCATTGCATGATTATGGCCAAGGTCCCCCTTCACGGAAACGTGCACCCAATGGGAGGCGACTAGACTGCACCCACCTGGAAAACACTGAGGCAAGAAATGAGTTTCACAGCTCCCTGGCTGGGATAGTACAGGAGCTTGAACTCTCCTCTAATTCTGAGAACACCATAGAGCAGGAGTGAACCTCCATCAGCTCAGCTCTTCACAAAGCTGCAGCCCAAACCATCGGCTATAAGAACAAGAACCACCAAGACTGGTTCAATGACAACTCAGACACAATCCATAGCCTGCTAAAGACCATGCACAAAGCACGCCAGGTTATCCTGAATAACCCCTCAACCAGCACTGCTAGGCAGAAATGGCAGAGAGCATAGCAGGAAGTACAGAGGACTACTCGGGCTGTAAATCATGACTGGTGGATTAAAAAGGCAGAGGAAATCCAATCACTTGCAGATAAAAATGACACACATAACTTGTACATTGCTGTCAAATCAATTTACGGTCCGACAAATCGCTGTATCAACCCCATAAAAACAGCAGATGGCCTGACTCTTCTGAAGGACCAAAACAGCATCCTGATGAGGAGGGCAGCTTCAGGAAAAGTGCCGGGAGCAACATAAGGACTTATTCATGGCCTTTGTTGACCTCTCCAAAGCATTCTCTCTGAAGACACCACTATTGCAGCTAGCAGCTTTTGGGAGACTCCGTCGCTGCGTCTTTCAAAACAAGAATCTTCATCTCCATACAAAGGTCTGTGTCTACCATGCTGTCTGCATCACCACCCTTCTCTATAGCTGTGAGGCTTGGGTGACCTACAGCCACCACATTAAGTCCCTGGAACATTTCCATATATGATGCCTTCAGAGAATCCTGGGATTAACCTGGCACAATCGTGTGCCTCACTCAGAAATACTCAGAAGAACCAACTGTACCAGAATTGAGGCTATGATCACCAAGCACCAACTCCGATGGGTGGGACACGTGATCAGGATGCCCCCAGACCGGTTGCCTCGCAAAGTGCTCTATGGCAAACTACACCATGGATGTCGCTCTGCGGGGGGCCAAAAGAGGCGCTACAGGACCAGCTGAAAGAAAAGCTTAAGATGTGTAGTGTGAAGTGTAGGATCAGACCTGAGTGCCTTGAGGGCCTCGCTGCTGACCGTAACACCTGGCAGCAACTGTGCCTGGATGGGACCCAAATACTGGAGGAAGAAAGGACAGCCAGGAGACAGCAAAAGAGGCTCAGGAGAAACACACACAATCACCATTGCTACCCCCACATGCACATGTGCTACTTGCAACAGAGCCTGTGGATCCAGGATTGGACTATTCAGCCATCAAAAAACTCATTGTTAAAGGAAAACAGATGTGGACGTCATCGTCGGATTCGACGGACAACCAAAGAGAAGAGTGCAGTGTATATATACAGTAACTATATGGAGTACTTATTTTTCACTCTGTATTGGGTATACAGTACGCACTTCTAAAACCTCTTCCATGTCCATCGTTTAGCTTTATCCAGTAAGCTGTTTTTTCTTCTGATCATGAAGACATGACATAGTTGAAGAATAAGAAATGTATAATTATGGGATTGTCTCACCTGTGTTCTCTTGATTTCATAATTGTCATCACTCCCTCAAGTCAAGCAGCAATGTTCAAAATTACCTCTGGTCTATTTTTGGTTGAGTTAGTCTTACATGTCAGTGTTTATAAACGGCTGTTTATCCTTTGCTGGACGGGCTGCTTTAAATAAGATTTGGGGCATAAAGGAAGAGAACACCCACTGCAGACACCACCATACCACTTTTTCTTCTACTTATCCATCAAGACTCTGTGTTAAGATCTCCTCAGGTGGTGAAGTACAGCTTAGGTATTCTTCGGGCAACACTTTGGTACACTCAATAATCACTCTCAGCCCACGGTGTCTCTAAGGCCATGTTCACACCAAGTCAGATGTTACAGCGATTAGTTGCAGTGTTGTGTGGCGGTGTTTAAGGTTGTGAGCGTGCAGTCATGTTCATGCTGAATGTAACAATCAGAAAATAACTTTTTATTTCTCTGATGCCCTCCCTCTCTCTTATTCACTGTCTCTGATACTTGACCACCGTTGTCTCTCTGTCTCTTCCTTCTCAAGCAAATAAACACAAACCTGGCTGGCGTTGATATTTTGCAGTCTGAACTGCAAGCTAGGGACAGATGTAGAAGCTGGGTATATGAAATGAACCAAGCGTGGACACAAGCTGTGTTTTTTTCCAGTGGCCCCCAAGGCTGCAGGCTAAAACGGCCGTCCCAATTCAGATGATTGGCAGGACTGGTGTTTTCCCCGCAACACTTGATTAGGTCTGAATTGGGCCTAACACTTGGCACTGATTTTTTTTCCTATTTTGTGGTGCATGTACAAATATACACTGTGAACATACATCTGTGTCCTTGAACTGTCAAAGAACATCAACAGGAACATTTACAGTACAGGAATGCTTAAATACACAAACACATTCAAGAAGCAAAGTAGCAAAGAATAAATTGTTTGTGTGTGTCTATCAATACGTCAGCGGCAGACAGGGATGTCATTTGTTTGGATTCTATTCCAGAGTGGCAGCTCTGGATTGGACTTTCTGTCCATTGCCATTTGTTACTTTCAGTCAGTCCCTATTGGTAACCTAGTCATCATACACACAACCATCTATCAGAAACAGTCATTCTGAATCCAACCTACCATGCCCCAGCTCTTTTAATATATGTCTTTGTACATTTTAACCATGAGCATTGAGTGACAATTAAACTCTAAAATGTTTACCTTGGTTTCAAAACACCAGTAGTAATGTTATGGAGTTATCAATGTTTTTACCAATGTGTCCTCATGCAAGCATTCAGGCATTAGAGGGTCATCAGTTAAAAACGTCTGACAAAGGAGACAGGCAGATACATCTTCCTGATGGTTGACCCCAAGTGGTGTGGACAGACCTCATCTACACTCATCTTTTACTGGAAACGATGAAAAGGACTATCTGAAAGTAGAAGAATACGTATTACGTGGAACATGACAGAGGGCCTGACATGGACACAACAATTTCAAAGGCAAGACAACTTCAACATTTTGGAAAATCCATGTACTGTACCGAGGGTTGGAAAAGACATTCTCTCTCTGTTGGTTGCCTAAAAACCTCAATTTCTTGAAATGTTGCCTTTATTTTATGTGTGATCTCCTACCTCTTATTATCTGAAATCAAAATGGTTGTAAATGGACTTTATATGTGATGTATTTATGAAACTCTTTTCTGGACTTCTGTCCACTCAAATTGATTTTTCAACACATTCACATATTTTTCACACACTGATGGCAGTGTAAGGTGGCAAATGCTCATCCGGAGTTCTGAAGCATTTCCTATCCAAAGTGCTCACACTGACACACACACTCACAGGATAACACTTTGACTTTCCAAATGAATCAAACCAGGGACCCTCTGATTACTGAACTGAAATGCATTAATTTACAGGGTGTCAGTCAGATGGGAAGAAATTCACTTAACCACTGATGCATTTTGTGATTAAGGCTGATAAACTCTCTGTATTTGTGGGTTAAAGTAAAGACACCTCAGTGCTACATCTCTGAATAAAGACTGTTGCAAAAATAAGAACCATAAAGCCTATTTTTAAAAAGCTGTTAATGCAATTATATGTCGCATTACTATTCCATTTAGTGTGCACGACAAGTGCTATAAATGCTTTAACCTTTAAGACAGACCTGAGAGGGACCTGCATTCATGTGGGCTACTCATAAGAGCCCAGTTTGAGCAGAACTCAAGTCTCATCCTTAAGTGATTTGTTTGTTTAAGGCTTGAATTAATCATGGTCTTTGGACTTTGGACACTGACTTTGACCTGGAGAAGTATCACGTACTGTTGGGCAAGGCAGCAAACACCTAAATGCTTCCAGGGCAATGCTACGTGGCAGTCCAGCACTCCACCATCTCAACATTTTCATGTCTATAAGCCCTGTTTGTGTGTGGTTAAAAAAATAATTTTCTCATTGTGGGATTAATACAGTAAATCTCCTTCTTCTGAATGTGATAAGCCTTCAAAGAAATGGTCGTTTTCTGTTCCTTTACTGTATGAGAAAATTCTCAAATGACCCCACAGCTCATCCCATGTGTGACACAGCTATTTTCTAAATCTGGGGCTATTTCTGGAAACCATGACTCAACAACTTTAATTAATGTTGGCCATATCTGTGGTTTTATGGTGCCTAAAAATGATTAATAATGGCTAATGTCGATTTGCCAAGTTATGAAACAGCGGAACAAAGAAAGGCTAATTATGACAAATGACTTTTTCAGGCTGTGGGAAATTCATTCAAATTTGAAGCATTATGACACATGCACATACAAACACACACATAAAGAGCAGGTCTGTTTGAGTTAAAAAAAAAAGGACAGAGGAGATAGAATAGATTAATGAAATTGTGCCCCATTCTCATCACCGCCTCAGTCATCCTTCATAATTGATGAGTACAGAATGTGAGGCACATTAGAGTGTCACTCTAAATTACATCTGTGTGATAAAATGCCAATAGTACAGAGTTGTATAAGAAATCATTTCAAAATCCTTTTGATGTCATTAAAATTGTCTGACACTGGCAATGACTGCTGTAATTGGGACTCATCTGTCCGCTACATCCTCCTTGATCCAATTAAGCCAAAATAAATTAGCATGACATAGGTCAGTATAATGAAATTGGAATTATTATAGTAAGACATTATGTGTTTTCTTATGAATCCCTAATGAAACGGCAAAAATGTCAAACTGTGAGAGTTAATCACCCATGAACAGGGCTCAACACTTTGGTTTAAAAAAATATGGTTGCAGAAAATGAAAATATATTTGAAAATATGATATAAAAGAACATTTAAAAACTTTATTATTTATGTTTTTATCTGATACTTCACAGAATTCGATCAGGATTGGTTCCACAGAAGTACCAGTAGTGCAGCCGAGAGACAGATAAATGTATGCGCGAACATAAGCGCATCAGTAATGGTTCTGGTTCCGACTGTAACAGCAATATTATATAATATCACTGATGCCACAGTTCTTTTAAACATAATTATTTTGTAAATATTAATATAAATATTAATAAATATATAATATGTATAATTATTTTGCGGTGCATGTTTTGCTGTTCTTTTGTTTTTATATGTGAAGTTGATAACCAAATTCTCAGAATGGTTGCCAACAGCAACCTGCTAACCGCCAGTGAGAGGTTAAATACAAAACAAATCATTATACAGTAACATATAAGTATGTACATGATTATGTATTTTATATGCTCTGCATGTTTTTTTCATATCAATGCTTGTCCTTGCCTATTTCAGTTAGTGTCCAACATGTCTCCCATATTTCTATTAACATTAATATCCCTCATTTCATAATGTCATATGTGCTTTAATTATGTGTATGTGACAGTGCAGTATAATGGTAAATAGAGGGTTCATATTTTTTTCTTTTTCTTATTTAATTTAAACTTCAACAAACTCAATAAAACCCATCATCACCATCATCATGAGCAGGTAGAGGTGTCAGTAAACAGTTAATAAATACCATCTCTGTTAGTTTATAACATTTGCAGAGTGCTGTGTGGGGAGGACCGGGTGGATCAGAGGGCGGCTGCTTGCTGACGGACAGCTGCTAGGGGCCGTTGAGCTCTGGATGAGAGAGCCAAGGGCAAAGCTGGAGCTTCTGAAGGAATAAACACTAGATTCTACTCTGATCTGGAGCTGTTTACCCATGGGAGGATAGCTCTGTTTATTTTTTAAGAAAGTGATTGATGAAAACAGGAGGAGAAGCTGTGAAGCTGTCTGTCAGCTAAACCTTCTGTCTGGCTTCCTAAACTACAGAGAGTTCATCTGTAAAACACACAGCAAAAATAAATCCTGCGATGGAGTGTTGGCTGTGGCGAGGTCTGGGACCACGCCACAACCAAAGAGATTTGCTGAATATTAGCTACCTAAGGAGGCTCTATGCTGGTTGGTCTTGGTCTTGACTTGTCTCCAGTCTTGGCACACCTGGGTCTCATTCACTGTTAATTCCTGACACCTCTCTTCTTCTGATTATGGATTTAAAATAAATCAAAACTTGAAACAGGCAGCTATATTTACGTCTTTTTTTGGAGCAACATGACTGTAGAAAATGTGCAGATCACTGGCAATTTGGAGCATTTAAGATAATGTATAAAGGTCTTTATTATATCACTGAAGTGTGCTTGCATGAGAATGTGACTGTAAATAAATACTCACTGAGTGTGATGTCAGTTTCCCCTGCTGTGTGGTGATGTGGACACAAAGTGTTGAGTACAAGCTAAAATGTCTTTACTGGTGCTAAAGCCAAGCAGCAACCTCCGTGGCTGTGAAGTGAAGCCTATGTGGAAGTGCCAAAAACTGCAGTTTCTCACATGAGGCTGGCCTCAGAACATATCAGTCTCCATAAGCCCCCATTGTCAAAATGCACAGCAGAAATAAACATGTTTACAGCCTGGTACAAAAAACAGTTTTGATCTCTATAGCTGATTTCCCCATTCATGACAACTGTACTGAGGGTGAATTTATATATAACTCACCTGTTCAAATTATATTAATGCTTAAAGTTATGCAGAACTAAGTGTGGCTGGTTTGATTGACAGGTGGGTGCAGTTACAGGTGGCTTGTTTGAGCACTCAGGCGTCATTCAGCCCGGCTCAGGTCCATCAATGAGAGTAGATTAGCCAGGAGGCCAGGGCCAGCACACTCAGCTCCAAAACATTCGGAAACCTCTTGGTGACGTCTACGGCTTTGTAAAGAGCTTTGATCAAGTTTGACCTTTGAGAGAACAAAACCAAGTGGTAAATGGACTGTTCTTATACAGTATAGTACCTTTATAGTCTTCAGAACGCTCAAAGCTTTTACACTACATCTCATATCTCTCATACACCAATGGCACAGCCTTCTGGAGCAATTTGGGGTTCAGTATCTTGCCCAAGGACACTTTGACATGCAGACTGGAGGAGCCGGGGATCGAACCACCAAACATCTGATTAGTGGACGAACCGCTCTACCTCCTGAGCCCCTGTGTGTGTGAGTGTGTAGTGGAGGGATATGCACTTACGTAGAACAATAACTCCATGGCGAAGCGACTGAGCACGGTTGGGCTCCACGGTGACATTCAGAATGGTGGGATTTCCCCCAACGATGCAGACACGGTTGTCTTGCTCGGCCTCGCGGAACATTCGCAGCAGCTGATTGGCTATGACTCCGTTCAGTGCAGATATGGCCACCATGGGTATCACAAAGGACAGAAATGCATTTACCTGTTCAGAGGAAACACAGAAGGCCATAAACATGTTAGAGAGCCAAAAACACTGGTCATAAAATATCGTATCCAAGATTTCTTTTTAACAGTAAGCCGGTACAGTCCCGTACTGCATACCACTAAACAGAGGTGGAAAGAGTACTGAAAATTTGTACTCAAGTACAAGTACTGTTACATTGCTTAAACTGTACTCAATTACAAGTAAAAGTACTAGTGTTAAAAAAATACTTAAGTAAAAGTACAAAGTACTCTTCTCAAACACTACTCAGAGTATTAATTACTTTTTAAAAGATGGATGTTTTATTGCATCGTCAATAGCAGACCAACAATCAGTAGTGGTAGCAATAAATTTGACTTTATCCAATGCTGCAACCAAAGTCTTCTTCATGTGATCAGCAGCTTCACAGATTCTGGCACAGACTGTGGGTCTGGAGATGACTTTGGCTTGAGGTTGTAATGTGGTAACCAGTTCTTTGAAAGCGGGCTGTTCTATCACTGAAAATGGCTGCAGACCCTCACATATGAAATTGATGACAAGCTTGTCAACATTTGCCTGTGGAACACGTTTGTTTGCAGCATTCAACATCATGTCTGGTAACTTGGCTTGCTTATTTGCTGAGAGCTTGTTTGGTGTGGCTGTCTTTCACTGACGAGATGTTGCTGCCACAGTGATGTCCTGGTACTGTTCAATCTTCGATGGATGCTTCCTCCGTAGAGATAAATATTATCACACATCAGGTTCAAACATTAGTTCATCACATCACTGTGATTAACACCAAAGGAAAACACATATAAAAAAACATTTAACCACAGTAACAATTTGAGCTAATCTTTGATTGTTTAGCATAGTATAAAAGAGTGGTAAATTTGGTGATTGATAGACCAGTATCAGGCCAATGATATTGATGAACTTATATATCAGTCTAGTGCTATATGTCAACAGAGAGCTGGGAACCTGAATAGCTCACCTTATACAGTGATTACTGCAGTGATATGACTATTATGAGGCAAGAGTGTAAACAGATGGCACACGCCTGCTGCAGCAGCGGAGTTGTCCTTTCCTTACGTCATAGATTAATTGGTGCGGTCGTGATCTGACGGCCTTGCAGGTTTTTATTAAAGATTTGCATTGAAAAAAAAAAAAAGAAAAATCTGATGGCCTTGCAGATGAAAGGTTTGAATATTAATTCAAATTGTGGGCGTACTCAGTAGCAACTTTTGATTTTAAAAGTAGCAAAGTAGATTACATGGTGTAAATTGTACTCAAGTATGAGTAAAATTATACACAAAAAATACTCATAAAAGTACCCAAAGTACCCAAAAAAATCTTCTTAATTACAGTAACGTGAGTATTTGTAATTCATTACTTCCACCCCTGCCACTAAAACATTCAGTGGTGGTACGCAGTACCAGGAAGGGCGGCTGCCTGCTATAAAGCTCTCATTCAGAACCAGTCAGTGCAGTCTTGAAAACTGCAGCTGCAGAATTATCAAGTTATTTATAACATAATTTCTTTTCTTTTCTGTCCTTCACCATCTCATTATATCTTGAAATCATCTTGGTGGGATCCAATCCAACAGATTGGATACCGATCATATAGAACAGGGGTCGGGAACCTTTTTGGCTGAGAGAGCCATGAAAGCCACATATTTTAAAATGTATTTCTGTGAGAGCCATATAATATTTTTTTATTTCATTTTTTCATTTTTAAGAAAGACCAACAGTTTTAGAGTAATAAGTCTATGAATTTATTCTTTTTAATAACGTTGTTATACTGAAGCTAACCAATAATTAATAAAATAACATTAATGCTACTTCTGGCATGGTCCCGATCATGCACTGATCCCCATAACAACCGCTGTGTTTCGGAGGTAGACGTGCCAGGCTCTCTCCGAGAGGAGGGGGAACTAAAAGTTCTGTTACATGTCATCTGATAACTTTTATAACTTTTTCTGTCTCTTCTGCTTTATAAAGAAGTCTGTGGGAATGAATATTAATTTGCTATATCAAAACAAACATATTTATATGAAAATACCACGGATTATTACTTGAAAGATGTGTTAATGCATGGAAAATCCATTAGGAAACGTGGACACCCACAGATAGACAGAGTATTAGGAGTGGCAGAGGAAAACAAGAAGCAAGAGGACACGAGAGGTAAAGGGGAACAGGGTGACGGTCGGATGAATCACAGACGTGCTTGTGAGAGTAAATAAGGGCTACAGCAAAAACAAATTGAGTGGCCCAATTTTTGTGCTTTTACAAAGCATTTTACATTCAATGAAACGCAGTCATCCTTTGATTAAATTAATTCAGTAGAAATATGAATCAAAAGCTTTTCCGCTCTTGATTCGTTTTCCCTGGAAAATGAATGATGATGAAAACACATCGACTCCACAGTCATTTCCACGCAATTCAAAAGTTCCAGTGAGACACTCGACAAAATCACATTTCACATTTTGAATGACAACTTTGATGAAATTCAGAATGCAAAGTTTGACACAAATCATTTTCTTCAAACGGAGCTGCCCCGCTGCTGACAGAACATAAAAGAAGGAGAAGAAAGTGAGCAGTGAAGATTAATGACAGCAGAGAACAGAGTGAGAGCGAAGAAAAAAAAAATGAAGAGAGAGGAGGTGCTGCTTGACATCACTTATAACAGCTTACAGAGAGTAGCTCTTTTACTCGAGCTACACTGTGACAGTGTGGAGCCTGTATGTGTGAAAACATGCACGAGTGTTAATTTGTGTCGATGAATCAATGTGCAACTGCAATATTGTATCAACTACTCCCTGAAGCATTCCCACTCAGCCGACACCCGCACACAGACACACACAGATGCAGCGCTGTTGTTTTTCTGAAAGACAATCACAGATGAAAAATGTTAATGGTGTTAATGAACAGGCCGACTTCTGAGGGTCCCCTGCCTTGTCGACACTGATGACTGATTAAAGTTGAAATAGAGCAAGTGAGCAACTGCTGCTCGGGTGGAAGGAAAAAAAATATGACAAGCACCCAAAAAAGCTAATGTGGATAATTAGAACCGAAGTGCAAAGAAAGTGAGATACTGGATAACAATGACTGTAGGGGAGAAGCTCACACAGAGATGGTTCTTATGTTGTCTTGTATATGCACAGAAGGAAACTCTACATGTATAATTATAACATCTTAAAATGAATGTAGCTTTGTAAAGACAACAGGGTTTTGACAGCCCCTTCACTGACTGCTGCCAGGCGTTCAGGTGTGTACAATATATAACTCTTATCAAGTGTTCCAAAGCCATTTTTCTAATTTATCTCCTTGTCACCAGAGATTTACGACTAACTGTTGTCCCACTTATCTTTTCTGGGGATGTGAGCGAAAGTGGGTGTGATGAGGCAACTTTAAAACCTGATAAGAACACAATATATTTAAAGGTAAATGAAATGCTGTTTTTTTTTTTTTTGTTTTGTTTTTTTGTTTTCTCTTTGAAGGTAACCCTACCCTTACTAGGTCTGTTATTGAGTCATATATGAAGCGAATATAACATTGTGTTTTGTCACATTTTTATCAAATGAATTAAACTGGAATCAACTGGAATGCTGGCAACCAGTTACTTGCCCAATGTGGAAGTGCCAAAGGCTGCAGTTACTCAAACGGCCACTTGAGGCTGGCTACAAAACAGTCAGTCTGCATAAAAACTTACCAGCAGAAATAAACATGTTTACAGCCTGGTACAAAGAACAGTTTTGGTCTCTATAGCTAATTTGCCTGTTCATGACAACTGTACTGAGGGTGAATTTATATAGAACTTACCTGTTCAAATTATATTAAGGCTTAAAATGCAGAATTAACAGCCACGGCCGCTTGGAATTTTAAGTATCACACACTGTGCTCATCTGTGCTCATCACAACTATAATTTATAGCAGGATATCATGACACCCCTCGTTCACAACATACAGATATTAATACCACCATCTCTTTCGATGTTGTGAAGTATGTCTGTGAATATCAACCTCACATCTGCATTTGCTGTAGACTCACACTTCCTACCTCTTAATTTGACTGGCTACCTGGGTCAACTGTGACCTCCATGAGTGCTGCGACACTACACCTTTCACTGAACAGTTGAGATATTTTAACTTTTATGTGCTTCTAAAACCAGAAAAATGCAACACTACATACATGAGTTTGGCATGAATAAATCCCAAATACTTATACACATTTGCACATCTGATTACACACGCACGGAGTGAGATACAATCATACTGTCCACACACATTTGTTTTCCTACAATAATCGCCCCCATTCATGGTGAGTAATGAATTATAGGGACAGTAACAGAGTTTCTGGACTGCCACCTGATTACCGAAGTATCCTTGGTAGATCTCATTAACTAAGCAGTATCCATCATCATTACCCCGTCACATGTCTGACTGGGTGTTTTATTGGACTTTTGAATATGCACAACAGACAAACATTTTTTTTTATTGTATCTCATGCGTAATATTTTGAAATAAGTGTCATAAGTTCCACGGTACTGTGATTGTTAATTTGGAAATAAATGTTTCACATATTTTTGGTGGGCGAGTGTTGCGGCCTAAAACTGAAAGTTTTTTAAAAAGTCAAAAAAGAAAAAATGTCTTCTGTTATTCACCAATAACACTCCAAGGTTAAAAGTATTTCAATGAGTACAGTAAGGTCAGAGAATGCGGTGAATCGAAGGTGCAGTGGTTAGCTCGGTTGCCTCACAGCAAAGAAGGTTCTAAATTTTAACCTCGCTGTCAGCAAGTTTGTGGCTCTTAGAACTTTCTCTTTGGAGTTTGCATGTTCTCTCTGGACAGAACTACAGAACCAGTAATATTATGCATGTGCAGTGTATTATATCCCAGCTGTTGCTGTCATGGCCACAGCTGTGCCTCTGTAATTTCCTTTGTATTTTTCCTTTGTTTCTTTCTTCCCCTCTGTCAGCTGTTATTTCCTCTGTCTTCCTCTTTGTCTGTGTGGGCATGGTCTCCTTTAGAGATGACACCTGCCATCATCTCTAAATTATATATTTTGGCCAAAGTATTTAAAAAATTGGTCTGTGATCAACTGAAGGATTTTTTGGAATTGAGGAACATTCTAAATCCCCTTCAATCAGGTTTTAGGAAGCAGCACAGTGAGCACACACCTGTGCTCTGAGGTTTTTCACTGGTTGTCGCCACCACTGTGAACTGCATGCAAAAGCTGGCATGCCTTCCCTGAATATAAGATGCTATACACACTGAATGACTCTAGTTTATAAGGCTCTTCTTGGCTTGGTTCCCATATATTTATGCACATTTCTTCAGAGAACTGGAAGCCGTTATGCCCTACAACAGGGGTGTCCAAACTGTTCCACAAAGGGCTGGGTGGCTGCAGGTTTTTGTTCCAACCAACCAAGAGCACACAGTTTGACCAATCAGCTCTCTGAAGACTGAGATCAGTTGATTAAATGAGTCAAGTCTGGTGTGCTGCTGCTTGGTAGGAAAGAAAACCTGCAGCCACACGGCCCTTTGTGGAACAGTTTGGGCACCCCTGCCTTACAATCAAATGACATTCTGCATTTTTCTGCTCCTCGTGTTCAAACTGAAACAGGTAAAAAAGCTTTCAGTTTCTCTGCTCCCTCTGCTTGGACTGCCCTCCAATCTGAACTGAAAATGTCAGAACCAGTGTTGTGGGTAACATGTTACAAAGTAACGCGTTAGAGAAAAATTCCGACTGCAGCCTGCTTTTTGTCAGACTACTGTAGCACCTGCGGATGTGTCAGTGGAGGCGCAGTGCTGTCATGATGTGCCTGTGCCCTGACCTACGTTACCTGTGTGTGTGTGTGTGTCTGTGAGTTTTTTCGAACCGCCAGCAAGATGGCAGAGAGGACAGCGTTTGAATCGCGGAAGTAAGCACATTATTTTCATTTGCGAAAAGGACAAGAACAACATAACTGTAAAATGCACACTCTGTGTTGGTGAAAAGCTTCTGTCGACTGCAAAAAATTCCACTTCCAATTTAAAAAAACATCTTGTATCCAATGCTGACTGTCTTTCCTGTTATTGTTATCCTGCAGAGTTAATTTGGTTGGATGACTGACGTTATTCATTGTCAGGACTTCTCGGTGCATTTAAAGGAGGCTGTGTGTCTGTGTCAGTTAAGTTGCAGCATGTGCGAGGCGCTGCAGATGGCTTTTAATTTTTGGTAACGCATACGAGTACTCTAACGCGTTACTTTTATTCATAGGTGACGCTGTAACGTAACAGATTACTTTTAATTGACGGTAACGTTGTAATCTAATAAACTACTTTCCAAAGTAACTATACCCAACACTGATCAGAACTTGTTTCACTGGATGCATTCCGCTCTATTTTAAGAAAGCGACAATGGAAATCTTTTGAACACTACTTATTGTTCATAGTACCAGTCAGTTTGTTCATATGCTATGTTTCTTCATGAAGCTACTTTTTTCCTTTTAGTCTAGTAAGTTTGTCTCCCTGTCGATCAAACTGTAAAGCTCTTCTTCCTGTCTTCAGGATTACCCACCTGTCCGTCTCATCATCTTTCAAGTCCATTAGCTTGTTTTCATCCCTCAGATTCCCTCTGCTGAGCTTCCAGCTGGTTTCCTTGACCCTCACTTCAGCCCCAAAGTATGCCACACACCATCTCATAATTCTTACAGATATTTACAATAAATACATGTTTTATTACTGGTTTGTCCAAAGTCTGCATTATGGTTCAGCTTTGAAATGTAGAGATGAGCTGAGCTGAGAAGAGCTCTATGAATTAATCATTAATAATCTTTCTGATGTTTAATAATGATGATGGAGACAATGATTTACAGGTACATGTGATGAATTAGAGGTATGGGCTCTATAAATAGTCACAAGTGTGTAACGACAGCTGTTCTGATGCTGTTGGAGAACATCACTGATGAAACACATTCATTTAAATAGCTTTTTTCTTCTTTGCCATTCTTCTCATTGACAAGTCTAACAAGTGATGGAGCAGCACAACTTTCATTATGATTAAATATATTTCTACATTCTATTTATGGATAATTGCGGGGCTGTAAAATATGCTCATGCATGTGTGCCTGCTTCCACAATTATTAAGATTTATGAAAAGAATGAGTATACATACTTTTGTCTTTGTGCGGACACAGTTTTAGTCATAAATCCAGAGTGCGATGCATCTGGCTCGTGGTGCGTGCCTTTTCTCAGTTGGGATTTATTCCTAATTTGACGCATTGTGTATTAATAAGTCCCCCATATTAAATGATGTCTAATGACATAAATGTCTTCTCATTCATTTGTAAGGTGATTTTATCTCAACACAAAGACCAAAAGTGACTCATTCCAAAGTTTCTCGACTTCACTAATATATAAAACTTTTAACAGTGGCCCTGAAGCTATAAGAAGCTCAAAATCATGAATTTCATGGTATATGGCTGTTGTGCTCCTAAACTCCTAAAACTGTCAAAAAATGGCCTCATACTTCTTTGCTGTCCCTTTATACACCATGTCCAACTTTTCCTGACCAGGTGTGAATACAGTGTAGCTATCACCCCTATGTAGCAGTCACCACATTAGTCACTCTACCCTAAACGACAAGGATTCAGCATCTGTCAGAAAAGAAAGTAAAAATATGATGAAATTGCTCAGAGTTTTGTGCAATTGCTTGTCCAGAAAGAGTTCAGGTGGAAGGTTTTTTTTACAGACATCCAAAGACTGAAGAGAACAGAAGCAAACAGATCACTGCAATCTAATGAGATAATTGGCATCCTCTTGGTGATGTTTGGATGGATAGTTTTGTCAGGTTCTGAGGTAAAGTCATACCTAGAATACTTTGCCAAGCGGCAAGCTCTGTGGCTGTATTAAAGTGCCAAAATCTGCAGTTCTTTAAACGTCCACTTGAGGCTGGCTGCAGAAGAAGTCAATCGGCTGGCTCCAATTTTTAGATCAGCTGGGAGGTGGAAGAGACAGAACTGCCAACATGGCAGTAGCCGGGACCACAGATTTTGAGCTTCAAAATGACACGTAGGAAACAACCACGCATTTTTTACACTGTCAGTGGTCTGTGCCTATTTTTCAAACGGTTTGCTATTAGGCAGGGATTTAAAATCACACATTTAAATTCACCAAAGTTTAACTTTATGCAAGAGATCTGGAAATTATAATTTTGTCTCAGTGAGCGAATCACATAGTTCTATTGGGTTGAATTTTACCACAAAATGTATCTATTTTAAATGCCGCGGTGACTCTGCCTCATAATGTGCATTATAATGTGTTATCTACTCTGCAGCAGCTATAATGTGCTCTGCTCAGATTTGAATGTGTGGGTGTAAACCAAGGGACTCAACTGCAACTGGAAACGTGACTACTGGAGGAGGCTCTGAGAGAGTAGCTGACAACAAACAAGAGTGCTAAAGCTTTTCTAAGACGCATGTTGAGCAGCTTCCATTGTCTTCCCTCCAGCAAAAACATTCACCTTTAATATCCATTAAAGCATGTAACATGAGCTTAAGAACGGCAACATGCACCGCAAATTGGAAGCAATGAAATGATTCTGATGTGTTGTTTTGTTTTGTTTCTAAACCATCATCACTTTGAGAACCTGCAGGACCCTTAACTCAACACCAGTATACAAAAACACACACACTGCTCGTAGCTGCTGCAGTGCTATAAAGATTAGAGAATGAGCAATTGGGTGTGAATAATGAATGATGCACACAGCGGGGCAGAGCATGTCAGTCAACATGAGCCATTTGATGAAACGTCTCTTAATGATGCAGCACTAGACCGAACAATTACTGGAGACGAGGGCAAACAATCTCAAAATGTTTGCAACCATTTCTTGCCTCAGCCTTCATGCTCTGCTGCTTCTTCAATCACTGTTAAACTTTTTGTTGGGAGTACACAAGACTGTATTGTTTGTGCCTTCCTTTCAGTCTACCTGACATCTCACTTAATTGTTAGCTTACATTAGAAGAACATAAAAAAAAACAGTACAGGGCCAAAGCTCTACCTGCCCCTTACAAGATGTGTTTTGATCACCGTGCTTCTTTAGATCTTACACCTGCTCGGCTTTCACTTTCTATCAGTGTGACACCTCTCAAAGGAGAAAGCGCATGTTTTCCGCTGTTAAAAGACTTGCTTTCATGTCTGTGATCTGTCTGTATGGATAAAGCAGCACTAATATTTATCAGCTAGAGTTTGTCTTGTATGGTCTGAATACTTGGCCGTGGCTACAGATGGCCTTTTCCAGTATTGTGTGTACGCTACTCAACTCATATACCCAACAATTATACTGAAGATGTAGCAGTCTTTACACCACCAAACGTCTGGAACTAACTATTCACCTATTCATCACTTTTACAGGAAAAGCAAAGTATTGACCAGGTATGTGTACACACACAAGGAAGTATGACAAAGACACACCATACTTTGAAGTGAAGTGAAGGGAATTGTTGATTCCCTGTAAATAATATTATAAGGAGTACAATATAGACCTGATCTATATAGAAAGTCTCATGAGATGAGAACACAACTTTTGTTATGATTTGGCACTATATGAATAACTATGCTAACTATGTCATTTATAGCCCATATAGCTCATAAAAAAGAAAAAAACAAAAAGTTGTTAATGCTAAACTACACTGTCTTTGTTATAGGAAACAATTAGACACAAAAGCACTTGTAAATCTGTTCAGAGTTATTAATCAGTGCAGATGACCATATTGCTGTCCTCCTGAGAAACTCTGCCAGTTTTCTAATTAGTCGATTTCTCATTGTGCATCTTACTTTAGAGAAAGAATTACTTTGCTGGTATAACATTACCGTTCATCTTTTTTTACTGAGACAAAGTATCCACATTTTTTAAATGACACAATCTCTCACAAACTCTTCCTGTCCATTGTTAAAATAGTTACTTTCTGTTTTTGGAATAGAGAAATGGCATGACAGAAAATCCAGTCAGAAACATATAATTGAGTTTCCCCTTCCTCCACAGACATATTCATTTAAAGTATCTTTAAATGACTGATGTTGTTTACCAGAACCTTGTTCTATATGTCATTTAGTCTATAACCACACGTTTTGTCATTCTGTCACATAGTTTCTGGACTCACTTTATAATAAAATTTGAGTTATTTGACCAGAGGGCCAGCCTGTGCATTCTTCACAAAGGTTTCCTATCCTTCAGAAATGTTTTACATCATCATTTACTTCCTGAACATGGTTATATAAGATTTCCTATTTATTTCCTTGCCCTTCTCTCTGTCTTTCTTGTACACATTCAATTGCTGGATTGACCATGGCAAAGCAATGAAACAGCTGTACTCCTCGCTTTTCAATCGAAAAGCGAGGAAAAACAGAGAGGAGGAAGCACAAAGCCAATTCACTCCTAAATGGTTGAGGAACAACATTACATTTACTACAGTTCCACTGACATGTTCACTCAGACCTTTCTCTCACTCTGACAATAATAGATTTTCTCAGTCTTCCTCCTTGAAGGTCTGCTCTGTGCTCACACTGATTCCAACCCAGGTGAACTGAAGTAACAGAATGTTTTCCTCTCGGCATTAAACTGTGTACGTCAGCAATGACATTCACCTTATACAACAGTCTGAAGTGGATACAACAGAAAATATTTAACTGTTGCATCTCCTCTTCATTGTAGAGCTTTCAAAATCAAATCAAATCAATTAAATCAAAATGTAATGCAATTTTAAAAGTGCACACAGGAATACTTTACACAAAGACAACAGCACAACATCTACAATTCTGAAAACAGAATCATCTCAATAATAGTTAACATCGAAGAACAGCTGTCTCTTACCCTCAGGAGTCTCTTCTGTTATCATGAACCTAATGTAGTAAAGTCCAGAGTTTAGAATATTATGAATGGAATTTATTATCAAAAACCAGCAGTGAGGTATGGCAAGACCAGCACATGGTGAATTTCAATCCTCATATTTCATCTTGCTAAACACAAAACTTTTGGCTACATTCCAGTTTGTGTGTTTGATCGTGCCACCGTCATTGTTCATCAAGGTGACCTGGTCTGCGATACATGAGACCAGCCTTTACAAAGTCTTTATCGGAAAATTGATTATGATAGATGTGTATAAATTGTCACAAACTGGCTCAGGGAATGTGAAAAATTAAAACTTAAGTTGACATAAACCACAAAACAAACGAAAAGACAATGATACAGGGTGGAAGCCAGCTTTAAGAATGTAGCTTTTATGGTTTACGGCCAGGTGAGCTTAATCAGGTCATGAACCTCCTCTGCCAGCTACATCTATCTTCATGAACTTCAATAAAATGTTACTGGAATTACAAATGGTCTGGAAATTGGGGTGGCTGACAACAGGAGAACTGGATTTGGCCAAAGAAAAACAAACAAGGCGAGGACAAAAGAGGCTGAAGAAAAAGAACAAGCCAGGAACTCTCTGCAACACAGAGATTGTCTCTGAAATGAATAATAAGACCAGGAGGAAGAAGAAAAAACTCCTGCAAGTGCCTTATGTCACCAGTGAGAATAAAAACACCACTGAGCTCCAGGAGCAGAAGGATAAAAACCAGCTTCTCCAAAATGAACTGGACAGGATCGCCGCAGTGCACAAGGAGCTCAATGAAAGGAATCAGACTGATCACCAACATCAGACAGCAGGCTGACACCTTTCAGTGTGACCTTAACAATGAGGTCAAGCAAAAAGAACTACTGCAAACCAGTTTTGAGGAGCTGCAAGCGGCATATGGACTCATGCAGCAGAAGTTCTCCGCTGAGCTGCAAGCAGAGAAGGACAAGTGCAAGGCTCTCCAAGAACATCTGCAGAGGACCACTTTGTCAGAGCACGAAGTCAACGCAAGATACCAAACAGATGTCATCAAGGCCAGGGAGCAGGCTGAATCCCTTCAGCTTAATCTAACCCCACCAAGGGGTTACAGTACTTTCCCAGATCACTTTCTGGGTCTGGAGTAGGTTGACTTATGTTATACAGATAACATAGATACAGATAACATCATACGTTTATCATACTTAATTTCCTTTAATAGTTAAAATTTCCCCAATTTAAATGTCATCTCTCTGACCTGTCCATGACCCTCGTTCTGTTCTAGACTTCTATTCACACATTAACCTGGACTGAAGGTATGGTCCATTTGCATGTACATTTATGATATATTATGATTACTTATACTCACCTAAACACACTTCAACAATCAGTTGTAGTAAGGACTCATGGTATGTTATAACAGTGTCATAAGTTATCATTAAAAATAATGCATGTTTCAGCATAAGATTTCATTATTAGTGATAAGTATAGTGTGATACATTTTCATGCATTTAAAAGAATTTAGGGTGCACCCTGGACACCAGATACGATAATACAGATATGCATGCACCTGTAATTTAAAGGCAAAATAGGTTTGTAGGTTTAAAGCGTCTGTATTTACTCTGTGATAATTACTGTAGTTGTTACAATTATGTTAATGTTAATGACATAGGTTACAGAACAAGTAAAATCTCAACTCCCTTAACCCTAATTATTGAAATGTGTTCCTTCGTCATATGGAGGGCTCTGATCTTATGATTACTGAGTGTTTCATTTTGAGCCCATGACACAAGCGTCAGCCTCTGCTGCTTTGATTTGGAGTACTTTTTAAAGACTTATCATTATAGATTTTATAGAAGTGCAGTATTGATGTCTCATTTTGCCTTCCTCACATCTTTTCCCTGCATCTCTCTCACATCTGAAATTGGGAGGGGCTGGAGACGTGAAGATAAGAGGATTGAGAAGAGGAAAACGCCAAGGGCACTTCTAAATTCTGCTAATTGCGCCCATGTGTGTTCTCTTACACAGAGAAGGAACGGACAGATGGAAGAAAAGATGGGAGGAAAGAAGGAGAAGATATGTTATAGTACTGTAAATTTTGTCATTTAGTAAATGAACCTGCATCTGATGTCAGTTTCTGATGACTTCAGCACAGCTGGACCAGCTGTTACTCAGCTTAGTAATGCCTTTTTACAATATGTTTGTCAAAAAAAAAAAAAAAAAGAAAAAACATACAGTAACAATGCAAAAGTTGGAGTGTAGAAATACAAAGGTTGCACACACTCAGTAAAATTGCACCAGTATGGGATAGAATACATCCATCCATTTTCTGTAACCGCTTATCTTCATCAGAGTTGCAGGGGGCTGGTACTCTAAATGTATTTTCATCTTAAATAATATTTGAATGATATATACAGTGTGTGTTTCCCAGAGCTGGATAGGATTTTCCCACCTGCCCTTATAAGTGATGTAAGTTAGTCTTTTCAGACCAATAAAAACTGAAAGCTTCCTTATCCACATCCTCAATGATGTATTCATTGTTCATCTTTTCCAAGTCTGTTTGGACTTGTCTGTGTAAAGTCCTTCAGATATAGTCCAAGCACACACAATTTGGCATAAGGGGACTTTGTCTTAAACATGTTGGACAGACATTTTAACGTCACTCCAGAAGTCTGGGATCTTTAAATATTCCCAGCAGACAGAGACAGACCATCAGTAGTATTTGTTGATAACCCGGAGTTTCTACTTGTACATATTTTACATCTGCCAAGGAACGTTTTTTCCTGGTTGCATTGCTGAAGGTGTATCTAAGGTGATGGTCCTAGTTTAGAGCAGGTGAGCTGAACACTGTGCAGCTGTTTGGAAACGGGATAACTTGAAAGGCAGTCTGCTTCCTTGCTCTCATCTTCCTCCCTCAAGATCATAAGTTTGTTGTGTTTGTGTTTGTTACTCACTTATTTAGTTACTCACATTCCTTTCATAATATTTCTGTTTTTCTGTTTTCCTTCATGAACTGAATTGAAACTCTTCTCTCTTCTCCTCAGCTGCCACGTTGAATCGCAACATCAAGCTCTTCAGCTCCTGCCTGAGCTGATGGATCTTGTTTAGCTGTGGGGCAACTTTGCTGATTTTTGCTCTTGCAACCTGGATTTCTCAGCTGCTAGGCTGACGATGATGAAGATGATTCATCTTGAGGCATTTATTGGAATCACCCCTGACAGTTGATGGAAAGGGCTTCTTCAAACTGGAGCCGCTCCCCTGCTTGCTGGCTCAGGACCACTTGACCTGACGGTGTTCTGATGTTCTGTCTGAGGCTTGAGCCTCCGTCTGTAGGGTTACTGCCTCTCATCAGGAGAGGCTGTTGAGCAATGTGAGGCTTTTCCAGCAACATGGATTCTTTCAAAGCACACAGCAGCACTCGGTCGTGTCCCAATGAAAAAAATATCATGCATATATAAACATAATATTTTGGCTTCAGTGGATTATAAGTGTGTTTTTATCCATTTCTGTATGTAAAGTACTGCTGCTCTTTCATAAAATAACTTCTTGCAAAACTTTTATGGGAGGCTTTGCGTTTCCAGCGAGCAGTGCCTACTTATCTTTTCCTCTAGCTCTCAGCTCTCATTATATCCAACATATCTACATAAACATCTATCTCACTTTCAGCAGGGAATAATCCAAATATTTGCTTCACGGTGACACTGTTTAAACAAAAGTCTCTCCACAGGCTGCACGCCACGTGCGGTGGTATTTTACAATCCCTACTATAAACTAGACACAAGTCAGAAGCGACTGTTGTCATTTCTAACCAGCTCTAACATTCACAGAGTAAAGATTCCAAACATGTTTTCACAATGACCTGCAATGTGCAGATATTTCACAACACACTTTTAATATGAATTGTGAACTTTTTAAAACATAACGAACAATAATTGTATGTGGTTGTGGTTTATTTGGAGACACCTGTAGTAAATGGTGCAGAGGCTGGTTTAATAATGATACAAGTGCCAGAGTTCCATTTGAAATGAACCTTTAGATCACTATTGAGGAAACCCAGAGCATGTTGTCTCCATGTCTGTGTAGTACTCCAGCTTCTTCCCACAGTCTAAAGACGTGGAGGTTAATTAATGACTAAAATGCCCATAGGTGTGAATGTGAGCACTACTCTGTTGCATTTTGTTCTCTGGATTGTAACTTTTTTAGGAATATGGCGAGAATCACAAAGACAAAATAATGCAGGACTGTGAAACAGACACAGAACTGATGAACTTATACAGACAACCTGTCAAGTCAAACCAAGGAACACATGTCAAGAGGTGAGAACTAATCAAGCTGGAACAGACAATCAAAACTGGTGGAAAATTCTGTACAAACACCAAGTTGCATTTTTCCTGTGGTTATGAGTTGGGTTGTTTCTTAAATGTACAAAACAGACAGACAGAGCTCTATATGCTACAGTTCTCACACAATGTGGATAAACATCCTGCAATTAGAGCTGAAAGTCAGCTCTTAACCCACATCCATGCAGTGGACTGAAGCCAATGCAACAAACAGTGAGTGTCTGAATAGTTTCTGATTGCACTATATGTTGTGAAAGATTGTGACTGCTCATGTTGATTCACTGAAGTGTCCTGAACAGAAAGGCCAAAGTTTAACTTAGGTGTAATATAAAACACTGAACAGGAGGAGGGCAAAGGGCAGAGGAAGAGGCACAGGGAGGGGATGAGGACAAGAAGGGAAGTTGACTAGATGAGCTGCATGAGGAGGACGTAAACCAGATGAACCAGAAACCTGAAAAAACAAATACATCTGACATCTAACCTTTAAAATGCCATCATGTCATGTCACTTATTAAAATTCAAAACAAAAAAAACAAAAAAAAAATGTTTTTATTTTAACTGCTTCACTAACACCAGACCAGTGAGATGGACTAATCAACATGGTCCTCATCTGTCCACCAGGCGTCATGGTTTAGTATGGATGGTCACACCCGGGCCCTCAGCATGTACACGATGTTGCTACAGTACTGCAACAGCTGGATGAAAAAAATGTAAACTTTCTAAAAGATGGATCTACTGCTAGTTACAAATTGTATTGTCTGTACAGCTGCGATGTATTGCAACACAAAAATCTATCTAAGTACAGATTTCTCATGTTCCATGTGACCATCACATCCTGAGTTTATCCAAACTCAGTTAAGTTTGTGTTATGTTATCATTATGTTGCCTCTTTGGCAATTACAGCAGGGCAGGGCGTCATCAAATGATTTAATTCTGGAACAACAGAGCAATAAAGAAACACCATCAAATGTCTAATAGGCTATGTGCTTCGAGGCAGCACATTACTGAAGTCAGTGTACTGGATTTTGTCTGTGAGGCCAAAGTTGCATTTGTTATTCTGAGTTGTGCTACCGATGCTGTGAGGATGTAACCATAACAGAGGCTCTGCTCTGCCTGTGATCCTGGCGTCTGGCCTCTTTTGAAGGGGAAAACCAAACAGAAGTTACCGGATACAGTGTCGCCAGAAAGGATGTTTAAAAGAAGCGTGCTAACAGTCACTTCAGGGACCGATGTATAAAACAACACTGAGGTTTAGCAGAAGCCCTCAGTTGTTGATTTAAGTTTCCAACATGTTTATTTACTGACTACACAGAGTTATTAAGTTATTTGTGATCCAGAAGCATCAGTTTTGGACTGACTCTACCCTGTCTCTATCCCAGATGGGCCACCCTCCGATAATTATTTTATTTTATTAAATTAAAAAAATAATTAGTTAATTAATACGTTTTTTTTTGTTTTGTTTTGTTTTTTTAGATAATTTTGGCACAAATGAGGAAGAACGTGCTACTCAATTTGAGCTTAAGTTTTCAAAATGTTCTCGTCAGCAAACACAAGGTGGGGGGCAAATAGGGATATGGTCTATGTGTGCAGTGTTGTGTTTATTAAGTTGTCTCTGAGAGATAGACAGAAAGCTCATGACCTCAGTCTCGTCACTTAATAGAACAGCATTGTGAATTATACCATAATTAAATGAATGTGAGTTAGATTACTGAAATAGTTCTATTAAAATGTTTGTCCTAAATTAAAACTGACCCCTGGAGTTCTGAGAATGGGCATTTATGAAGACATAATAAAGTGAACCAAGAAGTGGCTATAAAAATTGCAGATTATGACGATAAAGAATTATTTTGGACCCTTCCGGGAATCTGACTGCCTCTGAATGCAAACCAAGAGAAGCTTTCTTTTTTCAGTTCCAGCCCAACTCTTTATACGCTGAGCAGAGCATCTAAAAAAGGAAACATGAAGGCAAAATATGCACTCTCCTCTGTGTATAAGATGAATTTGATTGAAATCCTTTTAATCCAAGAAAAATAACTTGATTACATTTTATTGTTAGTATGAAGTGCTATGATGACAATGAAGGCTGGCAAAGGTCCTCACATCCTAACATCATTTCTTTGTGTTTGTTAAACAAATGAAAAATTTGTGGCCGACGCCTGGTATGCTGTTTCTCTGTACAGGCCAAAGTTTCACACTGAACCATTACTCAGACTGTTTCATTTTTGATGTTTTTATTAACAGCATATAGACACCACCCACATTTTTTTGTCAAAGTGCTGAGCCTGTTACACTTGACACAAACTAGTGGAAACAATTAACTGTATATACTGTATATGCTGCAATGTGCAGTGTCTAAGAGTGCTTGTTGTCCAAAATGCAAAAGTCCCAATCTAGAGTCAGTGTTTATCCATTCTAGGCTACTGTTGAAACATGGCAGCTCAACATAGTGGGCTCCAAGTAAGAGGAGCCGTGCTCCCTGTAGACATAAAGATCTCATTCTTAGGTAACAAAAACATAATGATTCCTATTTTCAGGTGATTATATAGTCATGGCCAAATGTTTTGAGAATGACACAAATATTAATTTTCACAAAATCTGCTGCCTCAGTTTTTTATGATGGCAATCTGCATATGCTGGGGTGGCTGTGGCTCGGAGGTAGAGCGGGTTGTCCACTAATCAGAAGATCAGCGGTTCGATCCCCTCCAGTCTGCATGTCCTAAATGTCATTGTGCAAGATAGTGAACCCCAAATTGCTCCCGAAGGCTGTGCCATCGGTGTGTGAATGTGTATGAATGGTTAGCTCCTCAAACTGATGAGCAGTTGGCACCTTGCATGGCAGCTAATGCCATCAGTGTATGAATGTGTGTGAATGGGTGAATGAGATATGTAGTGTAAAAGAGCTTTGAGTGGCCTAGAAAAGGTGTAGTATAGTAAGTATAGTCCATTTACCATACTCCAGATCCAGAAGAAGAGTGATCAGATACATTGAAGTCCCTCATTGCCATGAAAATGAACTTAATCCCAAAAAAACATTTCCACTGCATTTCAGCCCTCCCACAAAAGGACCAGCTGACATCATGTCAGCTATTCTTTCGTTAACAAAGTTGAGAGTGTTGATGAGGACAAAGCCAGAGATCACTCTGCCATGCTGATTAAGTTAGACTGGAAGCTTTAATAGGAGGGCGCTGCTTGAAATCATTGTTCATTCTCTGTTAATCATGGTTACCTGCAAGGAAACATGTGCGCCATCATTGCTTTGCACAAAAAAAGGTTTCACAGGCAAGGATATTGCTGCTAGTAAGATACTTGTAAATCAACCATTTATTGGGTTATGAAAAACTTCAAGGAGAGAGGTTCAATTGTTAGGAAGAAGGCTTTAAGGGCACCCAAGAAAGTCCAGCAACTGCCAGGACCGTCTCCTAAAGTTGATTCAGCTGCAGGATCGAGGCACCACCAGTGCAGAGCTTGCTTGGGAATGGCAGCAGGCAGGTGTGAGTGTATCTGCATGCACAGTGAGGCGACTTTTTGAGGATGGACTGGTGTCAAGAAGGGCAGCAAAGAAGCCACTTCTCTCCAGGAAAAACATCAGGGCCGGACTGATATTTTGCAAAGAATACAGGGACTGGATTGCTAAGGACTGGGGTGGCTATACAAATAAAATTTGATTTGATTTGATTTGATTTGATTTGATTTGATTTGATTTGATTTGATTTGATTTGATTTGATTTGAAACTAGTGGGGTCACTCACAATTTTGCTTCAGAACACAGCTATAGATAAAGAATGGTACCAAAACATCCTTTGAGAGCAACTTCTCCCAACCATCCAACAACATTTTGGTGACAAACAATGCCTTTTCTGGCACGATGGAGCACCTTGCCATAAGGAAAAATGGGTACATGATTTGGGGAACAAAACATCGAAACTTTGGGTCCATGGCCAGGAAACTCTCCAGACCTTAATCCCATTAAGAACTTGTGGTCAATCCTCAAAGGGTGGGTGGACAAACAAAACCCCACAAATTCTGACAAACTCCAAGCATTTATTATGCAAGAATGGGCTGCCATCAGTCAGGATGTCAGAAGTTAACTGGCAGTATGCCAGGGCAAACTGCAGCCTACTGTGTTAAGAAGGGAGAGTGATTAGCTAGCTGGATGCAGGTGGACCAATCAGTCTGACTATTCACCTCTCCACACCTCCCCCCTGCAGCTGATGCCTCTCCACAGCCATCAAGTCCAACCAATTGCAATTGCAGCGCCACCAAAATGGGAACATCGAGGTCCAGGAGGTCCCTGAAATGGATTTCCAGGTCAGCCTTAAGCACCCTCATGTGGTCGCCTCAGACGTCTGCTATGAGGGAAAGCCTCAAATTGTTCTGTTGGTCTGGTAGTCTGGTCTTTTGATAAATGTTTCTTCATATTTATAATACATACTTAGGCCCTTTTATACAAGTACTAACTACTACAGTTGTTCACCCTGTAGACTGTGGAGAAATAGTACGATATACTAATAGTATATCTATTTAACGTTATTTCTGAAAGAAGTAATCAACGTCAATGAATAAATTGCTTTCCTCTGTATGATCTGCCTGTACAGATCCAGTTAGGAGGTGAGACTGTGGCTGATGGCCTTGGATCACAGTAACATCATTTCCTTGGAGCTTCAACATGAACAAAGATTTTCAGCAACATAAGATAATGCATTACAATCTCCACCGACGTTATAAAATCTTGTTTGTAAGTGCTGTGAGTGTCGTGTGGATGATGAAAACAGGTTGTATTGTACCAGGGACAGTTCAGAAGGTCTTGAAGTTTTAGTTCAGTTGTTCAGAAACAATGATTCAACGCTGACAGAGAGGAGATATTTGTGCTGCTGCTGAGTCAGAGACAGGTCTCCAACAGAGTTTTTTTTTTCCTGATTTCCCTGTCTGAAAAATGTCATTCTAGTGTCAGAATGTTCAGAGGATATATGACTTTGAAGAATGAGTCCAATGTTTACTTCAATGACTCTGAGGAGAAAGAATTACTCACATCCACTTCTCCAATTAGATTTAACAGACTCAAGACTTGCTGCTGGTCATCAGTGGAGAATCAGTGTCTAAACACAGACAGAAAAAATAAATGATTCTTCAGAAGTGATGGGAATAATGGAGTCACTTATAGTAATCTATCTAACCAAAAGTAATCTATTTGATTACTCTTCCCATCATTATAACACCGTTACTGCCAAAAAATGTGGCGCGTTACTCTGATTGAAGGCAGCTGTTTTTCATCAGACCAAAGCCAAGCGGCAAAGATTTTTCTTGTTCCTCCTACCTTGGTGAGGGCGGGGCCACAAGACAATCGCATAAATGATGATGATTGGCTGAAGTTGAGTAAAATTCCATGTCCATCCATTCCATTCCAGTCAATAAGAAACAGGCGAGTCTGAATAGTCCAAAAGCAGCCTTCTTTAAATGGAAGTATAGCCATTACTTTTCCTTCCAACAAATTAAGGGAACGAGTGTAACCGTGAAATGCATATTATGCCCTGGAGACAAGAGCCTCTCCACATCGGTGTCAAGCATAAACACTATATAAACATAGTAATTCTAATATCTCCAATAATCCATGGCATTTTATTGGATGCTAGTCTCACTTTCCCACAGCAACGTTAAAATAGTTTAGATTTGTGTACTGTGGATTAATGTTATGTATTATATTAAGTGTCCATTTCGTTATAATATTCAGATTTATCATAAATAATTGAACACACACATGTATTTTACATTCCATCAAAGAGGGATGGAGGTGGGGTTCAAATTCTTTGATACATTTGAGCATTTAAAAAATGACTTGAAAGTAACGCAATAGTTACTTTCCAAAGTAACTAGTTACTTTTACAATTTGTAACTCAGTAACTACTTTAGTTACTTTCTGGGAGAAGTAACAAGTTACTGTAACTGGTTACTTTTTTAGAGTAACTTGCCCAACACTGTTCTTCAGTGAGGAGTCTCTTTTCTAAACTGTCTGTGACTTTACTGCTGCACTGTACACAATGTTGCAAAAGCTGACAAGAAGATGTTGAGATGATTTCCATTCAGGTTTTGGGACAGATCATCACTACAAAGAAGGTGGTCTTGGTGAAGCAGTGCTGTCAGCAGTAGTCAGGGAGTCCGGCATTGTTGTGACCCAGCTGGCAGTGTCCAGTGTTCCCTGCAGGAAAGCCCCAAGAGTTGCTCGACCTCTTCGGCATCAGCGCCAAACGCATTGCCAACACCGTGCATCAGACCTTCGCAAGCTAAGAGACTGCAACTAAATCACAATTTATTGTACATGTAGGTACATTCAACTAAAGCCAACAGCACAGTAACAAAATACACCACTCTCAACCACAAATACGTGATTTTAAGTCAACTCTAATATTAACAAAAACAAAGTCTTCGAAATATTGAGAATTGCTTTGAGAAAAATCATTCATGATATCGTCAGAGTTCAGTGTATTGGTCAGTTCACTCTCAAGTGCCATGAGATAAAGAGCCTCGGGGTGTCTTTGTGTCTTCTTGGTCCTCAGTTCATTTTTAATTCTGGATAAGAAAGTTATTGTATCATACAGTTTGTGGACTGAATGTTAAATCCCCTCTCCCAGTGGATATGATCATAACAGAACATTTGTTTCTGATTGCCACATGCCAAAATCATTGGTCTGTATCACATTATTACACCAGTATGCACAAAATAACACAGTGGGACATTTTTAGAAAAGCTCTGATGAAGTTCAGGATTTATCAGGAGGAACATTGTGTGAGTGTTTGTGTGTGTGTAAGATCTTTTGGGTGTGTAGAAGAACACAGAACATTAATTAACATCAGATTCTGATGATCTTGTCAGCATGTGGGTAGATTTAAATAATACATGAAGTTATCTCGCTGCACCTCGTGTTTAAATAATGCACGCAGCATCTTCATGGGGAGATTCTTCATCCTGTTTCACTCACCTGCAACCGACCCACTGTTAATCAGAACGGCCAGTTTTATTACCCGGCCTGCCTGATCAGCAGATTATCACTCATTTAACAGACATATAAGGATCTGGCATCAAGCCACACCATCTTCCAGTTTTAAATCGTAGGACAATTTATCTTCAGTAAAAGTCAGAACACAATCGAGAATCAGCAAGAAAGAGCAAAGAGATATCACAGATTTTACCACAGTCATGAGAAAACATCAAGGTGCTTTTCTACAAACGAGGGGACACAGTGAATGAAGTGGGGGGGTGTCATGGAGCCGTATCCCTGTATCTGTATATCTTTTCTGGTAAATAATAATCAAAACTGTGGAGAAAGAAGTGTTTGTTGTTGCCATAATCAGGCATGACATTTACGTGACAAACATGTTTAGCCTCTCTTTCTCTCTATAGGAAGCCTATTGAAATGTTGACACATTGTAACCACTCAATCTCAATCTCAATCTCAATCGGATGGGCTGTTCCATCATCAAGTTTTTCCTACATTGCTGGTGGCGGCCTTGCAGCCAAATAGGTTTTCAGATTTGTTTGTTAGGTTTGCAGATTGCCAGGCTGGGCCTGTAGGCGTACAATATTCTTCGAATATTCCAACAGTTGTTACATTGTTGTTTGTGTCTGCCACATCACCTCACTCTAACAGTCCTTGAAAGCATTAGGAAATAAAGAGATTCTGGTTTTATAACTGTCTTTGTAGTTGAATTTACTAAACTAACATGCTGTGATAGTCTGATTGGAACCTTGACTTTATAGTCCACAAAATCCCAGCCTCAAACACCACCAGGAAACACAGACCCAGCCTGCAGCTTGTAAAATATACTAGATCTCATCAATAATAGTTCAAATGGTCAAACAACAACATTAGTGTTTACCAGATGGAAGCGAACAATGTTTGCAACATACAATGAAAGCAATATTCCATCCCATCTAAAAGGTCCTTCATTGGATGAGTCAGTCGGGTTTTAGAGTTTAAACTCATCCTGCGGCACAAACAGCAGGAAACCTGAGCAGAGGCACCTGCACAGCACGAGACCACTCAGTGCGACGACAGCAAACAAGCACCCAGGTAGACAGGCCAAGGTAAGAGCACACGCTGGCAGCAAGCACAAACACACAGCACGCCAAATGGAAATTTGCTGGAAACATCTGAGCTGACTGTCAAATACAGTGAGTTAACTTCACCATCAGTTTGTTCACATCCTGAAGAAATGAAAAACAAATCCGCTGCTGCCCATTAGGCCTCTCATTCATTATTTGTGATGGAAGTAGGTCAACAGAATTTGTTTCAAGAACTTTCTTTAAAACATGATGAGAACATTCAAAGTTCACTAATCTTAAATACAGAAAAATGACTGGTGGTTCCGATGGCGACATTTCTGCAAACAAGTCAATGAACGGTTTTCAAAAAAGTTTAAACAGTTTTCAGTTTAAAGTTTTGTATTATTTATATTTGCAGTTTAGAGTTTCCCTCACAGCCCTGCAGTTGAATTGAAGTCTGCTAACTGCAGGGGGAAGTGAACTCTTAACCTAGCTGCTGTTATTATCATGCTCTTTCACATCCACATTTTTCCCTTTCACTTCAGTTTTCTCATACACAGTAAGAAACAAGTACACACACACATTTTCTCTCCCCTCACTGTTGTCAAAACAGGCAGAGTATTCTTGAGCCCTTGATAGCAGCAGGACAGCCACTGAACCAGCTTAACACTGCATCTTACACTACTCACAAGAAGTTTTGGATATTTGAATTTCAGGTGAAATTTATGAAAAATTTAAAAAGTTCATGCTACAGTGATATTACATCATGAAAGTAGGACATTTTAGTAGAAGCATTCAATGGGAATTTCTTCATTTCAAATAATTTTTTGAAATTGAAACTGTGGTGGGTACCACAACAAAAAAAATGTTATTTAAGTAACTTGTCATGTGTCCTGCACTGATTACAGCTCGACTAGACGTCTCACGCTGTTCACAAGTCGACTTATTCCAACCTGCTGATGACACTCTGTGACACTCTAAGGTCAGTGGTAACTTCCCTCTGAGTACTTCCTGTTTGAAGCCTCACCCTGACCAGGTACTGCTGATGGACTGTTTGGTGTCGTCTTGGTGTTATGATGTCAAAATGTGAACAGCATGATGAAGAGGACTGTTTAAATACAAACTGTCATTGAAGCAGAACATTTAGTGGAACATTCATGGATCACACACTTGCTGTGATTTTTAATCACCTTGTTAGAGAACAGCATGTTATGAAATAAGTACTGGAACATTGAACAGTTGGACATGTGCATTCAAAAGTTTAGAGAAGGTCAAATAATGTTCACCTGTTTTAGAGAGTGTCCTCCTTTAGCAATAATGGTACTTGTAATAAATGTAGTTTATTTGTAGCTTTGGAGGCGAGGCTCAGTGAGTTAGAGGTATGTGCATGTCGTTGTTCACCGCTGGCTGTCGAGGTGGTGTCTAGCAAACGATGTGGGCTTCATAGATAATTGGAAACCTTTCTGGGGAAAACCTGGTATGATTAGGAGAGACGGCATCCATCCCACTTTGGATGGAGCAGCTCTCACATCTAGAAATATGGCCAAGTTTATTAGTCGACCAAAACTGTGACAACCCAGACTTGAGACCAGGAAGCAGAGCTGCAGTCTTACACGCTTCTCTGCGCCTCCATTAGAGCAGCTGCCCACCCAATCCTTTAGTATAGAGACTGTGTCTGACTTGCTGCTGCTGTGCATCTGTGTCTCTCTATCTCTATCACAGGTTCCACTGCTACTCATTCTATCATTTATTGTAATTCATTGTCATTTTATCATTCATTGTAATTGTACAATATGTCTGTGTTGATTTGTTCTGTACACGTGACATCCATTGCACGTCTGTCCGTCCTGGGAGAGGGATCCCTCCTCTGTGGCTCTTCCTGAGGTTTCTTCCACCTTTTTTCCCTGTTAAAGGGTTTTTTGTGGGCAAGTTTTTCCTCACTCGAACCGAGGGTCTAAGGACAGAGGGTGTCACTCCCTGTACAGATTGTAAAGCCCTCTGAGGCAAATTGTGTTTTGTGACTTTGGGCTATACAAATAAAATTTGATTTGATGTGATTTGATTTGATTTTAGGTGCACTCTGAAGCTTCATCCAAAAAGTTTTTTTTTGGAAAGTGTATATACACGTGCACTGTACAGTATATTGGCAAACAAATGTGTACACACTGAAGCAACATCATGCAGAAATTGGTATTTTTGTGTTTTAGTGCTGCCAGTTTCACAGTGTAATGACACTGTAGTAAATATAGACAGCTGTACACATATATTTGCTCTAATTACATTACTTACATTACAAAGTTACACAGTGTTGCTGTGAATGTTAGGGGAACAGTTTGACTATTTGCTGTACATTATATATAATGTCCCCAAACACGATTGTCTCAGTCCCAGTGCATTTATTGTGCTGTTCTTTACATGGAGTGAAAAATGTAAAGTCTTATGAGATTTCTATAGGGTATGACCTTTTGTGTGGGAAAGTGTTTCTTTGCTGACAAAGACCATTTGTGGAGTCTGGATCACGATTGCCAATAGTCTCAATGAAAGCATCGGAGGATAAGACTTGTTAGTCTTGGCACTGCTTCAAACCATTATTGTCGCACAGGACTGATGAATAGAGGAGGCAAAGAACACAGAGAGAAGATGCGACATGGAAGGACAAATTAAAGACGAGAAAAACAGATGGGAAAAATATCAGTGTGGAGAAAAGAGGAGAGAGTAAAGCCAGATGCAATAGACGTCACGGCAGATGTTTGCCTTGAGTATGATGGTGATCATCATACTCAAGGCAAACATTCACACATATACACCAGCTGACATCACATTCCCCTTTTGCTTTTGTCTCACGCCAAGTGTCTACAAAGCTACACAAACCACCTCACCTAATCATTTCTAATTCTCACACAACCCAAATCACAACACTTTTGAGCAATGCCAAGTATGTGCATTATAAACAAAGCTGGGGAGATTAACCTAATCATTTATAAAAACCTACAACCTGCAGAGCAACACCATTCATCTTGCGGAGCAGAGGGGACAGACTTGAGAAATAGCCTTTTTTTTTTGTTGTTCGAGGGGGCCGCTGTGCCCCGAGTATGGATAAGTGCATGAGCCTCTCTGTCTTCGTTTTTCTTACTCAGGCACCCACACACATGGTGACTCACACACTCTTTACATGAAGCCACATGCCCCCATAAGGCTCCTGCTAATGATTATTTTCATAATTACTCAGTTAGAGATACTCAGTTAAACTGTCTTCAAAGATTAAAATAGTTAGACCAATGTTTAATCTTCCATTGATGGATCAGTCAGCAATCATTTCAGCCCTTCATGTATAACATGTGAAAATGTACAGACAGCAAGCCGACAGGACAACCACTGCAGAAAACATCCCACCTGTAGCTGCCTGCATGCTGCTTTAAGTACTACTTTAAGTTTTCGCTGTAGCAGCTGTTTGTGATTTTTCCTTCAGACTTCTTCCAGACTCTACAAAGACTGTGGATCATTTTCTCTGCCTTCAGCGACACGTTTAGTTGTTTTCACGGAAACAAGCATCATGTTGTTAATGCCTTTCCATTTCTCGGTAGAGACTAACCTCCAGTGAAGTGAGATAACTAACAACCCCGTGGTTAGTCATCTGAATATACAGAATTGAAGTCTAACTGGCTTACTTTATGTTTGTGGCTAGTGAAAATAAATAAAAATATCGGTCCCCAAAACAACAATAAATGAATGACAAATAAAAAATCAAGCCCAGCCTCATGTACCACTACTACTTGTCACATTCTCCTTTACCTCGCTCTGTGCGTAAAGAGAGACTGTGGAGACATCTGCGCGCAAAGGCAACACAAACCAGCCATATGTCTGCTAAACCTACCTGAAGGACAGTCTTGATGTTGACAGGGGAGACGATTGCAGTGCATATCTTCACCCCATGGCGTATCTCCTGGCCCATGATGAAGAGCATCGGCGTGGCGAGGGCGAAGGACGTGAGCCACATGGCGCTGATGAGCTTCTTGGTGCGGCTGCGGGACATGATGCTCTTGGCTTTGAACGGGTGGCAGATGGCCATGTAACGCTCCACGCTCAGGCTGGCGATGTTGAGCGCAGTGGCATAGGAGCAGCTGTCCCGGAGGAAGTAGTAACCCCTGCACACTGCGTCCCCGAACACCCACGGGTGGTGGAACCAGATGAAGTTGTAGAGCTCGATGGGCATTGAGAGCACGAGGATCAACAGGTCGGAAACGGCGAGGCTGGCCAAGTGGTAGTGCACGGTGCTCTGGAGGTTCTGCAGGGTCTTTTTGGTCAGCAGGGTGTACAGGGTGATGGAGTTGCCCAGAGAACCCACAGCAAACAGAACCAGGTAGATAACAGTGACTATCACCTTGGAGTAAACGTCCGTGTTGACTTCCAAGTCCTCCTCATCCGTTTTGGAATTGGCGGTACTGTTATCAAATGGAAACAGTGAGTTATTCCCAAAGAGTCTCTGCGCCAGCGCGCCAATGCGGAGCGTGGCGTTTAAATCCATTACGCCTCTATGAGTGCAAACATGGAAACAGAAAGCGTGACTGTTTAAACTGAGTGGACACTTATTGACTTTCTCTTGTTCATTAACCGGAGTGAAACGGGTTCAGTGTGGAAGCCTGAGGAGAGCAGCTTTTATATTTGGCACGACAGGAGGCGTGCTCGCTGTTGGATCCGCTGCGATGACGCACAGCCATTCAGTGAGCAGAGCTCTTGTTATTTTGTCCGTTCATGTTCTACCTTGGATAACAAAAATAACACCAAGGACCAACAAATCGAAAACCACGAATCGAAAACCATTTATTTTGTGTGTATCCCTGACATTTCACATTCAGACACAGCAGTGAAAGGAAATAATGTGAGGCGATAGCTGGAGACCCCACTGCAGTGCATGAAATTGTGTTGGATGCTGCAGTTAAGATTGTGTCTTCAGTGCTAATGATCCAGGCTCAGTGTGGAGAAATAACATCACTGGACAGGCAGAGAGGAAATCTTTCTCTAATGGTAACTTCACAACAGCTGCCACTGCTGAGACCAATGTAGCAAAACAGGTCCTTTGTCTCTCTGTCTCTCTCTCTGTCTGTCTGTCTGTCTGTCTCTCTCTCTCTCTCTCTCTCTCTCTCTCTCTCTCTCTCTCTCTCACTCACACACACACACACACACACACACACACACACACACACTGAGTGTCTCTACACATACTTAAACATCTAATGCTCCATCTGAAGAAGAAAATGTTCTTTCAAACATCATCATCATTTCAGTTCTTTTAGTGAGCATGTCCCTGCCTTGGAGCTCATTATAAATCATGCGTGGCACACACATACTGTAACACACTAAAGCACATGTGTGCACATGCTGCAGTGTAACATGGTCACTCTACCGAATGATTCTGCTTGGCACTGACTACCTGCTGGTGATATCCTTCAGACAGTGAGGAAGTGCCCTGCTTCTTAAATAGCAAGCTTCTTCATGTTTCCCCGGGTCAGTGTCTCACTGTACAGAGTTCATTGTGTTTTGCTGACAGGCTGTCACAAACATGTATCATTAGTATAATTCAAGACTAACTGTCAGCTGGTCACAGTTTAGCTTGTTTCCAGCTGGATAAGTGGATGTATGGAAGATGCTGTGTCTTTGCTGTACCATAAATATGATGTTTATTGTAGGACAGGATGTCTTTTTCTACTAATGGTTTTTCCTTATCTCATCCACTTCCCTCTGGGGTCAACGGGGTGGATGGTGAGTTTAGAAATGAGCAAACAAAAACAAATTCACACAACAGATTTATTTTCATGTTCAAGTCATCTCAAGAGTTCAATTTCTGTCAAAAAAAAAAAAAAAACGCTAAACATGCACCCAGTGTGTTTCATGGCAAGTTTCAGTGTTTGAAGGTTTTCTTTCAATTGGGTGACACATCATGGAGTCAGATTTGTGTCGATATTAGTCACAAGAGTGTTTCATGATCCATATGAAGATCTGTGAATAAATTATGGTGTTCACAAACATGTTTGTCAGATGGCAAAAAATTGCAAAAGTGAAATTATAAAAATCCTGCAAAATTATCTGTGAACAACCGTAAAATCACACTCATCTCTCCATTTGGAACAGGCGTCCAGGCTGTTTTAAAGGCTTAAAGGCCCAGTGTGTAGCTTTTGCAACTAGTTCCAAACTCCAAATTGCAACCAACTGAATATCGCTAAGCTCACCATCTCTTTCTTAGCATGAGGGAGAAACTGTAGTGGCCATGAAATGAAAAAAACCTTAAAGTCCCTGTGAAAAGTCAGTGTTTGTCTATTCCGGGCTGCTGTATAAACATGGAGGTTCAACATGGCAGACTCGATCCCTTGGTAGATATAAAAGGGTCATTCCAAGGTAATAAAAACAGAACTTATTTTCAAGTCATTATGCCCTAAAAACATAGTTATGAGTGTTATATTCTATTTTCGGCAATAGATCCCTATAAATGTTATACACTGGACCTTTAAGGTTTATTTACTCTGTGAGCTGATGCTATGTATGCATACATATCTGGTTACATCATTGTAAACTGTATTAAAAATGTAATCAAGGAGAGTTATGAAACTGCACCCGTTTTTATATTTTATTTTTTATTATTTTTGACATGAGCATCAGCAAGCCTCTAAAGAATCTACCATGAGCACAAAATGCAACAAAAGGACAGACATGGTGAAGAAATAATGCTGCAGGTTAACTTTACTTTCATGTTAGTATGCCTGTTCTGTAACAAGCCGGTGTTTTTACAACACAAAGGATTTCCAACAAGGTTCGTCAGCTGCCTGACAAAGGAGAGCTAATGGAAACTGGAGTGAAGTGCCTCAGACATAATGTTAAAGGGATACGAGCAGGGACCTTGTTAGATTATGTAAAAAGTGGCTGTATATCTTTGATTTTTTATGGTTTGATGAAATATCATCATATTTCAGTAGTAAGTAAGTGAGTGCTCTTCCTTTAACAGATATACAAGCACTGCCAGATGACTGTGATCATCCAGCGTGGCTGTGGCTCGGAGGTAGAGCAGGTTCTCCACTAATCAGAAAATCGGTGGTTCAATCCCCTCCGGTCTGCGTGTCGAAGTGTCCTTGGGTAAGATACTGAACCCCAAATTGCTCCCGAAGGCTGTGACATCGGTGTGTGAATGTGAATGGTTAGTTCCTCGAACAGATGAGCAGTTGGCACCTTGCAAGGCAACCAATGCCATCAGTGTATGAATGTGTGTGAATGGGTGAATGAGATATGCACTGTGAAGCGCTTTGAGTGGTTGGAAGACTTGAAAGGCTATATAAGTACAGTCCATTTACCATCCTGTTGATTTTTCAAGTTTATACCGAAAGACACGTTGTCTGGACCCTTTTCTGCCCAGTGATGGGCTGGACTTTAATTATAACCAACTGTTTAATGGTGATAATATAATTTTTGAAATCTCATCTCTCAAGTTTTCTATGTAAAGCCATGAACAAATAAACAGTCTGAAGGGCACCAATGTACACAAGCATTACACTTTACAGCTCTGAAGAAACATTGTCAAACTCAGGGCTGTTAGATCACAACCTGAACTACAAATTCATGCTTTTATATCATCCCAGTTAGATTACAGGAATTCCCTTTTCACCTGCCTCAGCAACCCATCCTATCTGCTTTACACTGACTTCACTTTAAGTTCAGCAGGGTCAGGCATCAGCTATCTGTGATCTACTCTCTCCTTATTTTACCAGTAGCTCAAGCAGGGCTTACTGTTGTCCCTTGAGCTCGACTGAAAACTAAAGGTTATTGTACCTTTGTGGCTTCGACACTACAGAACGCTCATCATATAGACTTACATTCTGTATCTGCTGAAGCATTTAAAAGACCCAATTATTAAAACTGACCTTTGTCTCACCTGCTGTCGAGTGTTTTTGTGTTCTGTCTATTGCTAAAGTTTCATTGTTTGCTTCTTTATATTGTTCTATGCTTTTTCTTTTTTCTTACATTTTGCTCTAGTAAAGCACTTTGTGACCTATGAAAAAACTTATTGTTATCATTATTATTCTATATTTGCTGACTTTCAGCTCAGCACCTTCCCACTCTCTTCTAGTTTTGATGTGCATGCTCCATTTTCTGTTCTATGCAGCTACATTTAGAGATATGATTTCTTTTTGACGATTAAAGAATAAGAAAAGGATGGCAGCTTTAAATTACACAGGATTTCTATGGTGCCTCTCTTGTGTTGTGTTGAATTTGTGAATTATGATACATCTCTCAAACTACAGATACTAATTGCAAACCATTATAGACAATGAAAGGAAAACAAAACACTGGATACACATTCATACTCACGCATCTGCCGCTAACTTGATGTGTACAGCACACTACAGTTAAGTGTGTGTCCTTGGGAAGGTGTGAGTGTTTGGGAATACAGAGTCTACCCTCAAATTTAGATTTCCTTGAAGAAATAAAAGGAAGTGTATTTTCAAGCTGACGATATTTTGTCAGAGAATTGTATGAACCTGGCAACCTGAAATACAACCGGCAAAAATAACATCCATGAGAAGCTTACGTTGATTCTGCAGTCCATATATAACTGGACGGTGCAAAACAATGAACATTCCTTGACTTGATTTTTACCTGACAGCAGCAATGTAAGACAAATGGTTCTTTGGTTAAAAGACTGAATATCTGCTATCTAATCTGAATTCCTCATTTGCAGTCATTTCCTGTGCAGCTTAAAGCAAACATGCCCGACCTAGTACATATACAGTTAATGTATACCTTAAAGGAAATGAAGGAAACACCCAGAATGAAAGGAAACAAATTATTATGAGATTAAACAAAAGCAGCCAATTGTTGCTTTTAACAAACCATTGTTTGTTCATCACCAGAGGCACAAAATGGAAATAGAAAATAATAAATTAAATGGTTATGTTGATTTACAGTATGTGCTGAGCAAAATAATACTGTACAACAAACTGACTATTTAAGCAACATTATGTAACTTTTCTACCATAAAATTACAGGTTTAAATCATGCTACTCAAACTGTCTTTTGTTTGTCCTTCCACGTTGCATCTTCTCTCTGTGTTCTTTGCCTCCTCTATTCATCAGTCCTGTGAGACAATAACATATTGAAGCAGTGCCAAGACTAACAAGTCTTATCCTCCGATGCTTTCATTGAGACTATTGGCATTCATGGTGATCCGGACTCCACAAATAATCTTTGTCAGTGCAGAAACACTTTCCCACACAAAAGGTCATACCCTATAGAAATCTCATAAGACTTTACATTTTTCCAGTCAATGTAAAGAACAAAACAATAAACAGACAGTCGTGTCTGGGGACATTATGCATGTACACTAACATACAACAAATAATCGAACTGTTCCCATAACATTTTACGTAACGCTTTACGGCACTAAGTCATACACCACCAACTATTTCACTTTTATTTCTATGTCAATCACTTCTATTTCACGATTTTGGTGAAACTAGATCATATTTCATGGTCTCATAGTTCTGGTTTTCCACCTGATTTCCTCAGGCTGCTCTGCCTCAACTCTGTGATTTACATTTTGGCAGTAAAGTAAACTTCTGTGAACTGTAGCTGCTGTTAGCTAATGTTAGCCTAGTTTGTTAGCCTGGATTGTGAGTTCAGAGCATCAGAGTAGGGAGAGTGTTAGTGTTTATACCACAGGCGATTTGGACCACCAAAAAAATGTTGAGGCCCAAGGTGCAGGAGAATCTCCTCGATGTTTGGCTGTTAGCTAGTTATGTAACATAATCATAACAAATACATGTATTCAAATGAAATCAAATCAAATTTTATCTGTATAGTCCAGTATATACAGCATATAGTATACAACTGTCCTTATTTACAACAGTGGTATTGTACTCTGGTCAAACCTCACTTCTTAAGTTTGCAATGCAGATTTTCTGTGAAGTCAAAGCTCCTCCAGAGCCAAAGAAGACATTATGAGTAGTTCTACTTATGACACGTAAACCAATCTTCATGTGTGAACTGTTTCTTTAACTTTTCTGTTAAAGCTTTAATGTACAGGCTGCTCTATCGACTGAGCCTAACAACTCCCCATATGCGAAGACCTGCCGCTGGGGCCCAGGTTCGAATCCCAACCTGCGCGGCCTTTTCCCGCATGTCATTCCCCCTCTCTCTCCCCACATTTCCTGTCACTCTTCAGCTGTCTATCCAATAAAGCAAAAAAAAAAAAAAAAAAGGGGGGCCAAATAATAATAATAATAAAAAAAAACGACAGCTGATTCATAACAGTAACATAACAGAGTGGCACAACTGTACAGCCTGACTTTTACTCTATATTTATAACTACATTACATTATAACAACATGTTTTCTGTTGTGCTTTCCTCTCCAATATCAACCTTTTAAACCAAATGACACCTCTTGAGTGACACTGTGTCATGACACCCCACCTCCACAACACAGAACCTTTACAGCTACAGATGACACCATGGGTATATGTTAGATATGAAATACATTTTAAACAAAACCAAAGAGCACTGATGTAACACATAAACCAGTGCACTTATATAACAGTTGTGGGCTTGTTTGATTTGAGATTCAAAGTTTCTGACTGTTGGATGGCAGCCATCTCAGCTGTGGCATGACTATATATTTAGGTTTTTGGGGGGTCTCATAGTTTTCATTTTGTACATTTATGGTCCCCAGAAGATAAACCTAAATAACTCTGTTCACTTTCCATCTTATCATATTGGCAGCTCAGAACTCCAAACCCTGGATCACCCACACCAACCATTTCAGGGAGAAACAGAGAGCCTTTAAATTTCAAGACTGGGTCTCACTCAAGATCATAGGCCATCAAATTAAAAATGACATTGGCAGCTGAGCAGGTGCAAACTAGGCAAGGCCTGGGAACCCAATGGAATTGAGGCAAGGGTGCTCAAACACTATGCCACAGAGCTCTCTCCAATCCTCCATGATATCTTCTGGGAATCCTACAGGACTGCTTCAGTAGCCACCTTCTGGAAAACATCCACTGTTATACCAATTCCAAAGAAACCCCGCCCCTCAGAACTTAATCATTCTGTCATCTGTCCGATTGTCGAACCACAACTGGACCCTTAGCAGTTTGCCTACACAAGTTATTGCCATGAAGGAAAGAGAATAATCCGGCAGTCTTGAAGTTTGAACTGGGTTCATTTACTGCACAGATTTATTAGATGATGATCCGCTAGTGGTGAAGGCGATAAGGCAGGTGAAAGCAAAGGGGAAACAAAAGAAAAACATAAGGAACTGGGAGCCAGCGTTATCATGATATAATACAGGATGTAAAAAAATCTTGTGGTACCCTTAGCAACACCCACTTTGGAAAACACTGCTGTAGACTATGGTATTAAAAAAACACAGCATCAGTGTGGCACGAGGCAGGGACACAGAGAACTATTTGATTATATGAACAGTATTTATCTGTTTTCTCTGTATAGATAATAATAATGATAACTACAAAAATAGCTTTAGCTTTGAAAACACAACAAAACAAACCATATGTTTCATGACTCCCTGCATGGATGTGTGTCATGGCAACACTAAGAGCGCCGTGTGTGATCTTCCTTCCTACACCTTCCCTGTAGTAATATAGTAGATTATCATCTGCATAACAATACAAACCTATGTTAAATCTGTGCAAGAAATGAGTTTTGTCATGGTTTTGGGTTTTGGTTTAGTTATTACCTATTTTATTTTGAAAGAGTCCTTCCATGTGTGTCTAGTGTAACTTTACTACCTGCCTTTGTGCCGTATCTCGCCAGTTTTGATAGTACCACCCTGATTAGGTATGCTTACACATGTTTATTCTTCCCTCTCCAGTGTATTTAGTCTGCATGTTCCTTTGTCCTTTCCTTTCTTCCTTTGTTGATTTGCCAGTCTGTCATTTTAGCCATTCCCTTGTTTTCCATTGATGTATGCACTTTGGTTTCTTGGATCATGCACTCAAAAAGATATTTAGTACTATAGTATGGTACTAGTACTAACTCAAAACAACTGCATTCATTTTCATTGTTGAGTTTGGGCAAACAAATTGGCTTTATTATTATTGATATATTAATATTGCCTACTACTACACTACTGTGCGCTTCTACTACACCATGCTATTGAAATGCAAAGTGGCCTAAAAAAATGTTTTGAGTGTGTGTACCTGTTTATGGATTTTCTGCCCGCTCCCTTTTGATTTTGCATTTAACTGCTTCATCTGTGCATTTGGGTCCTTCTCCAACATTCCTGCTACCCTGCCACCTTGCTGTGATAGTACGAACTTTTGCTTCCAGGTCTCTCTGGAACTGTTTTCAAGTGGACCTTGGGCTACTCTTCCCTAGTGAGTACACTTTTGGGATGAGTATGGGATTTTTTGGTCACCTTCAAGTATACTCAACAAGTCCTTAAGTACTAGTCTGGTACCATTATAGTAAATTCCAAGTGTACTATTCTGTTCCATGACAAATTGCACTTCAACTGTCCTTTTCAGCAGCCTAACAACGCTGTATCCTTGCCTTTACTTTTTAGTTGAGGATCTTAGCCCTAAGGTCCTTGACTCTGGGAGTTTTGTGAGAAAGACCTACATCACTGTTGTAGACGGTGGTCTGCAGAAATATGTACATGCCGTTTAAGACCTGGCATAGATGCCAAACACATAATGTGCTTTGAAAATTTCATCAAAGGCTGACAGGGAAGACTTCACAGTGTTCACTGTTCAACCCAACATAGTGGATACTGTTTATTGTCATTTCAACTTCCAGGATGTAGGGTCATGTCCAGAACTCGAGACCAGGGCCCTCCTTTGATGGGACAGTTGACTTTTTCGCATGCAAGATCTGTTTAGCACGTGTGAAAGCAATCAGTGTTTTTGTAGCACACACAGACTAAAACCAACTCACCAACCAACCAGACTAAGGCCATCGATGTTATCTACCTTATCACATGTCCCTGCAAACTCATTCTATGGCAAGACAAACAGACAACTGAAAAGGATAAACTTACAAAGGAAGAGGTGAACTCCATGTTCCCCATCCAAGCCAGGAACTGAAAAGAAACACCGGAGGGTATAGAGGGTGTAAGGCCATGTCACTATTCCAAACTGAGAAGAAAGGGTGAGTATGTTTCAGGGTGAAATATACTGTAGGGACCCCTGCTGTTGAGGCAGTGGCCTTCCGGTGGGATTTTGGTCTGTGGGCTGGGTTTGGTGATTGGGGTACCTAGGCCGGTGCCCTGAGATTATAAAGGCCCACGATTGATTCATTCTCTCTTTCTCTCTCTATCTCCAGCAGATGTCCATGGAGTGGTGTGGCAGCCGCAGGGTTAACCGTTCTTTTCCCTTTTAGTTAAATGCACTTGACAAGACACATCCACTACATTTTACACACATGCACATCCTACACCACTGATAATACTGACATCCACATCCCATTTGTGACGTTTGTTCTATTTTCCATTGCTTTATTTTGAATAAAGAAACATATTAACCTCCTAAAAACAGTGCAACTCCGGTTTTGTCATGGCCCAAAGAGCCCGGTTGTGACATATACCACAAAACAAAAGTGAATATGTCAAACGTTAGGTCAAACCTTTGAGTTACTTGAGTCAGTATGTCCAGAAGCATATAAATTCTACAAGTGAAACACAAGCCCCACTCACTCCCTCAACTGACAGTAGCCCATATCAACTGACTTCAGAGCTTGTCTGGTCTGATCAGTACTGTCAGTTGATCCACTGGAGAACAGCAGTATTATATTCTCATAACTCAAAGTCGGCATGGTTCTCTGCAGGCTGGATGAGGTTATCGTGCAGGGCTTACCACTTAACTTGTTTGTCAAGAGTGTTCCTCATTTCTCAAGAGTTTTAATGATGTATCAGCTCAAAATAATGGGCCAAAGTGTTGCAACACCTAAACAAAAGGAAGCAAGAGAGGAATTGGATGATAATGGCAGTGGGAGCAGGAGACCATTTAATCTTTGCACAAATTTAAAAAAAAAACATGTACAAAACACAATAACACACAATATTTTCAAGGCACCAAGGAGAAATGTTTACAAAAATATCACGTTTGTCAGTGATCCAGAACTGTCATCAGTATGCTGACATTGGGGGAGCAGCATCTCAGATTAGTGTGATTATAGTGGCAAGGGGTCTGTGTGCAAGGACGGAACAGGAGAGTCTAAAAAGGGGAATAAAACATCATATTTACTAAAAACATTTTATTCAACAGGCCACAACGGGCTCCTGTGTGCAGAGGTGAGAGAGCAAAAAGAGAGACTGCTCCCAGGAAACAGCTTATGCTTTCTTTTCCAATTATCAGCATGCTGCTGTGTGCATCTCTCCCATCAAAACCCAAACAGATATAAGGTAACTTAAGTGTTATTACATCATCTGACTGACACTATCTAGTTAAGGTACAGTATTGGTTAAGTAATATATTTTATCACCAAATATGACAAATGACCTTGCATTTTAAGCATACAGTACATACCTGAAAAGATAATGGCCCACGTCTGATAATGACCTGGTCTCCATAAGACCTGCTGCTCTGTTTTCTTGAGGTAAATAAAGGCCATGTGCATTGCTCTATAGCTTTTATGTTCCTGGATGATTAGTTGTTGTAAAACAGCTTGTGTACATGCAGATAACACTCCATAAACTATAGTAACAGTGCTATTCACAGACAGCAGTCTGTTTAAGCTCCTTTCAGTTCACTAGCCAGTGGCCACTCTGTGGTTTTGATTCAGAGCAGATACTGAAGATTTCTGCAAACATGTTTGGACCATTTAGTATCGTAGGCCAAGATTTACTGCTGCTACAGGTGAATATGACGTCAAGACTCATCAGGAAGACTCGTCAGACTTGTTTCCTGCTGCATATCTGCATTTTGGAGATAATTTGTAAACACGGACTTAAACTTTTCCCCAAAGCTTGTATCAATAACACAAAGGTCAACATGATAAGATCAACAGAACAAATGAAGAATGCCTTAAAAACTCAAAATTTAGATAATGTGTACTCATTATCTAAATTTTGAGTTCTTAAGACTGCCAACTTGGTGACTTACTCACTAGATTTTGAGTCTTTGTTTCTAAAAAGAGACTACTGACAAATTTAAAGACTTGTTCAGACAATCATGGAGAAATAAAAATACTACATATCCAAATATTATACTGTATTATTCCCATGCCTGCTGCACGGCTCTCCTCCAGCAGGGTTTGTCCTCTTCCTCTTCTCCTCTTGCATCATGCTCACAGGCAGCAGTGAGGTGAGCTGTTCTTAGATCTTCTCCCGATCAAATATACGATGTCCCTGTAAGTTTATGATTTTTTGGCTTTGAAGTATCAAATTTTAAAACATAGTTTTTTTTGTTTCTACTTTTTTTGTTTACTACATAATTCCATATGTGTAATTTCAGAGATGATGTCTGCTTTGTATACATTTCTAATGAAATGAATTCATCTGCAGTACATCTGCAATGTATCTACAGTTGTGCACTGAAATACAGCTATTGTATTGCAAAATGAGTAGATTTATTTTTAGTACATTCAAGTTACTGATGGCTGTTTTGATATACGCAGTTGTATTTTTAATACACTAAAGTATATGGCTTTTTTTTTTTTAAACCCCAGTTCTGTACTTCAACGCATGGTCTGTTGATGATGGAGTGTTCCCTCCACTTGTGTATAATGGCCCTGATGGTGCTTATAAGCTCATTTAGGAGTTGAGAAATCTGTAGGCGAATAAAACTCGGAGTCTTCTCAGCTGGTAGGCTGCTGAGCTGCAAACAACACACAAAAAACACACAACACACAAACAACCACAAACAACACACAAACAACCACAGAAAAACACAGGTATAATATAAACACTCCTTCTGGTGGTTGCTATATTATCATTATATATTCTGTTTTATTTTGAAATTACTCTGGTCTGTGAAGGAGGCACTGCTGACCACAGTTCAGACAGCCTCAGACTGTTTGAGGAGATTGACGATATTAACCTGACTGTTAACATAGACGACTGTAGCAGCTCTCACCGTCATTCATAGGGTGTGGTCGAATAGTCAAAAAAAATAGCTCCTAAGTCCTTTCCTAACCATTTTCCTTGACCTCGATGGAAAACGTCACAAGGTCAAGGAAAGATCTGAAGGAGAATTCATAAGGAGTTAGGAGAAGACAACTGCGGTGTTCAGAGAATCTGACTGCTCTTATACTTAGACTATGCCATTATGCGACGGCGAATGTTACTGCTGTAACCTGTGGTAAAACTACAAAGTCCAGAAGATGGACTACAAAACGCGCATCTAAGATGCTTCCTAGATACTCCCCGTGTGCTTTTAGCATGTAGTTTAATGCAGGAAACATAAACCTCCTTTCCTTTCCTGAAGGATGGTCCGGTGTATCCTATGCTAAAGGAGATAATAAAGGACGCACTGAAGTTCCTTTCCTTAACAGTTTGAGAATTGGAACAGCTCTTATCATGGCGGACATGTTAATACTTCGGCGTCATTTCACTCAGTTGGGAAGGTTCCTAAGCAAAATTGACTATTCGACTGCACCCATAGACTGTATCACACAGGAAGCACTCCGCTCTGGCGGCGTCAGAAGAGAGAAAGCGTTTCATTGGATGGTGTTAACTATGTGAGTGATGTGAGTAAATAAAAAGATCCTGGTAGTGAACTCAGTTTGCTTTATTTGGCAAACACACTGACCCCAGAAGTGAGATTGTGTCAAAAATGACATGCAGCGGTGACACATAGACACCTGCGTTACTTATTCACAAAGCCACCCAGAAAATACACAATGATACAAGTTAAGCATATGTAGCCTACGTGTAGCATACGCATATGTAAACCAGCGCAATACACATTTGGGCATGTGTGCATTCAGATATCATGTTTTTGGTTTTCTTTTTTTTCTGCTGGTAAAATTAGAGCTACAGAGCTTTCTAACAAGCCCCTGATTGTCTCTCTGTGTTCAGTATTCATGTCAGTAAAAGCGGGCGTAAAGTTGGAAATGTCAACCGCGGCACACTTCTGCATTCATTCATTGTGTGGTTCATTTAAGTGGTGTATTGTATTCTGCCTTCATCTGGTGGGCTCCCATCACTCCGGTGAGAGCTGTGTCACCCACTAAAGAGGCCACTCTCTTGTCGAAGGAGGAGAGTTCCTCCACTCCTGTCTCTCCGCCTGTTGCAGTCACGCTTCGGCGGTGGGTGGAAACCCTCCGCTTCACCTCCACCTTGAGATTTGACCATTTCTTTTTAACCTGTGTGTGCTGCTCGGATCCCACGGCATTTACAGCCTGCCACACACGCTCCCACTCACGTCTTTTTTCGTTATATTTATCCTTGTTTACAGGGCACCAAACATAATCTCCCTGCATGTCTCCACTTTATTCACTAGATGCTCTAGCTCAGACACTGTGAAATTCCTTTTCTTTTGTTCATTGCGTTATCTGATTGGACAAAGAGGTGAATCTCAGGTCCGGGGCCTATTTAAATTGATTTGCATATTTAAATGGAGGCGTGGACAGGGAGTTTGGCACCTCTGCATGTGCGCTCAATTCCACATTGATTGGGATGTACAAAAGAAACATGCTTGGATCCATGCATACGCACACTTTGACACATCTGAATTTATTTGTGCGCACAACAGTTTCTGGGTTTTGGCATACACCAAGTTTCAGTAGGAAACTTGGCAGTAGGAAACTTGGCGCAAGTCTTTGTACACGTCAGGTTCCTAACAGATCTCGTGGTGTTAGTGTTAGCAGTGAGCGCTTGTCCTCTCCTACCTTCAGTCCCCGGCGAGCCAGACTCAGGATGTTGAATCCAAACTGTTTAACAGTGTGTTACGTCCCCAGTTGGACCAGGGGATGGGGGAAGTAACATATAATTAAATAACCGGGAATTTTGCCAGACAACGGTAGACAGAGTACCCAAAAAAGTTTATTTACAAAACAAAAGGCTCTGTGAAGACACTGATCATGTTAATGATTTCTCACAATGAATATCAATGATTGATCAATGATTTAACGAGATAGGAAACAAATAAATATCAATATACAACACTTAATTTCTATATTTTGTCTTAGTGGAAGTGTTTTTCAAATTGAAAAAAAATGTTCAAAAACATTTTAAAATGTTTCTACAGTCCTAGGAAATCACAATGTCCCATTTTCACTAGCCACTAACAGTTTTTAACAAATCATGAATTACTTTGCACCACGTTATGTACAAATAATAAATCATGTAAAGTACAAAAATAAACTCAGATAGCATGGTAGCTTGTGGATTGCTGTGGGCGTGTCTATACCTGCTGAACGTAACCGCTGTGAAACAATCAGGAAATAATTTTTTATTTCTCTGATTAATAACAGCTGTATCGAGGCCAGCGCTCACTCACTGTGTTATTACTCTATGATTCTGTATCAACGCGCTCTCATATTTACACATGTAGAAGCATATTTAGAAGAGCATACACCGGGAAAATGTCCAAATCTGAGCAAGTAAACAAAGTCTGGCGGGCTAAACACTTCTGAAACTCTCCTGGTGGCATTTGAAGTCGCTTGGACTGACCAAAACCGCGGATCATACGCGACGTGCCAGAGACGTGTGCTGTGGGGTTTCGGAGCCGAAGAAAGGTTTCTCCTCAGCATGTGACAGTTCATGTGACATGTAAATCAACATATAAACATCGGCCACTGCCATCGGTGAATGTCATCTTTATTTGCCGATGGCCGATGGCAGTTAAGGAGGCAAACATCGGCCGATACCGATGTTCATCCGATGCATTGGTGCATCCCTAATATATTGTCATTTCCAGTTTACATGTAAATGTGATTTAAACAAGAATAGCAATCAAAATAAATTAGATGCAGCTCACGTGTAAGTGGCGCTATTTAAGCTATTTTTAGAACAGGCCAGCGGGCGACTCATGTGGTCCTTACGGGCGGCCGGGTGCCGTGGGCACCGTGTTGGTGACCCCTGCTATAGGCCATAGGTAGTGAGGGGGCCAACCTCACCTCCTTGACAATGCATCAGCCACTACATTGTCTGTCCCCTTCTTGTGCCGGATCTCCAGGTTGTAGGCCTGGGCAAGCAGAGCCCAATGCATCAACCGCTGGTTATGATTGTACATCTGGGCCAGGAAAACCAGAGGATTGTGATCAGTATACACCACTACCGGGGTTGCACTGGAGCCAACATTCACTTCGAAATGTTGCAGGGCGAGGAGCATGGCCAGCGTCTCCTTCTCGATGGTTGAGTAGTTCAATTAATGTTGTTTGAACTTTACAGAGAAGTAGCCCACAGGATGGTACACACCCTCCTCGCCCGCCTGCAACAATACAGCGCCGGCTCCAGATGCACTAGCATCCACTTCCAGCTGGAATGGCAAAGAAAAGTTAGGGGCAGACAGTACAGGAGCACTACAAAGGAGGGATTTGGCAGCATCAAAAGCATGCTGACACTCATCATCCCACACGAAAGGGACCACAGGACTACACAACTTTGTCAGAGGAGCCACAATCGTAGAGAAATTTCGGCAGAAATAGCGGTAATAGCCTGTCATGCCCAGAAAACGCAGCAGTTCTCGACTTGTAGTAGGTACTGGTAAGACAGCACTGCTGCGACTTTTGCATCTACTGGCTGCACCTGCCCGTGACTGACCTGCTTCCCTAGATAGGTGACCATAGCCTTACCGAACTCACACTTGGCCAGATTAAGCATAAGTGATGCATTAGCCAGGCGCCAAAACACCTCTCTCAAGCTGGACATGTGGCTCTCCCATTCACTTGAGTACACTACCACATCATCAAGGTACACATTACAATTAGGCACATCTCCTAGCACAAGATGCATTAAGCGCTTGAAGGTAGCAGGGGCGTAACAGGGAGTAACAAATGCTGATATGTCAGAGGCTCGGGACGTTAACGGCAGTTGCCAGTACCCTTTTAGCAGGTCCAGCTTTGTGATGAAGACGGCAGGGCCAATACTGTCAATGTAATCTTTCACACGAGGTAATGGAAAGGAGTCAGGTACAGTCACTGCGTTAACTTTGTGAAAGTCAGTACAGAAACGAGGAGTACCATCAGACTTGGGGGTTAGCAAACACGGAGAGCTCCAGGGGCTGCAGCTAGGCTTAGCTAAACCATTTTCAATCAGATAGCTAACCTCTTTCTTCATCTTCTCTCTTTTCTCTACTTGGCAATGGTAGGCATGTTGCTTGATAGGGGTAGCTGCACCTACATCGATGTCATGTTCTAATATGGTGGTACGGAAGGGCATATCGTGGAACAGAGCAGGGTAGGATTGGAACAATTGAAGTACATCATCACGCTAAGACTCAGATACAACAAGTGTGCCACTCCACTGGATAGAAACTCCGAGTTTGTCAACCTACCACAGTGCTGACCATCAGAGGGTGTTGCCAAATCATCAGAGGGGGATTTCACGCACACCAGAGAGGCAGTGGCTACCTTGGGGACAATTGGCTCAGGAAAATTGTCCTGGTCTGCACGGACTGTCTCTCCTCGAACTGCCTCTCCTCTAGAATGGTAAAGTTTAAGCATGTTAACATGGCATGAACGTTTTTTTTCTCTTACAGTCAGGGGTGCAAAACGAGCACTAAGTGCAGAGCCAAGTACAGGCAACAAAACCGGCACCTGATCACCAGGCTGAAACTGTCTGTTCACCGCTTTTCAGTCAAACCGTTGTTTCATCCCAACCTGAGCTGAAGAAAGAGCCTCCTTCGCCAACCTGGTCACACGCTGCAGACACTCCCTACACCGAGAAACAAAACCTGACCTGTCAGTCCCAGGAGGAAGGGATACGAACCGCTCTTTTAATACCTTCAATGGACCACGCACGTTGTGACCAAAGACAAGCTCAGCCGGACTGAACTCAAGGGACTCCTGCGTAGCATCACGGATATCAAACAGAGCAAAAGGCATGCCCTCGTCCCAATCCTTCCCCATATCCTGACAGTACTTTTTTAGTATGGACTTCAAGGTTTGGTGCCAGCGTTCGAGAGCACCCTGTGTCTCTGGATGGTAAGCGCTGGACACTGCATGAGAGACACCTAGAGTCTGCAAAGTTTGTTTAAAGGTTTCTGAAAGGAAGTTTGTTCCCTGGTCAGTCTGCACTGTCTTCGGTAAACCAAAGGTGGTAAAAAAAATTTGTCAATGCCTTAGTTACAGCTGGGGCAGTGATTTTTTGTAAGGGGACAGCCTCAGGGAAACGAGTTGATACACACATCACGGTTAACAGAAACTGGTTACCGGACTTAGTTCGAGGTAGGGGACCCACACAATCAACAATAACATGCTCGAAGGGTTCACCAAGAGCAGGGACTGGACGCAGAGGGGCTGGAGGCACTACTTGATTTGGTTTTCCTACCATCTGGCAGGTTTTACAGAAATGCACAACATCAGTTTTCAACTCTGGCCAGAAAAAGTGTTGCAGGGCCCTATTATATGTCTCTGTGACACCTAAGTGACCAGACCACAAGTGCTCATGTGCTAACCTCAGCACATGCTCCAGCACAATCTGGTACACGGTGCTCCAGTCCTCATCTACCTGTCTTACCTGTCTGTGAAGTCCACCTACGCATTAACACCCCATCATCAACAAAAAATGGTTGTTTGTCAGTGCACTCACTAACATCCTCCGCAGCCTCAGCGAAACATTTTGCTAAAGACGGATTACTTTCCTGAGCAGCAACAAGCGCTGCACGGGTCAGCGGCAACGAACTTAGGACTCTTAGACTCTGGCACAGCCTCTAGCTCCTTCACTACGCCTTCCACTGAATCACCACCAGGGGTCAACGTTTCTTCCGCAAGAATAGAGGAAAACACAGAGTCGGACAGTGCAACATCCTCATCCTGCTGACGAGCCTGAGCCTGAGTTAACACACATGCCGTAAACACTCCTGGATGAGAGTTAGCTAGGCTATTGGATTTGGGTTTTGAAATTGGAACAGTCACCACCTCTGCAACCGGATAGACTCTACCACCTGGGATGTCATTGCCCATGATGAAGTCAAGACCATCAATGGGAAAACTTTCACAAACAGCCACTGGGGAAAAAAATGTTATTAGTTCTGACTGCACATGGACACTGTGAAGAGGCGTAGGCACAAACCCCATTTCAATACCCCTCACGACCGCACTGGCCTCACAGTCTGACTGGGCGTTCAAAGGCAGGATATTGGCAAGAATGAGGGATTGTGAGCAGGCAGTATCCCGCAACACCATGACAGGACGCTGATCCTCAGCTTTTCCTGAGAGGGACACCAAACCTTTGAAAATGAAAAGTTTGAAACATTCATCTGGTTCTCTTCGCAGAGTGAACTGGTTACTGCGAGACACAGTTTTAATCAAATCCACACCTTTTGGCTGTTTTGCACCACCCACTTGCTGCTTTTTCAGGCAGCGGCCGTAACACAGTGAATCGACGGATTCTGTCCACTGATGTCAGACTGTCCTGCCTCCCCACACTCCTCCTCTTCTCCTCCTACCAGATATTTTATTGTTTTAGCCAGACATAAAAATGTTAACAAACATATTTTCTACCTCAAACATGAAGGTTCATTGGACCTGTCTGTCTGTCTGTCACTCGAAGAGAGAAGACGATCAAGTGAGAACAAGAGAAGAATCTATTTGGGGACGAGCTTTAACAGACAACTAGATCTAACCTCTGACACACACACAGAGTTGTTGCTGTCAGTCATTCACTGTTTGGACACAGACCTCAGATCTACGAGCCAATAAAAGAGCGCAGTCCAAAGGACAAAGTTGTCTCCTGTCCACGTTGTTCAGACTGAACTGTCTAAAACCTCTAAAAGTAGTCTCTGTGACGACCCCGCAGATTGTCTAAAACCTGGACGTAGTCTCCGTAAATAATAACTTAGGTCAAATGTTTCTCTACTATCAAATCAAACTATTTCATTTGTTGTCATGGTTCTGAGGGGAACCCAGAAGCAGATTGGAACAAGAGTTTGAGTGTAACAGTTTATTTGGGTAAAGAGTGAATACGTGAGACAAAAAGGGAGCAGGCAGGCGAGAGTGGGGGCCCAGAGGAGGGGATTGTCTAGAGAGGGGTCAGCTAGCAGGCTAGGAGGGTGGAGGTCCACACGCTGGTTTCACGAGGCGAAGGCTGAGTGGACTGGGTTGATTCCTGAGGCAGAGAGACACGGTTAGTGGCGGACAAAACTCAGACAGCAAGAGGTAGGCAGAAACTGGCAGTTACAGGTACTAAGTAGAATTTCTGGTTGAAAGGCTGTAGCATACACTATACACAAGCATACACTTCACAACGATCCAGCAGAGAGTGGATGTGTGGCTGCTCCTTAAATACTGCAGCCTGTTGATGAAGAGCAGGTGAGGAGAAGACCTCAGCCAGGTGAGAGTGGTTAGGTACAGGCACGCCCCCTCAAGCACTGGCAGGAGAAAGACAGACAAACACACAAACACCCACACACAAACATGGACCAGTCATCCCAGCCGGGGATTCGTGACATTTGTAGTTTATTTAAAATATGATTCTGTTCTTTAATTTTGTTCTTTCTGGATTTTGTTTGTCATTTTTTACAGTGTGTGTGAGGCAAGCCTCCTTCACTGCTGCAGCCCCGCCCCTGTTGAACTCTGCTCCCCCACCCCCACCCCATTTCCTGTCATGCTCTGTCTCTCTCACTCGGCTTCATTTCCTGTGAATGAAATGTGTACGTTTACATCTGATCACCACAGAGACAAAACTACAGACACAGAAGAAAAAGACAAAGAAAAAGAAGACGAAGAAACAGGTCTGTGTTTCTTCTTCTTCGTTGATGTGATATGCAAAGAGCATGCAAAGAGAGAACACGTCACCACATGTTGCATCATGTGTGTTTTCAGGTAGAGCTGGTCCAGGTCAGGTTTGTTTCTGTTTAGTCCTGAAGTTAAAAGCTAACTGTTGGTGTCAGTCTGTGTTTGAGCTGTTAGAGTCTCTCAGAGTCAGAATCAACAGACGAACACACAAAGGTGAAGAAAAGACTTGACCATGCACGATGTAAAAATACATTTATATTAAGATTATAACACATTTAATGATCTAGGTACTTATGACTTCTTTTAGTTTTCAGAGGTTTAATCAACCAAAATATTCTAAAATCTAAGTAATAAACATAATTTGAATGTTTAGTTGAGAAAGAACAGATGTTATGTTGTCTGTACTGACCTTCCTGATGTCCACGGTGTCTCTGCTGTTTCTGGTTCACCTCTTAGACCGGAGACGATGACTGATGTGGAGGAAGAAGAGTCTCCAGCATCTAGCTGTGTTTCTATAAAGAGTGAGCATTCTAAAGGAAAACCTCCAAACTTCAGTCATGAACCTGGACCCTCAGACTCAAAGTAAGAGGAGGCGGGCACACTGCATTCAGAGTTCATGATGGTTCACTGACACTAACCCAGAATCTGAATTCACAGAGTCTGTGAATCAGAATCAAAAACATGTTTGTGTTTGCAGAGTTCAGCCCAACCGACAGAGAGCTGAGTCTCCAGGATCCAGCTGTGTGTCCATGAAGAGCGACTGGTCCAAAGAGTCTCCTCCAAACTTCAGTCATGAACCTGGACCCTCAGACACAGAGTAAGACTCTGAACAGAAGAAGAAAGTTTCTCTGGATTGTCCTCAAACACATCTTTGTCTTCCACATCATGTTGAACAGAAATCTACACCCCTGGTCCTACAAGTAGCCATGAGCAGTTGAAGAACCTCTTTATTTAGGGGACGGTTCTTCACAAACTTTCTGTGAAGGATTAAAGTTAGCATCTTTATTTTTCAGAGTGTGTATAAATGCTACGATGCAGGAAGCAGATAATCGGCTCCCTGCAGCACTCCAGTGGTAACGGTGAAAGGTTTTATCCACCCGGACATTTGGCTTTGAAAAGCTGCCATGCTGTCACACCATAGACTTCAGGGTCCATTTGAAATGTCAGTCATCTGTTTTCAGCTGCGTGTCTTGGTCATAGTAGAGTTGCAGTAGCTCTGTAAACCAGAATGCTCAGTTATTGATGAGAGGCCACCTCCAGCTGGGACCTCCACTTCATCTTCCAGACGTGCTCCACCCATTTGCCTTAAGCCCAGGGCGTCCACCTGAAGTTTCCTGCCTTGTCCTTGTGTAACCCTCTAGACCTCCCAGGCCACACTGCAGCATTATGTGTCCATCAGTCAAGTGCTTTAGTTAAATATAAATACCTTTGTGTCCACAGAGAGATGAAGAAGATGAGTCATGTTCCTGTGGAGGAGCAGCCGTCCTGCTGTGTTTTGTGTCAGGACGTCCTGAAGGATCCGGTCTCTACCAGCTGTGGACACTGGTTCTGCAGACGCTGCATCACCTCATACTGGGACCAGTCTGCTTCATCAGGAGACTCCTCCTGTCCTCAGTGTGGAGAGAGATCAAGAACAAGACATGGACTGCAGACAGCCAGTCAGACCAGCACTGTCCAAAGTAAGACAGTCCATCAGTCAGCTGATGTCTTCATGTCTGAAAACAAGATTCTTCTCGCAGCATGGTCATTTAAAAACTCATAAACCATTTTCATTATAACTTCTTTCTCTTATTCTTGATTTGTCTTTATTGTTACTGATTTATTCTCCTCTTTCATCAGTACATAGAGGTCTGCAGGAGGTTTTAGGTGAACATAAAATCAGTCTGAAGACGAGATGTGAACGTGTGACTGAAGGAAGTGATGAAACAGGAAATGGAACCCTCCTCAAGGGGATCTACACTGAGCTCTACATTACAGAGGGACAGAGTGAAGAGGTTAATACCCAACATGAGGTGAGGCAGCTTGAGACAGCTTTTAAGAAGAAGAAGATCCTCCATGACACTCCGATCAAATGCCACGACATCTTTAAAGCCTTACCTGACCAACAGAGACACATCAGAGTCGTTCTGACCACCGGCGTTGCTGGTGTTGGAAAAACCTTCTCAGTGCTGAAGTTCACTCTGGACTGGGCAGAGTGTTTGGAGAACCAAGATGTCAGTCTGGTGGTTCTGCTTTCGTTCAGGGAGCTGAACTTGATCAAAGATGAGCGGTTCAGTCTTCTCACACTGCTCCATGTTTTCCATCCAACATTACAGAAGGTCACAGCAGAGGAGCTCGCTGTCTGTAAACATCTGTTCATCTTTGACGGCCTGGATGAAAGCAGACTTTCACTGGATTTTAACAACAAAGAGGTCGTGTCTGATGTCACACAGGAGTCATCAGTCAGCGTGCTGTTGACAAACCTCATCACAGGAAATCTGCTTCCCTCGGCTCTCATCTGGATAACTTCCAGACCTGCAGCAGCCAATCAGATCCCTCCTTCATGTGTTGACAGGGTAACAGAAGTACGAGGCTTCAGTGATGCTCAGAAGGACGAGTATTTCAGGAGGAGAGTCAGTGATAAAGATCTGTCCAGCAGAATCATCTCACACATCAAGACCTCCAGGAGCCTCCACATTATGGGTCTGATCCCAGTCTTCTGCTGGATCACTGCTACAGTTCTGGACCACATGTTGACCACAGACCAGAGAGGAGAGCTGCCCAAGACTCTGACTGACCTGTACTCACACTTCCTGCTGGTTCAGACAAAGAGGAAGAAGAAGAAGTACGATGAAGGACATGAGACGAGTCCACAGGCTGACAAAGTTCTTCTGAAGCTGGGGAGGCTAGCATATGAACAGCTGATGGAAGGAAACATCATGTTCTACCAAGAAGACCTGGAGCTGTGTGGTCTAGATGTCACAGAGGCCTCGGTGTACTCAGGAGTTTGTACAGAGATCTTCAAAAGGGAGAGTGTGATCTTCCAGAAAACAGTCTACTGCTTTGTTCATCTGAGCGTTCAGGAGTTTCTGGCTGCAGTCTACCTTTTCCACTGTTACACCACCAAGAAGACAGAGGTACTGAAGGACTTCCTGGGAGATTGGGATGATGATGACTATGACGATGATGATGATGATGATGATGATGGGGACAATGGCTATTATTCATCCCTGGAGGACTTCTTGTATAGTGCAATGGAGAAATCCCTTCAAAGTGAAAATGGTCATCTGGACTTGTTTGTTCGCTTCCTTCATGGCCTTTCTCTGGAGTCCAACCAAAGACTCTTAGGAGGCCTGCTAGGTCAGACAGACAACAGTCCAGAAATCATCCAGAGAGCCATCAACAACCTGAAGAGGATGAATAGTCATTTTATCTCTCCTGACAGAAGCATCAACATCTTTCACTGTCTGATGGAGATGAACGATGACTCAGTCCATCAGGAGATCCAAGAGTTCCTGAAGTCAGAGAACAGATCAGAGAAGGAGCTCTCTGAGATCCACTGCTCAGCTCTGGCCTACATGCTGCAGATGTCAGAGGAGGTTCTGGATGAGTTGGACCTGAAGAAGTACAATGCATCACGGGAGGGACGACTCAGACTGATTCCAGCTGTGAGGAATTGCAGAAAGGCTGTGTAAGTCCTAACTGTAACTTCATTATACAAAGCTGACACTGTGTGTGTTTCCATTTGTTATTTCCAGCATTTACATTTACATTAAGTTATTTAGCAGACTTTTATCCAAAGCGACTTACAGAGAAGGGAACAATCAAGGTACAGAGCGATAAAAAAAGTGTTGTGTGCTATGACAATTCTTAAAGGGGTAGCTTTCTCATGACCTGTTATAGGTAGTGCTAGGAGAGAAGGTCCTCTCTGAAGAGCTGGAGGTCTTCAGGAGATTTTTAAAGGTAGAGAGGGACGCCCCTGCTCTGGTAGGAACTGGTAGTGCATTCCACCAATTGGGGAACAAACTAGAAAAGTTTGGATTGCTTTGAGCGAACAGGTGGCAGAGCCAGGCGTCGCTCATTGGAGCACAGCATAGTGGTCGTGAGGTAACATATTCCTACAAGGGTGTTCAGGTAGGTAGGTGCGGTACCGGAGACAAGTTTGTAGGCGATCATTAGCGCTTTGAATTTAATGCGGGCTGCAACAGGTAGCCAGTGGAGCTCGATGAGCAGTAGGGTGACATGTGACCTTTTGGGTTGGTTGTAGACCAGGTGCGCCACCATGCTCTGGATCATCTCAAGAGGTTTCACTATGGAGGCTGGGAGGCCTATCAGGAGGGCATTACAGTAGTCTAGTTTTGAAATGACCACAGCTTATCATATCCACATAAAATCCAGATCAGACACTTTGATATATTGTCCATCTTTATCAGGGTCGACTACTCCAGAGAGTAACTGCATTTACATTAACTGTACTCCTAGACTTCCTGAATGGTGGCTCTCAAAGACTCATTATGAAGTTGTGGCCTCAGCTCTGAAGTCAAACACCTCCCATCTAACAGAGCTGGACCTGAGAGGAAGCAGACTGCAGGATTCAGGAGTGAAGGTGCTGTCTGCTGGACTGGAGAGTCCAAACTGTAGACTAAAGATTCTGAGGTCAGTTCATTTTTTGCTCATATATATTTTAAACTGAATGAAAAACTTAAACACAACACAAAAACTAAAATCGATTAAACAGGTATCTGTTTATCTTTTCATTTTCCATTGTACAATATGTCTCTGTTGATTTGTTCTGTACACGTGACATCTATTGCACGTCTGTCCGTCCTGGGAGAGGGATCCCTCTTCTGTGGCTCTTCCTGAGGTTTCTTCCACCTTTTTCCCCTGTTAAAAGGGTTTTTGTGGGCAAGGATTTTCTCACTCAAATCAAGGGCTTAAGGACAGAGGGTGCTAGCCTGGGAAATCCCATGCTGCCTTGCACAATAATTCCGATCCGAAAGACAGCATGGAAACCTGTGCCAAAACGCTTGCCTGAGGTAGGGAGCCAATCAGAGAGCAGGGAGGGGTGGAAAGACGATGATGCGTACTACTCGACAAACGGAAGCTTGTAGTTTTTTTGAGACTGTTTACGGATCCAATTCAACATGGCGGCAGTAGATGCGTACCAATCTTTCAATCAATCGTCCAGTGCCATTGTTTAATCATATTTTTGTTTTGCCTTCTGTTTTTCACGGAGATTGGGAAAAATGACAGCTTTTCCTTCTCATCGAATTTCTGTCACTATAAATACATCATCGGGTACAACTGACACCATTGGCTATAGGCTACGTATACGCCAAATGATAGACATTCATAATGCCCAATAAACGGCCATGGGCGGTTGTTAACCACACCTCCCCTATGAGAAATTGAGTAGGTGGTTTCCAGACCATCTCACTTGTGAGATAGTCTGGCAATAGCCAGGCTAAGAGGGTGTCACTCCCTGTACAGATTCTAAAGCCCTCCAAGGCAAATGTATTTTGTGACTTTGTGCTATGCAAATAAAAATTTATTTTATTTGATTTGATTTAGCATTGTTTGGGTGGCACGGTGGTGCAGTGGTTAGCACTGGGCCTTTCTGTGTGGAGTTGCATGTTCTCCCCATGTCTGCATGGTACTCCGACTTCCTCCCAGTCTAAAAACATGCACTTAACAGGTTATTTGGTGATTAAATTGTCTGTAGGTGTAAATGTGAATGGTTGTCTCTATGTGCCCTACAACGAACTGCCAACTTGTGTAACCCGCTTTCAGTGGTTACAGATAATGTATGTATGTATTGTTTGGTTTATAAATGTTCCTCAGTTTCCCTCAAAACACCAGATGGGGATGTAGGACAACCATCATGCATTATTGCCTCATACTTTGTTGCAGTTCATAAGCTGGACGATGGTAATTTCTTCCACTCCTTTACACTGATGCTGATTGGCACATGTATACTGTATATCTGTAGTATCTATTGCTCAATGTGTTTCAACAAAAATGTAATTTTTAGAGTCCTATTTATTAGAGTTGAGTCGGATACTTGGCTGAAACGAGTATCTGGTACAGTTAAAGCACTTTTGCCGAGTACGAGTATTATACAAGTAATACAAGTAAATATCTGTGCTTGGATTGAATGAAAATCTTCATCGGGTAGCTGATTGTGTCTGCGTTCTGTGACTGACTAGTTACAGCGTCCCTCTCCTACACACATACAGATGTGTTGTGTTGCTGTGTCCTGCTCTGCTCTTAACAGGGGAGAAAGTAAGCCGGTACGGTCCAGTACCGCGTACCACTGAAACATTCAGTGGTACGCAGTACCAGGAAGATGGAGAGCGGCTACCTGCTATAAAGCCCTCATTCAGAACCACGGCCACACTCATGGTCAGAAAATAGATAGATTGGCTACCAATATGCAGTCTTGAAAACTACTTTGTCTGTTTAAAATTCCTTTTAACTCATTCTGAATAGTTTCTGAACTGTCCATGCTGTGTTTTAGTCCATGCTGGACGGAGCCTTGGCCGGGCATCTCCCTCTCTCCTCCTCCTCTCGGAGAGAGCCTGGTGGCCTCCTCTGCGCCCAGCCGTCCAAACGTGTACCACACCTTTAATGTCTTTACGTTTGATTTAAAATCAGTAGGAGAGTAAGCAGTTGTGTTTCGAGTTATTTTGTTTAACGATACAGAACAGCTTGGAAAAGAAACTGCTTATGAGCTAAGGATCGGAGAGTTCACTCAGCAGTACGTGAGTGTGCATGCGCGTCTACATCCGAAATACAGCGGGGATCAGTGCATTCGATTTAATGCACTGGGACGTTTTCCACAACTGGTCCACAGATGTCAAGACACACCACTTGCGCCAGGACAGGATGAACAATAAATTACACCAACGAAATTCCACAAATTCTTGTGGTTGGCTGAAACACTTTATACATGATTTAAATATCTGTCAGTTATTATCTACCGACATTTTAAATAAAAAGAGAAAAACACTAGAGAGAAACAAAGATAGTAGTGGTATAAATAATATTACAAATTAAGCTACACACAACTGGTGTGGAAATGAAAAAAAAATATAAAAAAGAACCAAAAAAAAAAATATACACTGATCATAAAAAAATTAAAAGTTAAAAAATTAAAGTTGAGTATGAAAACTCATTACGTTCATTACATTTTACTTCATAATTGCAACTGCATGTGTTGTATTCATTGTTGCAAAACTTGCTCTGTAAATAGTTTGTTTGCTATCGTGATCAAAACCATTGATCTGAAGCTCAATGCTGATGCTGTCCTGTAAATAGTTTTCTAATCAGCAATAAATATAACAATTTCTGATCAACCCATATCAATTGCATGCTTAAAATAACATACCGTTAAAGCCCCGCCCATTTCAAGACAACTCGGGCCACTTCCGGGTTTGGCCCCACCCACTCTGAGTACAGATACGGTTACAGATAATTCATATGGTTAACAGATACAGATACAGATAATGCTGTACTCGCTCATCCCTACTTTTTATTCTCTTCAGCAAACAGACGTGTCATGGCATCAGATGAAATAGTCACAGACAGGCAGATCTTTAAATATGTGATTGTTTTCGTAAAAATAGGAACAAAATTAGATGTTGTGTTATAGATTTTCCTTTTGTATATTTTCTTTATGTTTCAATGTTGACAGGACGAAATCATATCTGCAGATATTATCCCTTTATTAACAGACTGGCTAATTGTGGACTGTCAGAGATCAGCTGTGCTTCTCTGGCCTCAGCTCTGAAGTTCAACCCGCATCTGACAGAGCTGGACCTGAGTGTCAACAACCTGTATGATTCAGGCATCAAGCTGCTGTCTGATGGACTGCAGAGTCCACAATGCAGACTGGAGACTATCAGGTCAGAAAACATTTTGCTATTTAAATATCTGTGCATGGTGAGGTAGATTTCAAACATGGTACTGGTTTACACCAAAGTTGAATCCAAATCTAAATTTCACCCTGTGGCACGTATCACACATCCCGATCAGCACAACCCCCTGTTTGTTTTATTGCAGGGCTGTTGTCCAGCTTAATGTCTGGGTAGTCTGGCTAAATTAGGATCTTGTGTCCTGAATGTGGCTCCTGAGTTAGTTATGAGGACAATCCAATGATTGGCTACACAATTAAATTGGATCAGATTATGTTAAATCTTTCTTTTTTATTCAGATTTGTGAACTGCAGTTTGTCAGAGATCAGCTGTGCTTCTCTAACCTCAGCTCTGAAGTCCAACCCTTCCCATCTGACAGAGCTGAACCTGAGTGAAAATGAGCTGCAGGATTCAGGAGTGAAGCTGCTATGTGGTTATCTGGAGAGTCCACACTGCAGACTGAAGACTCTGAGGTCAGTTTGCTTTTCGTTATTGTCTTTTAACTGTATCACTCCTTCTTCATACAGATGGATTTATTCATCTCTTCAACTCCACGTCATCGCCATCAATCCACCATCAAACCGTTACAGGACAATATACAAATAAACATGCATTTATTTAACATAACATTGACACACCAAAGACTAATTAACAGGGCTGTTTCTAGCTCTTTGGGGTCCTATGCAAGATACTATTTGGGCCCTCCTATTTTATCAAACTATGAGCTTCCTAATCTTTTCAGATAATCTGTGGCGATGCAACAGTCTGTTACATTTTAAGAGGAATGTACATTAATACAATGTGCAGCATGTCCATGATAAATGTTTAATGAAATAAAATTTTTAAAAAAAAGTAAAAAATAAACAACTTAACTTACTTAAATGAATACAAATACAAAGGAGCCGCCTCCATATTAATATGCAAACAATAAAAAACAAAAAACTAGTAAGAACAGTTATATCGTTATGTTGCTGTTTGCTGGTCAGGTCTGTTGAAGATCCCTCTGACTCTCCTTGAACTGGCCCCCCTTCAAAGACAAAGCTTCTTCGGTTACCAAGCAAAACTGATCAGAAGCAAATATTCATATCATATAACTGCAGCTGTGTTACACTAATGCAAAAAGTCAGAACCTGTTCAGAAATCAGAAATTAAATATTAAAATATAAAAAAATATATATATATATATCTTTTTAAAAATGAAAATCACCCTCAAAAGACACCAGGGAGTGAAACAAACACGAACAAACATCCACTGACCAGGTGAATGGTCCTTATCACTCGAACACGACGGACATGGCATATATTCTTACCTGAAAAGCACTTAGAAACTGTAATCTAGGTTTATATCACAGATTCTGTTTTCAGTCAGTCCAACATGCCCTAACGTAAGCTGCAGAACGCCAAAGCAAGATGACTCACCAGATCCAGTCCAAAGTTTGCACATGATCCCAATTTTAGCATCTGTGAGTTTGTTTGTTTGTTTTGATAATCACCTATTGGATATGTATGATTGTATTTCTGACCTGTTCGCCACATACGGTAATTATCAAGTTAAGGCTAGAAAACTAGAGAAAACCAGGTCTTTGCTGTCAGGATACCTCAGCTCGAAGTAGAAAATGTGACCATAGAATCCAGATTGAATCTTGAGTGTTTATCCTGTAATTACAGATTAAAGCACTGTGAACTACCAGAGATCAGCTGTGCTTATCTGGCCTCAGCTCTGGTGTCCAACCCCTCCCATCTGACAGAGCTGGACCTGAGCTACAACAAGCTGCAGGATTCAGGAGTGAAGTTGCTATGTGATTATCTGGAGAGTCCACACCGTAGACTGAAGACTCTGAGGTACACAATATAGTTTGCTTCAATTTGGTATCCAACAGCTGTCTGTAATTTGTTAAAATAATCTTGTTTCTGCAGGTTGAGATGCTCTCTGCTCACAGATGGAAGCTGTGCTTCTCTGGCCTCAGCTCTAAAGACAAACCCTTCCCGTCTGACAGAGCTGGACCTGAGTCTCAACAAAATAGGGGATTCAGGAGTGAAGTTGCTGTCTGATCTTGTGGACAAGATCCAGTGGACTGGAGACTCAGGTCAGTAGAGATAAATATGACAACCAGCTGTTTGTTCTTATCATATCTTTGAGTTGACCCCACGGACACTGTTGTGTTTTTTTCCCTACAGGTTAAAGAAAGACCTGATCTGAGAGTAACCAAAGAACAATTAGACTTGATCCAGAAGGCATTGGACCTGAAGAAACCCAAACAGAGACAGAACACCAACACCTGCAGCAGCATGATGATCTACCAATTAAAACAAGCAACTCGTGTTGAGTTCTTCCGTTATTGTTTCTCACAGAAAAGACCAACTGTTACTTGGATGGACGATCATTTAGACTCGGGTTCTTGCTGTGGATCCATAAAGACTTCTGCTAGTTACCATCTACTAGATCCTTACAAACACCTTGAGGCCAAGTACCATACTAACAGGGACACGTCATCAACTTACAAGGAACTTATTGACCACCAACCCCACCATAAGAAACAGCAACAGAGCATTAGCTACATCAAACCTACCAGCTTATCTGAACGTGAGTAAATATGAAGCATTACCATCACAGCCTCATGTTAGAACACCTCAGGTCCAGGTTGACAGTTCCCAGGTCGGAGTGCCAAGTTTCCTGTGACTTCAACTCTTAATTTTTTCAATCTCTGCCTTTAAATAAAACTCAACACAATCAACATTGTTTACATGAGCCACTGTGATGTCATTGCTGCACAGACATTGTATGTGTTTTATGTGTTTGTTAGAAATGTTGACAAATGTTTCTTTTGTACTTTACTTTTAGGATAAAACCATTAAACTGGTTAAACACGCTGAATGCTGACGGTTCTTAATTTTGTTTTCATGATGTTATGATAACGTGAGGTAAATGTGACTCATCCTCACACTGAAGCCTTGAGTTAAACAGTTTTTCTTTTCTTTATATTTTTATTTTTTATTTTTTGCCAGAAGTGACCATATTTGACCATACAGACAGTGAAATGAGACAGCATGGTTGCAGTGACCATGGTGCTACATGAAACAGGACAACACTAAAGTGCACATACAGTACAGCACCAGATACTAAAGGGCTACGTGAAGTGCATTACGTTCAGACAAAACGGTCTGACCTTGTGATGATGTGGTTAGCAGAGTGAAAAACATGGCTGGGCACGCAGCCCTGAGGAGCTCCTGTGTTTAGACTCCGCTGGTTTAGCGTCTGCATCAGCTGCTAAGGAATGGTCATGTTGATACTGAGCTGAAGTCTGACATACATACATGTGAGGGCCAGGTGAAGGGTGGTGGTGATGGCATCGTCAGTGGAGCAGTCAGGATGATGCAGTGGGCTGCACTGAGTCCAGGGAGGCTGGCAGCTGGGACTTGAAGCCTCTGGAAGCACCTCATGATGGTGAGTGTGTCAAACGTCTTCTTTGGCGTTTGGATGATGGTGGTGGTATTGAATGTTGAACAGGAAACAAACAGTGCTGAGATTATTTTACTGTAAAAATTGAAAAAACTTTGTATTTATCAAAGTACACACAGCTGTCAGTTTTTACCATAAAAACATTTTTTACAGTGTACACTGTGGAATGTATTCTGCCTTTCGGCCTCGGGGGGCAGTAATGAGTCTACTGTGAGACACTGAAGACACTCTTCAGTCAGGAATGAAGTGCAGCCAACATGAAACCTGTTGAGTTCACTTCAGGTGAGATGAAGAGCAATTTAATACTTCAAGACAATCTCTGCCTTTTATTGTTCACCAACGAGAGCCTCCATGAGGTCGGAAGAAACCAAGATCAAGATCAATAACAAGGTAAGAACACCTTTGTTTCCTGATTCTCCTCCCCCCACCTTTACTTTTACCTGCTGTCTACGCCTGGCAACAGTCGTCATGCAGCTGGATACATTAACATAGACACAGAGCACACCTCCGTGTGACGGCTGGTAGAGACAGAAAAGACTAACATGTTTACGACTGCTGAATATAAAAGTGTTCAGTGCTGATGTACCTGTGTTAGGGTGAGGTAGCTGTGAATGACATAACTGGGCATGCTCAGTGCAGATATTTGAAAGCCTTCAGAAGAAGTTTGTCAGTCAACGTGCTTGTTGGTGTGAACGATACTGACCTTTGAATAAATAATAAAATATGATGAAGCTTTGACTGGTCTTAACAACACTTAATGAAAACCAACAAAGTATAATGTGATTTACTGTCTGTTACTCTGAACTCAGCGTCAAAGGTCAAGGCTGTGAAGATAACAGCTGCGTACGTGAGCCAGAGAACATATAGTGTGTGTGTGTGTGTGACCTGATAACTCCTCCCTCTGATGCCTCCACAGTGACTCATCTTTGTCTACATATTTCCTGCTCCTGTCGTCCTGAACAGAAGAGTTCAGAGTGTCTGTGGAGGGAAAATGGCTCACCTGGACAGGAGGAAGTTCTGCTGTCCAATCTGTTTGGATCTACTGAAGGATCCGGTGACTACTTCCTGTGGACACAGCTACTGCATGAGCTGTATTAAAACTCACTGGGATGAAGAGGATCACCAGAGAATCCACAGCTGCCCTCAGTGTAGGCAGACCTTCATACCGAGGCCCGTCCTAATGAAAAACACCATGTTGGCAGATTTATTGGAGGAACTGAAGAAGACTGAACAACGGGCTTCTTTCGCTGATTACTGCTATGCTGGACCTGAAGATGTGGCCTGTGATGTCTGCACTGGGAGGAAGCTGAAAGCCACCAAGTCCTGTCTGCAGTGCCTGGCCTCTTACTGTCAGCTCCACCTCCAGCCTCACTTTGAATCTCAGATCTTTCACCAGCTGGTGGACCCTTCCAGGAAGATCCAGGTCCACAACACAGTCTCAGCTGCAGCAGAAAGGACTGAGAGGCAGAGAGAGCTTGAGGTGAGTCGACAAAACATCCAGCAGAGAATCCAGGACAGAGAGAAAGATGTGAAGGAGCTTCAGCAGCAGGTGGAGGCTATCAATCGCTCTGCTGATAAAGCAGTGGAGGACAGTGAGAAGATCTTCACTGAGCTGATCCATCTCATGGAGAAAAGAAGGTCTGATGTGAAGCAGCAGGTCAGATCCCAGCAGGAAACTGAAGTGAGTCGAGTTAAAGAGCTTCAGGAGAAGCTGGAGCAGGAGATCACTGAGCTGAAGAGGAAAGAGGCTGATCTGAAGCTCTCACACACAGAGGACCACAACCAGTTTCTACACAACTACCCCTCACTGTCACGACTCAGCCAATCTACAGACTCATCCAGCATCAATATCCATCCTCTGAGGTACTTTGAGGATGTGACAGCTGCTGTGTCAGAGCTCAGAGATATACTACAGGACGTTCTGAGAGAGGACTGGACAAACATCTCACGGACAGAGACTGAAGTCCATGTTTCACTGTCAGGACCAGAACCAGAGCCCAAGACCAGAGCTGAGTTTTTAAAATATTCACGTGAAATCACACTGGATCCAAATACAGTGCACAAAGACCTGTCATTATCTGAGGGGAACAGAAAAGTGACAAGAATGTATACATCATTCCTCCAGTCCTCATATGCTGATCATCCAGAGAGATTCACATATTGGGAACAGGTCCTGAGCACACAGAGTCTGAGTGGACGTTGTTACTGGGAGGTGGAGTGGAGTAGGTCTGTTTCAGTTGCAGTCGTGTACAAAAATATCAGCAGAACAGGACAGGAAAGTGAATTTGGATACAACTACAAGTCTTGGGCATTAGATTGTCATGATTATTTTTATTCATTCCGCCATGACAGAAAGAGCACTCACATCTCAGGTCCTCTGTCCTCCAGAGTTGGAGTGTACCTGGATCACAGTGCAGGTGTTCTGTCCTTCCACAGCGTCTCTGAAACCATGACTCTCCTCCACAGAGTCCAGACCACGTTCACTCAGCCTCTCTATGCTGGATTTAAAGTTGATATTTGTAGCACAGCTGAGCTGAGTCCACTGGTTTAGTGAAGTAAAAGTACTGTGTTTGAGTTCACTGTTGAGCTCTTTCCACACATGCTGTCAATCAAACAGTAAGGGGGCGGGCTTTGGATCTTTATGTGACACATCACTTCCTGTGAGTGTTTTATTTTGTTTAAAGGTTCCGTGTTTCCTGTTTTATTTTGTAAATCTTCCCAGGAAGTCTCAATCTGCTTTAACATCTGAGCCATCCTGCTGTCGTCACATACGTGATCTGTTTCCCTACACTTTGATTCTATGATGGATGAGTGATTGTAGATAAGCAAGAAACAAACTGAACCACGGCTCTGTTTGATCTGGACTGAGACCGGTTCTTTTCATTGGACCAAAGGCGCTTCCTCAGTTTGCATAGTGCCTTGTTTAAAATAGGGTGGAGGTGGTTCTTGGGGTGGAGGGCTGGGGCAGGAGGTGGATGTTGGGGTGGAGGGGTTTTATTGTGTGAATCACTTTGTGTTGCTTATTTTGTAAAGTGCTATACAAATAAAGTTTGATTGATTGAAAGGAGAAAAATGTAAATCTAAATGTAAAAGGGCCCTTGACTGATGTGAGTGTGAACAGGTAAATGGTGAACAGGAAGTCACTCCAAGATAAAGACTCTCAGATGTCTTTTATTTTCACACATTCACAGGAAACACTGAGTTGACTGTTTTTATCTTTCAATAAAGTGACGTAAAGTGTACTTCCTGTTTTGTTACTAGAGGGCAACGTGTGACTCCAGTGTCATGTTGTGACTGAACAGCTGTTTTCAGTCATTTCATCTGATTGGAAGTCATGTCCACACTTGGCTTGATTGACAACTCCCATTATCCTGTTAGCACTGTTGTACCTGTGAGGACGTGACATCTTACACTTTCATCATGGAGTTAGCTTAGCTCTGCTCACACCTGAGTACAGGTGTTATGAAACAAGAGCTGCTACAGTACCTAATGTAGAGCTAAGAGGAAGAAGCTAACAAGAAACTAAAGCTAATGCTCTCATAAACATACAGTAAAACAGAGCTGATACAACTATACAACTAAAGGAGCAACATACAGCTATAGTAGAACATGAAGCTACAGTAGAACACGAAGCTAAAGTAGAACATGAAGCTACAGTAGAACATGAAGCTAAAGTAGAACATGAAGCTACAGTAGAACACGAAGCTAAAGTAGAACATGAAGCTACAGTAGAACATGAAGCTACAGTAGAACATGAAGCTACAGTAGAACACAAAGCTAAAGTAGAACATGAAGCTACAGTAGAACACGTACACTTCACATTCAAATACACTACAAACACACATCTGACAATAAATTTCTATAACAGACCGTGCTAATTCTCCAAAAATGCACAAACAAACCGATGATGAGCCCCTTACTACGTCTGCAGTGTGGTTTCTCTCCTGCTCTGGCCCCCCAGAACATGAACAAACTCCAAACTGCTCTAGCGGCTGCTTACACTCCCACTAAATCATATTAAAATGAATGAATTCAACTAGGTGAATGAACAATGAAACATATGATTTATTGACTATAACATGACACACATGAACGTGCTGGTGAATCACCTACAGACTCTGAATGGGTATAGTAAATAAACTAGCACATCATATCAGGGATGTGTGCTTTGAGTGACAGTCTAATTATTCACTTTTGGATTGGTCTCACTATGATTGAGGGTTTAGAGGGACGATCCTTTGTCTTTGTCCATGTCCGATCACCTACTTGCACCTTGACTTAGCGAACTAAGCCATCAGTCCCTTTTAGGATTTCAACCACTCTTCCCAGGCGCCATTCGTTTCTTGGGAGTAGGTCTTCCTTGATGATGACTATGTTGTTTACTTTCAGGTTGCGTTGAAATACATGCCACTTTTGCCTTGAGGATGCATTCAGAAGATATTCTCATCTCCACCTGCTCCAAAATTGCTCCACCAAGTACTGTACTCGAGGGTTCTAGTGATTTGGCATCATTGATTGAGTCAACGCTTAATGGACAGTTGTTTACAATGGCCATAGCTTCATAAAACTTACTAGCTTATGTGCTAGCGCTTATAGTTAGGGCTGACTCAGGTCATCCCTTAGTTATGCTGCCATAGGACTAGACTGCCGGGGGACTCCCCCCCACCCCCCCGCCTGTCTCTTTCTGGGTTATGCCTAGCCAGGCACGGTAATGGTTGAAGATGCAGTCACATCTCCCTTTGCTGAAAACCCTCTCCTCCTCTCTCTCTCTCTCTCTCTCTCTCTCTCTCGATCTCTCGATCTCTCTCGATCTCTCTCTCTCTCGATCTCTCTCGATCTCTCTCTCTCTCTCTCTCCCCATCACCATTACCGTCAATGCATGTTACTAACTAAAAAACTTCTTCCCCGGAGTTTCTGTGGTTTCTCGTCCAGCAGGTTCTCGTGGATCGTGGCTGCTGCTGTGGTCTGCTGCTGACGTCCACTATATATAGCATCACTGTCATAATTGCTACCATATCTCTCCTATAGTTTATAGTCTGTTAATGATTCACTGCTGCTGTGCATCTGTGTCCCTCTAACTCTATCACAGGTTCCACTGCTACTGTAATCATACTATCATTTATTGTATTTCATTGTAATTGTACAATATGTTTGTGTTGATTTGTTCTGTACACGTGACATCCATTGCACGTCTGTCCGTCCTGGGAGAGGGATCCCTCCTCTGTGGCTCTTCCTGAGGTTTCTTCCACCTTTTTTCCCTGTTAAAAGGGTTTTTTGTGGGCAAGTTTTTCCTCACTCGAACCGAGGGTCTAAGGACAGAGGGTGTCACTCCCTGTACAGATTGTAAAGCCCTCTGAGGCAAACTGTATTTTGTGACTTTGGGCTATATAAATAAGATTTGATTTGATTTGATTTGATAAAACAACATTCTCAGTGAGATATCATCTAGTCTACCTGGACACTGAGCGACTGTGACCTTGAGCACCTTGCAGATGGTTCGAATTTGCCACTCCCAGACTCCTTGTGCATGGCTTGCGGAGGGAGCGTTGAAAATGAACTTGCACTGTCTATCTGCAAGGAAAGCTTCCAGTACCTTGGTGTCGAACTGTTTGAGGGCTTCCTTGAGTTCGTTCTTAGCCCCCACAAAGTTTGTTCCCTGATCACAATGGAGCTGAGAAACTGCTCCTCGAAGGCTGATAAAGCACCTTAGAGCGTTGATGAAAGCGTCTGGGGACAAATCTTCTAGCATCTCGATGTGGACTGCTCAAGATGACAAACAGGTGAGAATAAGTCCATATCTTTTGTGCTCTTTGCGGCTCCTTTTTATCAAAAAAGGGCCGAAACAATAAATTCTGCAGAATGTAAAGGGAGCTGAAGCTTCACACCTTTCCTTGGGAAGTTCTGACATTTTTTGCTCTTCGACTGGCCGTCTGAGCCTTCGGCACTGCACGCATTGTCGTATCATTTTGGACACTGCCTTGCTCCCACCAACAACCCAAAACCCATTAGCTCTGAGCTCTGTTAGCATTTACCTTCGGCCTTGATGGCAGATTTGAGCATGATAGTGAGCTAGGATCAAACTTGTGATGTGACAGTCTTTTTGAAGAATAACAAGATGCTTCAGTTCTTGACTCAGGGTTGAGTTTTTTAGTCTCCCCGCGACACAATGAGCAATGAGTCCTGCTACAATGATGGGATCAAGGCAGCACAGCGGGCTTGAGCTTGGAAGACAGTCTTTATGTGGACTCTGCAATATCAATATCTGAACTCGGTTTGCTATGAACACATGGAACCTCCTTGCCTCGTTGTTAATGTAGGCTAGCACCACCTGAGAGTCAGTCCAGAAGAATTCTTTGTCGATTGTCACCTCTAGCTATGATTTCAGCATGACACTCATCTTGGATGCAGCCGCCAGCTCCAATCTTGGGATGCTGGTGATTTTTGTAGGTGCGACACTTTTGCCATTACCAGACTGCAATGAACCTCATTTTTGCTGTTTTTATATCCAAGGTAAGAACAGGAACCATATCCAGTGTTACTGGCATCTGAGAAGTGGTGTAATTTCACTTTAACAACTTCACCAAAGTTCAGAGGGTGGTAACATCGAGGTAAGGTGACTTCTTGCCAAGCACATGCCCATCTGGTACTGCATCTGGATGGAGAGTTAGAGGATCAGTGGTTATTGCTCTTTCAGAGGGGGCAACACAGGAGAGAGCCTCCATTTGGTTTGAGCTGAACTTACGCAGGCATAAACCTGCACCTTTGCACAGTTCTTGAGTTTTAACAACCAGTTCTTTAGCCTCCTCAACTGTTGCGACGCTGGTTAAGTCATCGTCCATGTAGAAATTCTTCTCAATGAATGCTGATGCAGCAGGTTGCTCTACCTTGTGTTGTTGGGCTAGATACTTCAGACTAAAGTTGGCGCATCCTGGGGAGGAAGCAGCGCCAAATAGATGAACCGTCATCCTATATTCTTTTGGCTCAGCTTTCAAGTCTCCACCCTCCCACCAAAGGAATCTTAAGTATGTGCGGACTTCTGGTGAGACATAAAACTGGTGAAACATTCTTTTGATGTCACAGGTCACAGCAACTGCTTCTTTTCTAAATCGACAAAGAACACCCACTAGAGGATTGATGAGGTAAGGACCAGATAGCAGGGTATCGTTGAGAGAGACGCCATGGAATTTTGCCAAGCAATCAAAAACAGCTCTCAATTTGTCCAGCATCCTTGGGTGGTACACCCCATGATGTGGGATGTACCACACAGTTTCTCCCTCTGAGGTCTTAGGGGTTGGCTCTGCATCACCTTTGCTGATAATATCCTCCGTGAAGGATATGTAATGCGTGCGATACTGTTCATTGGTCTCTAACTTTCTCTTAAGGTGTTGCAACCGAACAATAGCCAGTCTCCTGTTGTTGGGCAATGGTGGTGGGTTGCTGCTCTTGAAGGGAAGAGGCATCATGTCATGTCCGTCTTCCTTGTGCTTAATGTTGTCGCTGAGAAATTGCAAAAAGCGAACATCCTCTTGAGACACGTTTGTCTTCATTCTCATTAAAATCTGATTCCAGGACCTTCAGTACGTCTGTGGTAGATGGCACTGGTATCTCTTTCACTGCAACTCTATGCACAAAGCTCTGGTTTCCTTGTCTGTCTAAGTGGGGATTGGCAGACCCTATAATGCTCCATCCAAGCATGGTTCTTTGTGCAAAAGGCTCTTTTTCATCACCTATGATGACCTCTAAGGGAGCCAGTAGCTTTGTTAGGGATATGGGACTTATCGATCGGGATGAAGTCTCGTGTGTAAGATTGTTGCAGCTGGACACTGAATTCAGAGTTGAGACCAGGAACCTGAAGCCCACTGACAATTTTACTTGCTGTGTTGACAGCTGTCATTGGGGGCGGCTGTGGCTTGGAGGTAGAGCGGGTCGTCCACTAATCAGAAGATCGGTGGTTCGATCCCCTCCAGTCTGCATGTCGAAGTGTCCTTGGGCAAGATACTGAACCCCAAATTGCTCCCGAAGGCTGTGCCATCGGTGTGTGAATGTGTGTGAATGGGTGAATGAGATATGCACTGTAAAGTGCTTTGAGTGGTCGGAAGACTAGAAAGGCGCTATATAAGTACAGTCCATTTACCATTTACCATTGTGCTGAGTTTGAGCTGCACTGATTGAGTGTTCACATTAAGCTCAGTGACTACGTCTTCTAAGATAAACGTTGAGTTGCTCTGTGTGTCGAGTAGAGCATAAGTGAGGATCTCTCTTTGGGGCTCTAACTTTGATGACACAAGAACTGGTACAATGCTTGAGGTGGCAGAAGTGTTTTGCGTTAGTGCATGAGTCATGACCTTGCTGATTTCTCATTCTGTGCTTGTATTGTTTTCTGTGGTGAGGTCTCACTCTCTTTCAGCAGGTCTCAATGTGTAAGCAAGTTGGATGACGTTTACCACAAGTGTTGCAGATGTGTCTCTTCTTACAGTCCTTGGTGATGTGACCCTTTCTTAAACATCCAAAGCAAATATGATTTTCGTGAATGAAGGGTTTCTTCTCATCTGTAGTCCTTTTTGCAAAGATGGGACACTTAGCGACACCATGAGTTTTATCTTTGCCGACTAAGCAAGGTGGCTTGGACTTTGAGCTATCTAATGACCTTGAAAATGATTTTTTGCTTTGAATGCTTGTGTTAAGCACTTTCACTCTTTTTGGGAGCCTCTCATCTGTTGCCTAAATGTTCAGGCAATAGGGTTGCATGCTATACGTGCCTCTCTTTGCATGAACTCTGTGAAGCATGCGAAGCTTGGATAGTCTCCTGATTCATCCAACTCTCCTACAACAGTACAACTCCACTGCACTATCCAGTCAGGCAGTTTTTTAAGAAGCTTATGATTTTCCTCACAATCATTTAGGATGGCCAGGCCTTGAAGAAAATCAGCGAACTCTCTTAGTGCTTTGGGATCATTTGCAGCGATTTTGCAAGTCTTTCTCTGAAGGCTCTTTGGACAACAAATGGACTTCCATACCTATCTTGTAGGACAGCCCAGGCTCCTTGATATGTGTCCTCTGAGTTTCGAAAGAAGAAACCTTCTATGGCCTTGCGTGTTTCTCCTGCGAGATAATTTTTCAAATAAAGCATTTTTTCACTCTCTGGGAGGGGCATCTGATCAACAAGAGCCATAAAGGATATTTTCCAGTTTATGAACTTTAAGGGGTCACCAGAGAAAACTGTCGGTTCTGGGACCGGAAGACGGTTTAAAGTGAGTGTGTTTGCAATTACCTGGGCTAAGCTCACCTCCTCCTTAGTCGTTGTTGGCTCTGGGGGTTTAAAGTGGGACTGGAATGATCCTTGAAAGTCTCATTTACGCTCTCTAAACGTTTGCTGACAAGTTCACAAATCTCAGTTGTCAGAACTGCACATGCATCCATCATCTTAGCAATATCAGGAGTGGTAGTATGGTTACGTCAAATGGGTTCATAGCATTGAAGTACAACAGTGTGTTTGGATTTGATGTTGCAGAAGCTCTTTAGTCTCGCTCTAATCTATTTGGCTGTATGTCTCCAGGAATCATAGACTTTTTAGACTTCTTTATTTCCTGTTTGTGCAATTCTTGGCCCTTTGCTGCCCTTCGCATTTTACCTAATTTCAAGACTGCATCAGACTGATGGCAGGAATGAAGAAAAACTATAGAGACAGTAGTTTATTTTAATAACCATTATAAAGTTTTTGTAGTTAACTTAAAAAGTCCAGAGTGCCAGATTAATAATCTTCATTACTCTGTTTCATTCATTCGTTAATTAAAGGCCTCAGAATTACTCGGAAATACAGGCCACAAAGTTACTGTGATAAAACTACAAACTGTAGCACCAGTGATTGTGCTAACATTTGAGGCCACTGCACAACATCAACAGCTGTTATCTGTTATTGTTTATGGTGCCTACTGTTATTCTCTCTTCAGTGAATAGCTTCATTCAACCAGTCATACTTGTCGGCAGGCGTCCCAATAAGAGCAGCTTAGTTTGGACTGTAAAAAAGCCTATGTGCTTTTTTAAGTATAGACGTGTTTCACACAACAAATGAGATGGTTACAAGATAGGTACTTTTAAATCTACCAAAATATGTTGAGGTTGAACTTGTGTTACAGGCCTCAAGCTGAGTCACCTGGTCTCAGAAGATAAATGCCCTGTTTTCACAGGAAAAGAAGAGACAGAAGTCAGTCCGTACGTTCTTCATAGCAGGCTGATAGCTGTCTTTTATTAAACAGAATTTCACTATTTTTCTTTACTTGCTCAGGTTTTCACTTAATTGTTTCATTCACTAAACATACTCCATAACCTGTCAAAAATCAAACTGTATCATGTTCCCAACACGAGATGAAATCACAAAACACATTTTCGTCTTCAAAGTTACATTTCCACTGTTTTTAACGAAAATAATCATGTTTTACTTGTGTTTTTAATCTCCAATTTATAGACTCTACTACTCTACTGCCAGTATGAACACATCCTATACACGTAAACAATAGTATGAGCAACGTGTCAGCATACTCTTTTAACCTGACTCAATACTTTAGCATGAACATTCACATAAAACACATTAGTTCACCATCGCAGAACTCATATTACACTTCATTCTTAATTTGGTACCTGTCACACTATGTCACACTCATAAAAGAAAATGAAAATAAATAACCCAGGAATCCTACAAAACTGAGCATCGTCACACCGCCATTTTGTGTGGTTGTTTTCTACCGGTGAAGCGGAGCTACTTCTCTTTTACGCTTCTCACAGTTAACATCACGATTTCTACCTCAAAACTTCATTTACACATTCAACAGGTTATTACCAATCCTTATACCTGAGTTGTGGTCTTTTAACACACTTTACCAACCTGTTTTCACAGGAAAAGAGACAGAAGTCATTCCGTACGTTCTCCATGGCAGGTTGATAGCTGTTTGAGGAATGGCAGTCTGACGCAGTGTACCACAATAAGCACTCACGCAAGGGGATCCTCCCCCTCGTGGTGAAATTAGGGATCTGAACTCTAATACTCTCAGAAGAAAACATATCAAATTGGTTTATTCTTCAACAAATACAAAAAAACACATACAATATAATTCAAAATTTGTGACCATACACATTTGTAGGTGTCACACTTGCAGCTTGGGGGCCCCTGGTGGCCCCGTGCATTCACATAGTCCACATATAGCAAGAAACGGCTCTGAGTCAGTGTGTTGTAGTACTGCAGAGTACTCCAGGAGTGTAGCTGTAGCTGGTGTAGCTGGTGAAGGAGCTGAAGTCCTCCTCAGATCTTTGAGCTGATTCTGCCGAGCGCTCATCATGAAGATTGGCTGTCAACAACACATCAGTACCAAGAGGTCAGTACCACCAATACTAAAAACAACACTACCAGTATTACTATTAATACACATGACAACAACGGGCTGTAAAAGTTGAAATACCGAGCTTCCTGTCCAAGAGGCGAGGTGACCTCCCAGCCTCTTAAATGCCAAGAATAGGAATCCAATCAAAATCCATTCATCCCAGTACTGGGACTGCTGCGACACTGAAACAGTGCAGCATGTACAAACATTACTTTGGACATTTATTTCTGAGTGAGAGTGACGTAGTGGAGGTAGGTATCAACACCAATCAATGTATAGAATGCCAGGGCCATAACACTGGGTCTGTATATGATCTATTGATTCTATTATTTCATTCAATATAAAAAACAGAAAACAAAAAAAACAGACATACATTTAGGTTTTTTGGTTTTTGTGGTTATTATAAATTGTTTCATTTCATGTCACAGGAACAGGCAGAATAAAAAAAAAAAAAACTAGTGATCATGTTGGACTCAGCACTGCCAGGAGTTAGATAGCTGAAGGCTCTAGCTCATTCTAGTTTTGGGGACTATAGAAATCACAAAGAACCCTGCATTCAGAGAACGCAGCGTTCTAATGGGGTAATGAGTGGAGCTTTTTAGTCTTTTGTGCAGCATGATAAAAAGGACAATAATCCATTCTGGAAGTACAAGTGCATGGATCTTCTGCATCTGTTTGAGACAGGAAGTGTCTGATTCTTGCAATGTTACCTTGGTGAAAAGAGCCAGTCAAATTTGTGTCTTTGGACAAAGGGCATATCCTGATCAAAGATAACTCTTATAGCTCTTTACAGTGGAGCTGGAGGCCAGGATCCCATCTAGAGTAATTACATCGTTAAAGAGTGTCAGAGGTGTTTGCAGCTGTAACCCACTTATAGTAGATACACTGAATGGCTAGGTTCAGAAAGAGCTCAATTACCATAGACCTGAACAGCCGAACAATGAACAACACAAACCACAAAATGAATTGCAAAAGTAAACTCTTTTAATGAGTACTGCACAACAAAAGTTTACAACATTTATATAAACAACAATATGAAAAATAATAAAGAAAATAAAATGGCGCATTTAAAATAATGAGTCTTGTTTTTTCTTAGTACTGTTCTGTTTGTGTTCAATCCAAATGTTCCTCTAATATGGAAATTCGAAAAAGTCTAAACTACGGTAACTCTTTTTGGGATTATTTAAGATTAATTATACATAAATAATAATAACATAATAGCTGGCTAATATGGTAAATTGGAGTATTTTAAGAGAGAAGCAGTTTTACGAACAGACCATATACCCGCCCCTACGGAGCGCTCAAAAGGGGCGAAGGAACACACCCAAGATTGGGCCACACTCTAGCTGTCTCCCTATTGGCTGGTGAAACACACTAATTTAAGCGCAGGGAGGGACATCCTTCAGTCTGAGCAGACGCCTCAACCTGACAGGACGTGTTGTTTTGAGAGCGAGCACACTTAGGTTTGAGCACGTAGACGTTAGATCTGAGCGCACACAGGACATATGTGAGTGCGAGCGAAATGTTTGTGTCCAAGAAGAAGAAATGTGAGCACAAGCATGTGATTTTTGAGTCCAAGCACACATTTTGAAAGAAAGCAGCAGAAATTTTGTGAGCACAAAATGTGAGCACGAGGAGAATAAATCTGAGCACGAGAAGGAGAAATCATGCTCTCAAACTGAAAATCTACGCTCTTGAATAAAGATAGGATAATTCTTCCATACTCTAATAGGGTGATCAGAGTCACGTGCTAACTCTTTTGGTTGTGTAGCAATCCTGCCAACCAGGTTGGCCCAACCACTAGTTGTAGTCAGCAACGAAAAGTCAATCCATCTTCTTTAGGATCTTGGGGAGGCTCGCCATCTATGAATCACAGAATGATCCTGAATCACTCCATCCAGAGCTCTGGATCCTCTCCAACAGACTGGATGTTCCTATGGAGACTAGGGGGCTCCAAAAGACCTGACCTGTTTAATAAACAGGGCCTAATGGTTGTACAACAATAACACTAAAGTATAATGACAATGTCACCTTTAACATTCTAGCCTTGCATTATACTAAAGCTCAATAACTTCAAATCTAGAAATCCTTTCATGAATCATTGGACAATAATTCAAAACAATAACATATCAGAAATTGTGATTTAAATAATGAGCAGAATATATTCATTCATTCATTCATCATAATGAGTTTCTGTAATAAGGATCATGAAATTAACCCCTAGCTCACAACTGAAAGAAGAAAATTTCTTCACATTACAATTTGTATTACAAAATAACAAAGTTATTACCCTCTTTAACTCAGAATTAGAAACATAAATCTCAAAACATTCCCTTTAATCACATATATTGACAAATTGGTTCATCAACGTGTACTCTGCTGCCTGCAGTCACATGTACCAGTTTAAACACAATGCTAATCAGCTAATAAATGAAATCATCATCATTTTAGTGTATTAAGTGCACAGGCTAAGATGCCGAGTGCTCAAAGTGCAACAAGCTTAATGCAACAGTTCACCACAGTATATATAGCTAACCCGTTCAGCATATGAGTAGTAGCAGCTAACAGATATCAAAAGGACCGAAAATGTCATTCTCACCGATGCACTTTATTCCAGTGCTGAGCACCGTCAGCTCTCACAAGATGGAAGACGGTTCGCCCGTGTAACCGCTTGAGCACAGTGCTAAACTGTAAACAAAGAAACTAGTTAAAGCCACATTAACTTAATTGATTTGCGGTAGTTTTACTACAATCAATATCTTACCACTTTCGTTCAGCGAATTACTGCCTTCTCTTTTGGAGTCAAAAAGGAAGTGCCAGGTGCCGCGTACAAACTTGCCTCCTACACAATAGGCGGAATGTGCACGCTAATTGGTCGCTAAAAGGCTACTTGCCTTTCGTTTGGTTAGATGCGATGAACTTTGCTTTCAAGTGCAACTCAGAAAACATTAAATATATGAAACAACTAATAAAACAACAATTTCAGGTTAAGCTTAGGGTTTAGTTACCCAAGTTTTACACCTGGGTTACACAGCCAATTACAATAACTACAGTTTTATGCCTTTAACATCAGAAACTTGTTGGTCATCCACTTTTTTCATGTCCTTAAGGCATGCTTGAAGTTTAGCAAATGTATTTGTTTTTTTCTGGCTTGATCTGCATAACTATGATTTCTAATAATGTTCCCTAAGGGAAGCATATATAAACTGAGAACTTGTCCAAGTGCAGAAACTTGTGGAAATCTGTGACTTCCTTTGGTGTGTATGGATGAGATTCATCATTACAATACAAAATAAGATACTATAGATATGGTAAATATGATCTTATAAAGTAAGTACAGAGATGAGTCCTTTGTTTGATGCCATTAGAAGGTCATTTGTAACTTTAACTAGTGCACTAATGCACTCTATCTTAGAAAGAAAGGGAAGGTTGGATATTGATCTGTAACTGGCTAAAACCTCAGTGGACTTAAGACGAGGTGTAATTACAGCTACTTTAAAAGCCTATGTTAGACATACTGATAATTAAGACAGATTAATCATAGAGAGTAAAGAAGTCCTAACTAAAGGTAAAACTTCTTTAAGCAGCCATGATTTGATGGGGTCTTAGTTAGTTAGTTAGTTGAAGGATGATAAGTTATGAAAGCAGTCTAAATATAGGTTTTACTGTTTCTCTTCCTGTGTCCAAAGATAAATCGGTGCCTGTTGAGGGCAGGGGATGGTGAATATAGGTTGAATGTGAGTCCTCAGTTTAGAGGCTAATCTCAAACCAGAGTAAAAGTCCTTCACAAGGGCAACAGTGGTACGTGGTCCTTTAATGTGAAATGATGGGATAGCTGCAGCTTTCTCTTCAGTAAGTGCCTCAGAAACATCCACTTGACATTTCAACAAAGGTTCCACTGCTACATGAATGATTAACCAGGGACTTTGGCGTTTAGATGCTTAAAAAAAAAAAAAAAAAAAGTACAGTGCAGAGAGAAACCCAACTGAGAAAGTGCTTTTGACCAGTGGTACAGCTGTGTGTGTTCTGAATAGAGTGTTGCATATTTCATATGTGGCGCACAGGGAATGTCCCAAGGTTGGTTGGTATTGATTCAAATTTGCTGTGAAATTGGATGAGACACAATGGCTGATGGGACTTAATGAAATGTCAAAGTTGGATATGGGCACATGGGGAGGTCGGAGGTAAGGGTCATCTGTAAATAGCTTATGCTTTAGCAGTAGATTCCTAAATTAATATTGGTGGAAAATAAACAGGGTGGTAATTTGATGGGACAGATTCTAGCACACACAGGAAATTATGAAAGGGTTACTTCAGGATCAGATCATTATTATTGGTATGATTTATGTAGAGCTTTGCTTTGATCATTTATGGTTGAATGTGGGCGTGTAAGGCTGAATATGAACATGAGGCTGATCCATGTGTACGCAAAAAGAACATTTTTGGCTTTTGTGCACATGTACACTTTAGTTCTGGATCGTCCACACTGGATTATGAGTGAGACCTCTGAAATGTTCTTTTTAATTGTCTCTCCAGCTAATGGGTTGCATCTGCTGAATAGAAGAGAAGACATAGAAGAAATTTACTGGTGCGGCTGTGTTTCATAAGTGTGTGTGTGGTGACCTTCAGTAAAAAAGCAATTAAGAAAAGAAGAAAGAAAGAAAGAAAGAAAGAAAGAAAGAAGACTCTTTAATAGCACAATTCATTTCAGAAGAAAAGTTTTGGGTTTTTTTACCCATTAATATAATATTACATCATACTGTAATAATCAAAGAGTGTATTTATATTTTGTTTTGATTTATGTTTGTGTCAATTAGTAATCAGGTATTGTAATTTACTAGAATCAAGTGTGTGTGTATATTGTGTCTGCCGTCTGTGCAAAAGCCGCAACCTCTGAGTCATCTTTGACAATAACCTCTTCTTTGAAAATTACATAAATCAAATGACTAGAACTGCTATTTTTCACCTCAAGAACATTACCTGACTCCGTCCATCACTCTCCTTCTCTGCTGCAGAAACTCATTCACGCCTTCATCACCTCCAGAATAAATTACTGCAACAGTATCCTCCACGGCACACCATCCAAAACTTTAAATAAACTCCAGTACATCCAAAACTCTGCTGCATATCTGCTCACTAATGCTCGCATTTGTGACCACATCACTCCTGTCCTCCAGAACCCGGTTCCACAGCACATTCAGTTCAAAATCCTCCTCCTCACACACAAAGCCCTCCATAACCAGGCCCCCTTCTTACCTCACTGACTTGCTCCTTCGCCACAATCCATCCTGGAGCCTCAGTTCATCTGATGCAAACCTCCTGACTCCACCACCCAGCACCAAATGCTGAACCTGGGGTTACAAAGCCTTCTCTGTAAATGCCCCCTCCCTCTGGAACTCTCTCCTCCCTCTGGAACACATCCGTGACTGTACCGACCATCCAACATTCAAATCTCTGACAAAAATACATCTTTTTAAAATTCATTTTTTTATGTTTAGCCTAGTTTAATGTGTTTTCAGTGTAGTGTTTTTTTTTTTTTATGTTTTTATGTAAAGTGTCTTTCAGTATCCATAGAATGTATTATTATTATTTATTATTATTATTATTATTATTATTGTGTATTTGTTGTTGTCATTATTATTATTATTATTATTATTATTATTATTATTATTATTATTATTAAAATATAAACAATTGAGGGAAATGTTTAAGAAGACTAAGCCACTTGTGTAAGCATAGAATATTATTTGTGGTTTGATGCTGACTTAATGGTGACTGTGGCTCGGAGGTAGAGCAGGTCGTCCCACCAATCAGAGAGATTGGCAGTTCGGCCCCCTCCGCTCGGCATGTCAAAGTGCCCTTGGCAGATACTGAACTCCCGAAGGCTGCACCATCGCTGTGTGAATGTGTATGAATGGTTAGCTCTCAAACTGATGAGCAGTTTGCATGACAGACAGTGCCCAGTGTATGAATGTGTGTGAATGGGTGAATGAGATACGTACTGTAAAAGTGCTTTGGGTGGTCAGAAGACTAGAAAGGTGCTATATGAGTACAGTCCATTTACCATTTAAGAAAAAATGAAATGTCCAAGGTCTGGCAACAAGCAAGAAAAAGTCTCTGACAAACCTCCCCTGAACAGAGCACACACCACACACACATCAGCATTCTTATTTAATTATACCCTAATGTCCTCAGAGCCGTGTTGGTGTGTCAAGTTGTGCAGAAATATTTATCAGTGAATGTATCAGAGTCGTTGTCTGTGTAATAAGTCTTCAGAGTAGAGTTTAATGCACAAAGTCTATATGATTTTCCATTAAGACTCATCTCAGGAAAAGGTAATTACATACAACACAGAGAGGAGCGAGTTTATTAAGATATTTCTGCAGCCACTCAGAGCTATTACATTCATGATAGCTTTTACGTAATGAAGACAGATCACATTAGTATTGACCAACTAGTGCAACATCAGTAACTAATGCTTTACTAATTATAATTGAATCATCAATAACGTATGGCTTATTAGAAACCACTGCAATTGGTGCAATTTGTCATAAAGTATGACCTGATGCAGAGTCTGTAAAGTGAAAAACCTTTTTAAAGAAATAATCATGGTTTAAATTACTGTCACAGTTCAAGCTGTCATAACAGAAAAGATGGACCTGAATGCAGACTCACAGGCTCGTCTGTGCAGATCAAATCAAATCAAAATACACAGTTTATCAGCAAAAAATGAATGTATCAAAGCTCACGGATTGTCCGGGTGGCTCAGTTCAAACACAAGGGAAGGCAGTCCAAACAAGCAGACTAATCAGTAAAGCAGAAGACTAAATCCAAAAGGCAGGCAAGGCTCAAGAAGACAAAATAGACTGGAAAACATGCTTAAACATAGACCAAAGTGACACTGAAACCAAAGGACACACGGACTAAATGCAAACATACATACATACAAGTGAAGGCAGGGTAAAAAGATACAGGTGAAACTGATTAAAAATTAATTCCATAAAGTTTGATTTCCCCTCACAGTGATGGTATGTTTTGTCTGCCAATTCTTTCTACCAATCCATCTCTTAAGAGAATTTTTCTAGATAAGAAGAAACTGAGATCTGCTGTTCATCATCTGGGGTCCATGGACATTTGTACACATTTCATGGCAATATATTCATTAGTTGTTGAGATATTTCAGTCTATACTGGAACAACCGACCAAGCAGTGCCATCCAGAACAATGCAGATATTGTGGTTAAAAAGGGAAACATCATGTCTGATACACCCACCTCTACACCCTTACTGTTGATCTTGTTACATAAAGGTCGGATTGCTTCCTGCTTTGGCGTTGAATACTGGTGCAGATTCTTTTCATATTGAATGTGATCTCTAAAATAGTAGGCTGAATACTAGAGTTGCTATTCTGTGACTGCATTACTGTATATTATATTTTCAAGTAACGATGTTGATTCTTTCTGGGCTATCCACAAACTCCATCTTGTTTTTCAAATGGTCCCTGTAGTGTGTTGTAGGCTATAAGACTATAGTCTACAACCATGCCAGTGCCTCTGTGAGGCTGTATTCCAGCACATCCCACCAACCATACACCACTCAGTGTCTGATATAACATATAGGATCACTATGAGTTCCCATGGTGATTGCCTCTATGATATTAGAGCTCATACTTTTTAATAAAACAGCCTCCTAGGTTTAGTTTGTCACTCAGACTATTTTCAGTGCTTCATAGGCAGCAGATCTAGTGAGTCATGAGCACTGAACATGCCCCTTGTGGCTCTTGGACCTGAGCAGGAACTGTGGATAAACCTTTAGCTGATCAGTATACACACCTCTGTCTTTGTGTCTCAGCAGCTTGTCTTCAATTGTATGTGTTAATGAGGTTCCTCGGTCTACTGCTCACTGCTCAAATTTGAGACACTTTATCATCATGAGGAGAGTAATTATGTATGGACCTTTCAGGTTGCTTGTGTGTTGTGGATGAGATAGATACTGTAATGTGAAATGCTCAGTGAATTAGCACCTGTGTAAGGTCTCTGTGGGCCTGTGCTGGAGCTGCACTCTGCACAGACATGAAACCTTCAGAGAGGGATGGAATAAACCGAAGCAGTTCATTTAAACACTGATTACAATAAACAAACAAACTGAATATGGAAAATAAACATTTATTTTCATTACACTCTAATTGAGCCAGAAGCGGAAAGAGTCGCAGACAGAAGCAGATGATTCCTGCTGATTGATCCTCTCTGTATTAAAATATCTGGCAGCAGCCAGTAAGAAAAGATACTTGAAATAATGAAAAGCTTTAGCTACATGCCTGAAACCTGAAAAGACTCATTTAAATTCAAATGCACAAGGCAATAGTCAATAAAAACAATCAGCTGACCTCTCAAAAGATGCTTGTAGGGTGTAATTATACTTGCATTAACTAAAAAGGCTTTTGTATTTCACAGACATGGTGGAACACAGCCACAATACTGAGATACTGAAATACTGAGAGCTTTGATAATGATATTGATTGCGTAATCTCAAGGAATACTCTCCTGATGTGGAGCCAACTGGACAACCAGGCCCACTGAAGCAGCAGTGCAGAATTTACTGGTCAGGGAACAACAGCAGTGGTTTTACTGGCTGGGATGGATCAAGTAATGTCAAGGCAGACGTCCAGCTGGTCTTCAGTAACCAATCCACCAAGAGTAGAGGACACAGAGGGAGCAGAAAAGCTTTGATCAAAGCAATCATTTGAAAAGCTAATTGACAAAACAAATAATGATTGAACATAAAATCAAAACACATCTGTGGTCTTATATGTAATTATAGAGATTTATGCTTTGTTTAAATTAGTAATCAGAGATAGTAATTTGAATGATTGCTGTTTAAATGATATCTTGGTAAAAACGACAATAAGGACAGAGCTGTTTGTCATATAATTAATCATTAATATTGATTTGAAGAGGGCATTTAGTGAAGAAGGACAATTCATCTCCAGGGAAATGATTTTTGCCCAACAGAAAATTAAACACATTCATATTGTCATGAAGCAGCTAGACACAGCTAATCAAATGCAAGTTTGAAAAAAAGCAACCAATGCACAGATCTCAGACCACAGCTGGAGTTTTGTTTGTTTGTTTGTTTGTTTGTTTGTTTGTTTGTTTGTTTCTGTGTTTGAGTAACTTGTTGGAGTAGGAAAATAGTTGCTGAAAACATGAAAACACATTTTCAGTCCAGATTTTTGTCCTTTTGTCCAGTCCTTAAAGGGTGGCTCGATGACACACTGAGGCCACCTTGCATACCCCTCACATACCCCTGCACCCCTAGCAGAGAGATAGAGATGAATTCATAGTCAAGTGCTTCTGTTTTGTCTGATGGACCTGACACTGATGCCCAGTACCCATGGCGGAGAGCGTGGAGAGCTCAGATGATTGCAGAACTGCTTCATCTTCATCTCTCTTATCTTAAAGCAAGAGAGAAGAGGGGTGCTGCAAAAAGTAAAATAGGACCAGAGAGCGCCTGAGTGCCAGTACTAGTGAGAGGGATGATGGTGCATGCAAAGCCATGACTGCGCACAGCTGGGTAGTTTTTAATTATTGCACGAGTATCTTGTCCAGTTCATTAGGATGAGGAGGATGTTAAAATTCCTCACTCAAGACCAGATTTCCATCACCTTAATTTAACTTGTTCACAAGGTGGCCAAACTTCAGATCACCTTCCTCATCCACCAGCCTGACAGGGAATGTAACGTATCTCATCTCCTGTAACGCCAGAGATGAAAGTACAATTATGAATCAATCATCGACTGCTTTGAGATTTATATTGAATACCAGAGGACACTAAAGGTGAGAACTGTGAAATGTGCATAGCAATGAATTGCTTTTCCAGGCAGCAATCTTGCTTGAAACATTTTGCTGTGTGAGTGGTCTGCATGCAGATTCAAGAATTTGTGCTTTTGTACTGTGTTTTTTTACTGTGATGGTATCTTAAAGTTGTATTAGAAAACATGTGTGCATAATGCCATTGTTTGACTCCCTATCACTTTTATTGTTGCTTTTAGCCTATCTGGGAATTCTCATCTCCACTCTTTTGTGTATTGCTTTTATTCAGTATAAAGTGGCTGTGAATACCTGAGAGCGGTTGTTGTTGACTGGGTCCTCATAGGCTACGAGATAGCAGTTTTATCCAGACAGACAGCTGGCTTGTCTGGGTCAGTGTGACACGCTGATGGCACCTTTTCATTGCAGCCATGTCTCGTGTTCTCCCGCATGACACTACAAAAAAGTTTTCAAGTTTGTGAAATGGACAAAAAAAATATTTTATTGAATACAAGATAACTTTTCCTTGTGACTGTCTTTTGACAGGTTCATGTAGCATACAAAAACAGCATTAAACGGCATTAAACAAATTAACTTTAATGCCATTAACTTTTAAAAAAACATTATTTCGCATCACATGATTAATAAAAGTGTGCGTCATCCTTCTATATAACGATGTGTTGTTATGACCATTTAGCACGTGTGCTGGCCGGGTCAGTGACGGAGCTGCTCCATCACAACCTGACAGCATAAATACTCATGTTCATTCAGACTAACATTTCGACAGAATGATAATTTAAATAGAAGTTAATCATGATTTTACCTATCATTACATATCTAACTATTTCAGGTTGATGTGGCTGTTGTAAATGTTCTGACATCATTCTACAGGACGAGGTGTTGGATGTTGCAGCACACAGGATTTGTAGCCGTTTATGGCATCCATCTCGTAGTACTTAGTGCGTAGTACTAGCCCAAGATGATATTCTTTGTGGGTTTGCAGATGAGTGACTAAAGATGTCCTTTCACTGTGTCAGTGACGGTGTTTCCAGTGATGCAGGCATAACTGTGTGCCGTGATCCGCCACACCATGTGCTGGTGTCAAGCCTTCCAGGCAGCTTGATCTTTTGTTTCCTTTCACACCTCAGAGGCTTGCTCTTCTGTAAAGCCTCATACGTTGTTGAACCATGGTCAGCATGGTTCTTGAGGCCAATTGGGAGCTCGGTGACCTTCATCATTACAAATTCTTGAGATTAGTTTTGCTTGAGACTATTATTCCAGGCACAAGCAATGCTAGTACATGGAATACATGTACATGGAAGGTGGACAAGGGCTTCAGGAGCTCGTAGTATTGTGGGACAATGGGAAAACGGTTCACAGTCAATCCTGTACAGAATTTACAGCAACAGGAGAATAAATACAAGGCTGTGCTGTGACCATGGAAGATGACTTGACCTGGGGTCTTAAAGATGGGACACGATCATCTGCCTCCATTCATGAGTGAAAAATGAGTGTGCTTCCACTGATTTGTAATTTTTCACCTTGCATGCTGTGTAAAGTCCTACATGATTAAAATTCAAATGACAACATCACTTATCACATCACAAGTAATTTCACATATAGCCTGAAGACAGTCATATAACCTTGTTTAATTCTGGTGATTACCAAGCACATATAATTACCAATCAGAGTGGGGTTACAGAATTTAATCACATCTACAATTACATCGCCACAGGTAAATAGATGTTAGGGCTAGCTGCAGTGAGCTGTGGGATGAGGAGCGGTGCCTTCTACAGTGTGCAGGAATGTGAGGTAAAGAGTTTAATGAAATCTCAGAAAAAGAAAGTGGGTACTGATGAAAATAAAAGGGACGTTTTTGTGCCTTTGGACACAGATATGATGGAATCTATGGGCTGATGTGCCACCAGAAACTGAATTTGAATCATTTATATTTGAATTTGAATTGCTTAACTTGAATAATTGCAATTTATATAATAAATAAATCACATAATTTGAATTTGTATTGTTCAATTTGAATCATTGCACTGAAAAACTGAATCTGAATTGTAATTTGAAATTGAATTTATTAGTTTGGAACTGAACATTCAGTTCTCACAATTCAAATTCAATTTAAGGCAGAGCAATCAAGCACAGATATACAGGACGACTCCTCGGCCAATCAGCACCTACGTGTGTGTGTGCCATGGCAGTTGCCAGTGTCTGGGGCACCTACCACAGCAACTGCTGCTATTATGGGCATTCGTTTTTATTTTTTATTTTATAAAACAGTTGTCAGAATTGTATTACACTCACTGGCATTTCCATTATGTGATTTCTGCATTAATTTGTGAGGTTTTCTTAATTAATCTCTCAACAACTGCCGCTTTGTGGTGCAGCTGCCACTGAGCTGCCACGGCAACTACTGCTGCTTTGATCATCTGGTATTTTTGGTTTTTTGGGTTTTTTTTAGACTTGATGGAAGTAACATTTCCATCATGTGATTTCTGCATTAATTTGCATTGATTTAATTAATCTCTCAACAGCTACTGGTGTCTGGGGCAGCTGCCACTGCCAATCACACCTACAGACCCCAAATCCCAAATGTGTATATAAAGCCTGCTAGTCTACATATGTCAGTGCATCACAGGATTCTAATTTAAAATCCTGCACTAAGGGCTTCCTACCACTGAATATATTTGAGAAAATATGTTGTTCAGTTCTGCAATCATGATACACTAAGAAAAAAGGTCACAGTAAATTATTTATAAAATAAAAAATGAAAACAGATGATCAAAGCAGTTGCTGCAGCGGGTCAGTGGCAGCTGCACCACAAAGCGGCAGCTGTTGAGAGATTAATTAAGAAAACCTCAGAAATTAATGCAGAAATCACATAATGGAAATGCCAGCGAGTGTAATACAACTCTGACAACTGTTTTAGAAAATAAAAACTAAAAACAAATGCCCATAATAGCAGCAGTTGTCATGGCAGAGCAGTGGTAACTGCTCCAGACACCGGCAACTGCTGTGGCACACATACACACACACAAACAGATGCTGATTGGCTGAAGACGTCCTGTGTATCTGTGCTCTATTGCTCTGCCTCAACTACCTGGATGTTTGTCACAGAAAATTGAAATTGAATTCTGAGAACTGAATGTTCAGTTCCAAACTAATAAATTAAATTTCAAATTACAATTCAGATTCAAGTTTTCAATGCATTGATTCAAATTGAACAATACAAAATTCAAATTATGTGATTCAGATTCAGTTTTTTTAATGCAATTATTCAAGTTGAGCAATTCAAATTCAAATATAAATAATTCAAATTCAGTTTCTGGTGGCACATATTTCAGCCCATGGGAATCATGCACAAGAAGGCAGAGAAGACTTAATAAAATATGAATGTGTTAATAAAATTGTTTCTGGCCTATTGGTGTCCTTTGTGTTGTCAGTGTCACCTGTGTTACTTTGTCTTGTAAGCTTGTAGGCTGGGAAAAGAAGCCAAGAGGCCCAAACAGCATCTTGCATAGGTCCCTAAACAGCTAGAAACGGCCCTGATTATTAGCCCTCTTTCAATAAAATGTTAAAAATGAATTCAGTCAGCAATTCAAAGGCGGAAGTTTCCAGGAACATCAACAAGTCTTTTCTTGGTAAAGACTGTGTAGAGGAAGCTGAGAGAACACAGATGGATTATAAGAAAGAGAAGTAAATTGCAATATTTTCCACAATAGTGATTGTGAAACCAATTTGTTCACATCCTGGAGAGTGCTAAGGACAGCAAAAACACCTCCTACAAGGCCAAACAGCCCACTTTGTCATATTTACCTGCTGCTGTACAACTGAAAATCATCCTACTGGTATTTGAGAATTCATCCTTCATCGTCTTTCCACAGTGATGTAAAAATAAAGATGGCGTTTTAGAAGAATAGAAGATTCTATTAAGTTGCTTAATAAACCTAAAAAATAAAGATTAAAGACTGTAACAGTAACATTTAAGACATGGACATGTAAAATTATGAGAGTTCAGATTCGGAAAAGGAAGTTCAAATTCAGGGTCAATATTTCATTGTTCCCAACAACTCTGCTTTTAACATTAAAATCTGTTGCTCCCTCTTTTCATTAGAACCTGTTTGTATTCATTTGTACCTCAGAAGGTTATACTCTATTCTGAAATGCTTTAGCCTTGCTGTGATGGTGCAAATTTTATTATTTTATTATTTTTTTATTATTTTTGTATGTTTTGTGATGATGAGGCCAGATCATCTGTTTAACAGTGAAAACAGCTGTGCATCAGGTGCTGTAAGCAGTAAATGACTGGAAAGAAATAGAAAGAAGGGTAACACTGTGTTGTGTCAGAAGCCTGGATCATGAGTTAGAGACTAAGTCCTGACTCCTGCAACATTTTGTTCATAAATCCAATCTTCAAGGAAGGCTCTGGTGCACGTCAAAGTTGAGTGCAGCATAGGTTTTATTCTCTTCACAGAAAATACAACCGGTTTTCGTTCATGAAGGAAAGCGTTTTTTCAGCTCAAAACATAATTTTTTATAATAGTATAATCACAACATTGGTACCAGCCAGTTTTATTTCCCTCCAATAAAAGAATAGTATCAAAATCACATGATTCTCTAGTATCCAATCATATTATTGGGGCTGGGTTTTCCAAACCTGCTAACATGGCATATATCTCATTTGCTGATACAGCATGTGCTCACCCTCGCCCCTACATTGTTCAACTTTATTTGCCTTCTATCCGAATTTTCTCCATGTGATTAAGTTCCCCCTGTCACGCTGCACTCTTTTCAGAAAGTCTAATACAAAACAATAAGGTATTCCATGATTATATACTTTTCACACTTGGATTCACTCTAATAAACGTTTATAATGGCGATTCATACATCCCCTTTGTGGACCCACACTCGCACGACTCTTGGCTGTGAGATCAAAAACCCACCCTCGAGGCTCTAAATTTTAAAGCCTAAAATGCTACTAAAAAACATACTATTGTATATTCTTAAAAACATGCAATTATAAGTTTAACAAAAACATGCAATTATATACTTAATATTATGACAGAAATGAAAAAGGATTTTAATCTACATACTAACACACACTTATAACAAATCCCATAATATTACACTACAACTGCCTCACAATACTGCAGAGTGCTCGCCTGCAAAAACAGTTTCTTTAATTCATTTGGAAAGAGAGTGTGTGTGTATGTGTGTGTGTGTGTGTGTGTGTGTGTGTGTGTGTGAGTGTGTATGTCTGCAGCAATAACGTAATCTTATACTGTAATAATGTCTGTTTCCCATGAGGTTCCTGTGGGTGGGCACATTGTGTCTGACTGCAGCAGTGAAATCGACAACACAGAAGTTACTTCTAACTAAACCCTCTTTCCACCACACTCTCCAGTTATATCAAACATACACAGGCTTTTTTAGATGAAGTTAGAAACCTACACGTTCCTGTCAATTTGATTCTGTTCACCATGGATGTTGACAGTCTGTATACTACTAATATTAATGTTAGGGGATGGTATACAAGTCGATTCACCAGCATGGACCACACCATCAACAAGATATGTTTAAATGATTTATTGACTAAATTAAAGATCATGAGTGAAGCGTGATTTTGTGTACTTCTTTGGTCAATGCTGCGGTGTGGGGAAGCTTCGGTAGGGAATCCGCCGTAGCACCCGGGCACAACAGACCCCCCTCAGAACACTATGGAGCAGGCCTGGGCAATCTGTTCCACAAAGGGCCGGTGTGGCTGCAGGTTTTCTTTCCAACCAAGCAGCAGCACACCAGACTTGACTCATTTAATCAACTGATCTCAGTCTTTAGAGACTTGATTGGTCAAACTGTGTGCTCTTGGTTGGTTTCCCTTTATCCTTTAATTTTTAATTTTTCATCTATTCATTTTCCTTTTATAATTTCTTTTATTATCTTTGAATCTGTCAACATGCAGTGTCACATGTTTTTACACTGTGTTGCCTTCTGTTGGGTCTACTGCTCTGTAAAGCTCTGTAAAAGTTATTAGACTGTAAAGTTTTTTTTTAATTTAAAGGGGGGATTTTTTTCTGCAAATCAAAGGCACAGCTAAGCTGATCTGCACACATAATAAGTTAATGTTTTGACTGAATAGGAAACTTCAGCTTTAACCTGTACAAAAAGAGCCCTACATTACTTCTTTCCACATAATATCTGAGCTGTGTGGATTCAAATGAGGAATTTGAGGACTTGAGATGGATTTGGTGATGGTGTATGACTGTATGTCCTTGTAGTGTTTTTTTTTTAAATGGAAGTCTAAGTGTGTGGTGGCCCTGCCCTGATCTTCCCCAGCTGAAGAGGCATTGCCACCTCAGACTGCGTTTCCTGGAGACCTGGAGGATGATGATTGTAGATTATTTAAATTTGGAAGGGGAAGGTTCTATTAATCATTGGTTACACTCTCATTGTTTTCCCTGAGATGGTAGTTAGCAGAGTGCGTAGGGGCCCATGGTAGCAACCGGACAGAGAAACTAACCAAATTTTTCCTTGAGGGCTAAGAGCCCACTAGCATATTTTTTTTATAGCATACTTTCCTGACTTGCAGCTACTAATCTAAGCACTTTGCTTGACCCATTATTGATCATTAGTTAAACACTAGTTGTGGGTACTGTACTGCTTTTGCCTGTAGTTTGAGATTAAAGCTCTTAGTTTGTATATCATTCTGTTCTTTTGTTTTATATACTTGGAATTATTTATTTTGTTATTTTCTCTATTTATCTGTACTCATTTCTGTCTGTGTGCTGCTGTAGCACGCCCCCTCTGTGGGATCAAATAAAGGATTATCTCATCTAGAGGTCAGAGCTAATATTGAATCAGATGCAGCAGAAACCAAATGTAAAATAGTTGATTTTGCTGATTTGTTTATGTCCATGTATGCGCTGCCTCTAAATAATGTTCTCCAATGTATATAGACTGGCTGGAATCAAATAACATTTGTCCTTTTGTATATGAAAACAGGCAAAGGCAAAAGCAGTACAAAGAAACTACATTGAATACAAAATAATGCTGATACATTACATTATTAAAAGAGTCCATTTGTATTCAAGGCATCCTGTTGAGACACATACAGTAAGCCACGGACATGTCTGACCTGTCCAATTAGTGAGGAACTGATTATTTTGATATTATAAATTGTCAAGACAGGTGACAACATTACTTTTGGTTCTACTTATGGACAAAACTTTAAATAGTTTGTACAGAAATATTTTACATCTGTAAACCGATGACATTTCTATGAAGTATAAAGCCGAAGTGTGTGCGTGTGTGTGTGTGTGTGTGTGTGTGTGTGTGTGTGGGTGTGGTACTTTAATTATCTGCACTTGCACACCTATACCAATCCCCTAATCAGGACCCTGCAGCACATCAACCCTGGCCTCTTCACTTCAGCCTGAAATGGAGATACTGCTGCGGGGAGTGAACTTCAAACAAGTGATATTTTGCATCATCAGTAGTAGAAATGATGCATGCTGTGTTGTGATTCATTCAGTGAACGCTGTCCCTGAAGTGTTAGAAATGTCTTTGTAAGTAAAAAAAAGTATTTTAACTGCAGGATTAGAAAACAAACCAGAAAAGGAAGGTTCAGAACATCATGATGCTGAACTGAACTACAGAGACCCAAATATGCATGTGAAATGCCAAACATCCATGCAGAGTCAAATGAAAGCACAAGCTGTGTTAATGGAAACAAGCACATTCTGGCTCCTGACACGGTGTGCTACAGTGATGGGATAAATCTTGTACAGTGAAGATGAATCAAGGTGGGAGAAAGGAGGCGGACGGTGCATGGTAAAGATACCAAAATGCTGGAGATGGCACATCTACCACAACAAGAGGTGGTGTGCATAGTGCTCACAACCATGTGAGTATGCATTAAGTCAAAGTGTAGTAATGCACCAACTGGGAAGAGTTTGTTGTGTTGAAGCACGAAAAATGATGCTTAGTTTTAAGATTTGCTGAATATTTAGCTGATTTCGACAATGTGGATTAGGACATTAAATTTGATGTTGCCCGTTTTAATCTGAATAAACAGACTACAAATTATAATATATATAATATAGAATAATATTATAGTCCGTTTTGTGGCTGCAGGCTGCAGCGCTCTCGCTCAATACTGGATCAAATTCACACACTTTGACACTGGAACATGGTGAAATAAGGTGCAGGATGAAAAATGCTTTTAACACTGGATGACTTCTGCAGAGGTTGGTCTCGCATTGCCTCCTCGGGGATCCCTCGTCAATCTTTCGAACAGAAACAACAGCCTTCGAGATGTTGGACTGCAACAAGTAATATAGTTTCTGTCACATCATTGTCAGCAGTGACGATGAAGCTGACTGCCAAATTGGCAGAACTACTGAGCATTGCAGCCTCCTTCTCCTCCTTTATTATTGACCCTCATTGTGGCAGTATGTTTAACAAGGACTACTGACTGGAGTCCTGGGAAATGAACTACTGTAATAACTATCCCAGCAAAATGTTAACTTATTTCTTTTTCAGAAGTTATGTAATTAATGTCATCTCTATCTGTGTAAAGCAGAAAAGATCACACAACAAAATCAGTCTATTTCTCCTACAGCTACTTCCCAAAAAGAAGTTGGATATAAAGAGGAACAATTTAGCAACCAGCATAAGCAAAAACTTCATCTTTTCTTACTTTGAAGTTTTCCACATCTTTGAAGTTTTCACTTGGACTGTCTTTACTTGCTGAGTGCATGTGAAGCACTGTGTTGTGTCGTTTCCTGAAGCGTGTGTGTCGTCTTTGTTCTCGAGATCTTCTGAGGATGACAAAAGCTTCCCTCTAGTCCTCGCATCTGTCTGATGTTGCACACACACACTGTTTTAAAAGCCAGATCACACATAATTCCTAAGTACTTTTTGAGTAAACTTTTACTGCATCTTTCATTTTTTGCTTTTACAGAAATGTTTTCATCTTTTGAGATTTGTCTATTTGCTTGATGATTTTACATCACGCACACGTTAGTCTTACAAAGACTGTATTGTCCATCCATCCATCCATCTTCTTCCGCTTTATCCAAGGGCAGGTCGCGGGGGCAGCAGCTTTAGCAGGGAGGCCCAGACTTCCCTCTCCCCTCCTGGAGCTGCCACCTTATCGAGGTGGAGGGGTTTGCGTGTTCCAATGATCCCAGGAGCTATGTTGTCGGGAGCTTCGTGCTCCTGGTAGGGTCACCCATGGCAATCAGGTCCTAGGTGAGGGACCAGACAAAGCGTAGCTCAATTCCCCCCTGATGAAGATGACCAGGGGCGCCCAACTGGACTCAAGCAGACTAGACGAGATGATGGAGCCACAGCAGCCAGTAACCATGCTAGCCCAAATGCTGGCAGAGGTTGCGGTGATGAATCAGGACCAGGTGGTGCTCAACAGACAGCAGTTGGCTGCATGCAGACCCAACGGTGAGGTGATGGTTGCTAGAGCAGGAGCAGCGTCACCGGCTCTCTCGCTCACAGGAGTCACCCTCCATAAAATGGCACCAGCAGATGACCCCCAATCATTTCTTGAAATTTATGAGGCGACAGCAGCAGGGGCAGAGTGGGCCGTGCGCCTGCTTCCCTTCTTATCGGGGACATGCAAACAGCAGCACTCGGCCTGCCTGCCCTTTCTTAAGGCCAGTACGCAGACATCAAGAAGGCTGACCAAACTGGGCCCCACCAACCGACCGTTTTCGTACACCCAACAATTAGATACTGGAACAGGTTATACTGGAGCAGTTCATGGATCCATCCAAGTCTGAAGTGTTCTTTACTCGGCTCTCAAGCACAGACGTGGCAGTCCGTTCAGCCAGCGCATCTTTTGCTGATGCCTTTTCCGCTGGCGTCCTTTCCCTCTCTGCCATGTTTGTTTGCTTCTCCCAATTCCTCTGCCCTTCTTCTTCTTCTTCTTCTGTGTTTATTGTCAGTCGGCATCCGTAATGCTGCATAAACTGCCATCCGCTGGACTTCTTTCTTATTTCCTCTTCTGTTATATTCTTTTAATTAACCCAGTTGAGACAAGAAATCTTGCAATGACTCTCCTCCCTTCCCTAGATTTTCCACATTCTACTATACTGTTTAAGTTATTTTCCCCTATTCCTGCCTTTCGCAACCCTGTACTCATCATTTCCCTCTCCCTTTCATATCCAGGACATGCTACAATCACATGCTCCACTGTCTCCCTCTCCCCATAGCTACACCGACCAGTTGGATGTTTTCCTACAGTATATTAAGTGTGTTATTCAGTTCACTGTGCCCTATTCTTATTCTGCTAATGATTACTTGTTCTGTTCTATTATCTCCATAACATCCTACCTTTCCTACTACACTTTGTAATTTATATAAATGTCTCCCTTTTTGTTCCTCTGTCCTGCTCTGCTTCCTTACCCTCCTGTGTGGGAAGGTGATTGCTACCTGACCAAAGGTGTGCCAATCTCTCTCCTGGTCACTTTGTGACATATTCACACATATTTTGTCATTTTCATTATATTGTATATATATATATATATATATATATATGTATAGTTGGATGTTTTCAAGCTTAACATGTATGCTCATAGTGAAATATCAATCAATCAATCAATCCATATAAAAACCTTTCAGAAATTCAAAATATATTTGGTAAACAGTACATAGTCGCCTTGCTAAATGAATCATGTTGCTAACTGAAGGTAAATGCATTTAGCTGAAAATGTCCACCGTCATTGTCTACCCTGTCAGCACTGTCAAGCCTTCCTTGAAAAGGTGGACATGGTTCATGACAGGACGGACATGCGCATAGTTTATGCAAAATATTACAAGTAATGTGTATATTACAACTGCTATCACACACATTTTAGAACAGTACATGCTATACATATACAGTAAGAGTGGACAATGTAGACTTTTTTGCAGATGTCAGCATCAGCAAGCCTAGTTTGATTATGTAAATAGAGGTGGGCGACTGACGTTCCCTCACTGACCCCAACTGCCAGAGGCAGTTTCTGCCAGACGAAATTTCTGTTAGATTCATTAGTTTAGGGGTGCTGTTTTCTTATGTGTTTTTTGTTATTGATTGTTAAATTAGACAGTGAGCATATCTGCTGAATGTAACCTCTGTGAAACAATCAGGAAATAACTTTTTATTTCTCTGATTAATAGCTTTATCGAGGCCGGCTCTCACTCTCTGTTATTGTTACTCTATTTTGCTGCGTAAATTGTGAGTCAGACTCAGATTTAGAAGCTGGTACATGAAATAAACAAGGTGAGAACACACACGCAGGTAGATGATCAGAGTTTAGTCTGTGAATCCACCTGGATAGTCTCTGCTTCAGAGACATTTCATGCTGACTATGGAGGTTTGACCGTCCAAGCGAGGCCGCAGCGTGACGTCCAGCCCGTGGAGCCCTAGGTGTCCCTCCAGCTGATCACATTATAACATGAAACTTTTCACTCTGACACACTACCTGTTGTGTTCTGGCTTTGGTTATTTCATGAACACAGTTAATTTGATTTGTGTCTGATGGTTTGAGAGACAGACAGACAGACAGACAGACAGACAGACAGACAGACAGACAGACAGACAGAGAGAGAGAGCTTTGGTGAGAGACATAGATAGCAAGTGAGCACCGGTGTTGTGTTGTGGAATCTTCCGACTCCCCCTCAGAATCTGACTCCCCTTTGCGCGAATGCACGTGCACTGCACAGGTGATAGCCTACGTGTGTTGTGACAGGCAGTGAATGAAATGTTATGGGTTTATGTATATTCTGTATAGCCTGATGTGGTTACTGTATATGCACTAGCTTTTGAAAACAAATTCCATGCGGGACAATAAAGACGAGGCTGACTATGACGGTGCAGTAAACAAGTTGAATGCTTATTTTACACCGCAGAAAGCAGACAAGCAGAACAATAGCAAGGAGCGTCTGTAGACAATTTTGTGTGTAGATTAAAGAAGGCAGCAGCTACATGTGAGTTTGGTGACAGAGATGATTTCATACGTGATCAAGTGATTGACAAATGCTCGTCAAACATGCTGCACAGACGGCTGCTGCGGGAAAAAGACTTAAAACTCCCAGTGCTCCAAGAAATTGCAAGAGTGATGAAGACAGCAGATTACCAGGCAGAAAGGATGGAAAAATTACAGTGAAGACAGAGATAAACAAGTGAGACCCAGATACTCCAAAACTCAAAATCAGTCACCACATGATGGACACAGCATCAAGTGTTACAGGAGTGCACGTGCAGGACACATGAGCCGTGAGTGCACAGTGACAAAAAGTGTAATAACTGTGGAAAAGAAGGACATTTTGCAAAGATGTATAACACAAAGAGAACAGTAAACAGAGTCACGACCACAGTAACACAACAAGGACCCAGTGACAGTGAAGATGACCATGTATTTACAGTTAACAGTTGTGCTGCTGAGGGAACATTATCCATACAGTATTAATAAATGACCAACCAGTAGACATGTTGATAGATTCAGGGGTTTCATGTAACATTGTGACGGAATCCAAGTTTAAGCATCTGAAGTCAAAGAGTGACATCAAGCTACAGTGCCCAAAAAGGGGAGTCTATCTATTCGGATCTACAACTCCACGTAAAAGGTGTTTTCACTGCTGAATTCAAAGCTAATGAAACATCAGAAACAGTCACAGCAGCGATCCAAGTGACTGAAGAGGTACAAATCTGTGTATTAGGCAGAAACACTGCTATTATTGAATAGGTGAACACAGTCCAGCCACAAGATGTAACAGCTTTCACAGCTGAGCTAGAGGACAAATACAAAGACTGTTTTCAAGGTTTAGGAAAACTGAAGGATTTTCAGCTGAAGCTGCATGTGGATGATAGTGTACACGTCGACCAACGAACACTGCTGAGGTGAGAAGCTTTTTAGGGCTTGTGAACTATTGTGGAAGGTTCATCCCTAATATAGCCACAAGGCAATCCTGCAAATGGACATGGGGATCAGAGCAGGTAATGGCATATTTCAAACAAGATGCAGAGACACATGTGGTGGTGATGCTAGTCCAGTGGGATTAGGAGCAATACTGAGCCAGAAACAAAATGATGCAGCACACAAACTTGTCTACTATGCTAGCAGAGCCTTGTCTGATGTAGAGCGTCACTATTCCCAAACCGAAAGAGAAGCGCTCGCTATTGTGTGGGCATGTGAGAAATTTCATGTATTTCTCTATGGAAAAGACTTTGTGCTGGTCACTGACCATAAACCTCTGGAGACAATCTATTCACCCAAGTCTAACCCTCCAGCCAGGATTGAAAGACGGGCTTTGCGGCTGCAGCCATATCGCTTTAAGGTTGTGTATGTGTTGTGTAAGCCAGGCCCATAGAATGCAGCTGATTCGCAATCACACCTCACAGTCAACCAGCCAGTACAGAAAGGAACCACGGGGGATTACATTCCCGTCACGGACCTGCGAAGGACCTGTGAAGGACCGGTCAAGGACCAGTCAAGGACCAGTCAAGGACCCGTCATGGAAACACGGGAACTTTTGAGTTGCTACATCTGTAGTTCCTCAGGCTGCACGACGACAGACGCTAATGTTAGCACATGGAGGTCATCAAGGAATCGTAAAAACGAAACAGAGACTAAGAACAAAAGTGTGATGGCCAGGAATCGATAAAGAAGCAGAGGAGCTAGTGAGGTCATGTCATGCATGCCAAATCAACAGTCCAACTTCACAGGAGGTTCCTACCACTAGGACAGAGCTCCCAGAAAGACCATGGCGGATGCTTGCAGTGGACTTGTGGACCGTTTCCATCAAGTCACCATCTGCTGGTACTAACTATTACTCCAGGTGGGTTAGTGGTGATATCCTTCAGAACCCCACCTCTGTGAACATTATAAATCATATGAAACACTCATTTGCAAACATGGACTCCCAGAATGCATCGTGACAGACAACAGCACCCCATTTGTATTAAAAGGAATTCAAAACATATCTACAGGACCATGGGATCACACATCACCATGTCATGCCATACTGGCCTCAGGCAAATGGTGAAGTTGAAGGCAGAACAGAACACTTTGTAAGGCCATACGTGCAGCTCACGCTGAAGGAAAAGATTGGCGCACTGAGGTGGACGTATTTCTTTTGGCTTACTGCAGCACCCCTCACTGTGTCACAGGTCACAGTCCGGCCGAGCTCCTATTCACCCGCCGGATCAGAACCAAACTTCCTTAACTGTCAGAATCATAGCTGCAACCTACACTACAGGATGCTGCTGTTCGTAAGGCTGAATGCTGTGAAGAAGGAGAAGGGACGCGTAAATGCAAACAGAGTCAGAAGCGCAAAAGAAAGCACAGTGAAACAGGGCGACAAAGTACTGGTACCACAGCAGAAGCAAAACAAACTTTAAACACCATGTGAACGTCACCTCTACACAGTGATAGGTCGAAAAGGTCAATCAGTCATTATTGAAAGAGATGAGATAGCCTGATGACACCTTCCAGCAGGACTGCAGACCTCAAAGAACCAGGAGATTGCCATCTCATCTCACAGACTTTGTGACTTAGACAGTGCCAAAAAGGGGCAGAATAACCCTTGGCATATGTCTTAATGGAAGGGTAGTCTACCCCTCACCATTCAGGTTGTTATGACATGGGAGAAAAATGAATGAAAATGCACTTCCTGAAGTTAAGTCAGATTTATAAGCTAAAGATGAGTGTTTCCATATATTTTGTTTAAAAAGACAACATTTGTTTTATAAATTGAAGATTTTCTGAATATATTTTGTATATTGAGTAAACTGAGGACGTTATAGTGAAAATTAGTTTATGGTTTTAATAAGGCTGTTGTTTAAATTGATGAGTTTGAATACATTCCTAGCCTTAGCAAGAGTATTTTGGTTACAGTAAAATGAAGTGGAATTTATGTTTTCTATCCAAGAGTATTGAACACTAAGATATGTCACAGTAAAGGTATAACTGAGTCTGTTACAAGCATGATATGTTAAGAGACCAGTATTTCAAGGTTACATATGTTACTACAAGTTGGTGCGTAGTCAACAAGTTAATGAGTTGCATAATGAGTTATCCTAATATAAGTCATTATCTAGAAGGGGAGGGATGTAGTGTCTGGGAACACAGATATATGCGTCATGACGTCAGTGGTATGTGGGATGTATGTGAGTAGGTAAGACACGAATAAAGAAGCATGGTAATGACTGTCTGACTGGAGCCTGATTATAAATGTTAAACAGAAGTAAGGAAACATTACAGATGGCCAGATCAACAGTTCTTCCATGTCGGAGAAGCAAAGTAAGCTGTTGTTGTTTCCTTTATACACACAGGATTCAGGATTATCGCGTGATCTCACGTGAATACAGCTGGCTCACAAGGCAGCATTGCGCTGCCATGATGCGCCCGGTGGGGATTGATGCCGGGCAGAGGATGGAGCAAAACCGTGGTGATGGACCTGGTGGAATTCCCCAGTCAGATACCACAGCACACCTTTAGAGTTCTACTGAGGTCCATGGCTCGACGGGTCAGTGCTGTTTGGGTGGCAAAAGGGAGACCTACACAATATTATGCAGGTGGTCTTGATGTTATGGCTGATCAGTGTATAACAGGACTATAAAAGAGGCGCTGATTCTGATCTCAAACTTGAGACCCCTATTAAAATGTATGACCTCCGCAGTTTGTCCAATTAGAACATTAATATGAGGTTGGTGATCTGTCCACTCCAAAGACACTCACACTCTCTGTTCTTATAAATTGTTTATTGTAGAAATGAAATAGGTGTATGTGGTAACTGTAAATAGAACAAACAAAATGTAAACAAATATGAAAATTCATCTGAATCTGAAATAGTAATGAATAAAAACAGTATGATATGAGATACGGAGTGAGACAGGTGATAAAACACAGAAACACCACACATGATAAATGAACAAACTAAAAATTGTACTAACTTCTTGTGGATGCACACAGAATATGAAAAGGAAAAAGAAAATTGGAAATGGAGTGTTAATCCAACTCCTCTGAACTAAACACAAATAGATGTGCCAGCTGTATCTCCTGGAACAGCTGCAACTGAAAAAAAGAATGGAGCCTGCAAACAGTCTCTTCAATTAAGGCACTTAATTGCTGAAATGTCATTGGTCCAGGGTGTTATGGGGACCACATGCACATCAGATGGTGCAGTCTATAGGTTGAGTGGGTGACCTTCTGAACAAGTCCAATGGAGACAACACACTAGTAACATAAGAATGTGCTGATACACAATCAAATATAGGAAAGAAATACAGATAAGACTAGAGATGTCAGAAGCAAATGCATGTGTACATTCTGACAAATTACAATTTTCCACTCAGAGCTCAGATGACACATTACATTTCTCTTGCTAAACTGTTCTTTCTCACCATAAACATGCAGAAAAATGTCTCCCTCACTTGAGCTTTACTGCACTTAATGAGCAGCTTCTGTGTCTCAACAACTAAATCATCCTTCCTTCTTTCCTTCCACCCCCCAAAGAAATCACTTGACATTCTGTTCTATTTATCTGCTACTCTTGTTCAACATCAAGCCATTTTTTCTGTCATTGTCATTCCTGTCTGCTCCCTCTATTTTCATCACATGGCTTTTGTTCTTTTATTTTTTCCAACTATTCTGACCAGAATACTGAACTATCCCACTCAGACAGAGCTAGTGTTGCTTTGCTGCAAAGCAAAATTACTTGGAACTTCAAATTGGTGGTGAGTTTATTCCTAGCGGTCGGGGTGTTGCATGGTAAAGGTGAATACTGAAAGTAATCCAAGCAGAAGAAAAATAGTAACTTTTGCCTTTGTCCAATAACTCAATGTCTTCTCTGCCTTTCCTCTGACAACCATTGCAATTTGTGAGACTGATAACTGTAGTGAGTTTCATGTGATTGATAGCTGTGGTGTACTCGGTGTAGTCTTTGTTCTTGTCTGTTTTATCAGAGAATGACAAATTTGTCATTTATTAGTCTTGTACTTTCCATTCCTGTGCTTTACCTTTCCCAACTTTAATTGCTAACTCTATGTCCCCTTAAACTTTCAACATTTTATTTTGACAAACCACAAATTTGGTGTTGGAAAAGCCTGCTACTGCTTTGTTAACTTATCTGGACTTAGCCTAGCCTACCAGCTTAGCCCTTTTCACACACAACGTACTGCTTATCACTGTGACATACGTTCATTGGATCGTGCTGTTACAACAGTGGCGGGAGGATACAGGACACAAGTCACTGTATTGTGGTGTATTTGCTTTCCTTGGTTTTCACATGGTTTGAATTGCTTGTGGCATTTTGTGTATTATACTGAAGCAAACTATGTTGCCCTCAGTGTTAAGTGTTTGAGAGCCGCAGTCTTTTTTACAATGCCCACAAGAGGGCTACAGCGGCACCTGCTGTAAAACTGAACAAAATTACTAAAAAAAAAGATTTGGTCAATTAACCATCCGAGACTCGAACTTCCCAACACTATTAAATATAGTTCCGCGAGGACAGCAGAGTTTGCTTAATTATGTAAATACATATACATTTAGGTATATGTATTTAATAATAATGGTTTGACCTAATTAGTCATGTGACTAGGAAAATATATATAAAATGGAGTCAGAATTGTTTGTTGGGTAGAGAGTTGAGTAGTATTGGAGTATTGGAAAGAGACTGGAGAGTGTTGGATTACTATTATTATTATTATTATTATTGGAAAGTGTTTGGATTTTGTATGTGTTTAATAAACACATGGTCCTCGCCACTTGAAAAGTCATTTTCTTGTTAATTTGACTCCGGACTGCTCGGGCAGTTGACAGCCTAATGTTTGAGTTGGCCCAAAAGATGAGTTGACGTTGATTAATTGCTTCTGGTGCATTAACTGTATGGGCTATTAAGACATACTGTAAGACATACAGTAGGCTCACTGAACTGCTGGCTGGCCCGTTACTGTAGTTAGGGACTTGTCTTTGTTGATAACTGGCCTTCATTCTGGGGCACCGACCTGCAGATAGTGGATCATCTTCATCCTATTTGAGTAAGCACCTATTTCATTTTTGAATAGGCATTTACATTACTGAGAGAGCAGAGCCTTTCCAGTGAGCCAACATGCAGCACAGCAGCACCCTGACTCTGTTTGACCTGAATACAGTAGAACTGAACCTTAATTAGTATTATTGAACATCCAGTGGAAGTAGATTGAGTTTGATCTTGATACTAAATGCAAATTTGAATTATAATTAACAGCTTAAAACCACAAAATCAACACATTAAACATTACAAATCCTTTCTGGAGCAGTCATTTATGCATGCCGTGATTCTTTCACATATATCCTCACACTCTAAAAACACTACATCAAGTACAAATAACATTTTCTGAGCTTTGAGAATTAAAGATTTTTTTCAAATGTGGTTTATAAAATTCAAAATGGTTTGGGCCCTCCTGCACTATGTGACTTTGTCTAGACTGTAAATTATATACTCAAGGATATATAGAGAATGACACAATGCATTTGTGTTGTGCTGTGCTGTGCTGTTGTGTGTACCTTTTATTGTGTGCCTGTGTGTTCCTTTTTGTAGAACTTTGTGTGACGTTATTGTGCTGTTTGTTTTGACCTGCCAAGGAAACGTAGCTCCAAATTTAGCTGAAGATATAACTTTGTACAGTGCATCGAATGGTGGCATTTATGTTTTAAACTGTACATGGTCCCTTTTTCACAGTAGCCATTTTAAAAGGAACCTTAATTACCTGGTATGGTACCATTTCAAGTCAAAATGGCTGCTGAGAAAAAGGTCTATTCATGAGCTCCCCATCAGTGTCAGATCAGACTTTGAGGTGCTTCTGATGGTCTTGCCACTTGAAATCTGTCTTACCTTCTCTGTGTTCACAGAATACAGGTCACCTCTCTGTGCCCAGAATTTTAAAAGTCAGCTTAAAGTCCCTTTTCTCAGGACTAACCTCTATGAGTCTGACTCTGACGGGGGCCTTCAGGTCAAAGCTAAAACCATCATTTCACCATAACTTTTAATAAGAGCTCACCCTTTGATACCTCAGGTCATGTACCTGGATACCACTATTCTCCTGACATGTTAGTCTCATGAATCTATTAACTTGTCCTGCCAGAAAGGATTTTCTGATAACCTTTGCATGTCTTTAACAGTACCGTTCTGTCTTCTGTCTTTCACTCTCACACATCTATTGAACGTCTGTCTGTCCTGGGACATGGATCCCTCCTCTATTGCTCCTCCTGAGGTCCCCGTTAAAGGTTTTTTCATTATCTGAATCGAGAGTCTAAGGACAGAGGGCACTGAATGCTGATACAGATTGTAAAGCCCCTTAAGGCAAATTGTGATTTGTGATATCGGGCTATATAAATAAAGACCAACTTGACTTAGAAAGAATAAAAGAAGAGTTCGATTTGTTTTTGACCCTCTCTGTTCAGTGTTTGTTTACATGCTGTCTGCTTCTGTTTGTGCATCAATGTTATAACGAGGCTTAGGAATATTCTTCAAGTAAGCTCTACCAGCAGGCTGTCAGCATTGGTTAGCTGTGTAATGAGCAGACTGACAGGTTTCTCTGGGATCATCCAGATCCATTTGAGGTGACGCCTCGATGCTGCGTCCTCTCTGATTGGAAGAAAACTGACATTTGGTTGCTAAGCCTGAAGATCATCTCTGCTGTTTACATGACAACTGGAGCGCAGAACAAATTTAACAGCAGGCAGGCTGATAAACTGATAAATGTTACACAAGAGGGAGGACCTCACCTGTCCATCATCATCCAGGTTCAAAATCTGTTTGAATTTGGGTGTCATCAGCTATTTATGTACTAAGAGGTGGTGAGGAGTGTCATTACCCTCTAAACAGATTTGATAGTTTACCTCGATTTAAAAAAGGTGAAAGACAAAATGAAAGAAAGTGGTGAGAATGATAAAAGAAAAGGAGTGAGCTGTGGATGGCACATGGAAACTTATTAGTGGTCCATGATGCTGAAGTCACCCTTCAACTCAATTGACTGAACAGATTGAAGCTCTGAGGATGGGAACAGTGTGAGTGGATCTGTTCAGCATTCACATTCCCTTTAGAGTAACATTATGTATGCTTTCACACACACACACACACACACACACACACACACACACACACACACCAAAGCACCAGTAGATTGGATTAACTGTGACCTTGCATGTCAAATGACCAGCGAAATGATGCATGAGCTGTCGACTTGTAAAGATTGCCTTGTGAATGTGTCTGTGATTAATGTGGGAGCTCATTCTATGTCAGAGAAAAATACTAAACTAAAAAGTTTATTTTATTAATCCCTCAATGGGGAAATAAAAGGAAGCCAGAAGATGGTTAGCTTAGCTTAATTTAGCATAACAGCTAAAAGCAGAGGTACAAAGCTAGCCTGTCTGGTAACAAAACACACTGTAGAGTACTAATTAACTAATTAACATATTAGATCGTGTGCAATAAGTCATAGTGTTACCCCAAAATTCCACTGGGTGCAGGCGCACAATATTGCACTATGCGGCCGTTCTAGTCAGTGTATCAAACCCTCTGGCTCCACCGTGGTCTGGTTCAGAAACGTCCCAGAAGCGGGAAATATGCAGCTGTTCTATTTTGATGGACACTGCGAGCAGCCTGCGTCAATTTACACAGAGCACCTTGAGCTGACAGGAAGTCAGTCACAGAAACAGAATAGAGAAGGTGGTGGACTTTCAAAATAAAATACCCCGTGCAAACTGCCGGTCGTAAAAACAGACAAAAGAAAATAATTAACTACGGATCATATTTATACATGTAGAAGCATGTTTAGAAGAATATAAACCAGGAAAATGACCAAATCTGAGCAAGTAAACAAAGTCTGGCGGGCTAAACGCTTCTGAAACACTCCCGGTAGGGTTTGAAGTCACGTGCAGGACGGACCAAAACTGCGTGTCCAGAGGGGTTTTCGGGATTATTCTGCCTTCATATAATGTGTTTTTTTTCCCTGCTTTTGACGAAGTTGGGCACAGAGTATCGAGGCATTCTATAAATTATGAAATTTAGTTGAAAATTTTGGTAAGCTATAAGATTGAAGTCAGATAATAATCCAGAATAACACACCTGTCTGTCAGCCTGTATGAACGGTTTTAAACATTAAAATATGAAAACTAACTTGTACAAGTCATGATAGGCAGCATTCAGAACTGAACATATAAGAAATCAAGCTAATAAAGTGTGGGCAAACATAAGTTGACCATTTTTAAGTCGTTGAACTTTTCCTATTTCCCCTATTAAAAAACAGAGTTGGAGTGATATGACGTACCCCTCAGAGAGGACTGAAGCAGCCTGCTTTACCTCTGCATTGATGTATAGAGCTGTGTCAAGTGTGTGGCTGGAGCTGCTTGATGGACAGTAATGGACAGGGTAATGGGTGATGGACGTGGATGACGGAGTGCAGACATTATGGCCGGGTGGCTGGCTGTGATGGGGGTATTATGTATGGGGGAAATTCAAAGACACACTTATATAATAGATACGCACAGGTGATTGAATTAGCAAAGAGCAGGGGGCAGGATAATGACTTCATGTAAAGATGAAAAGATTATGGTAGGGATGGTGTAAGATATAAAGAATGTAGGGCCTCTTCTGTGTCGCTGCAGTTTGCAGTCTCCTCTTAATATTCTATTATTGCATCAAAAAGTTCGACTTTAGTTCCATTTTTTTCTTGACTACCTGAAAAAGAAGTACATACTGCACTATTGAAGAAAGAGGTGTCTGTCATTGTGGTTCTAGATTCAATACCATGTTTTAGTCTCAACCTCTCTCTGGTCTCTGCGTGCACTGAAACACTGGACATCAATAACTGCTGCACATTCCTCTAATCTCTGACATGCTTTTCTGGTTTGCTGCTTCCTGCTTCTACAGCTCGTTTTGTTCTTCATAAGGAAGAAGAAATTCTCATTTGACACCTTGTCATCAGTTCTATTGTTGTTCTCTCCCTGTGTATCTGTCTGCCCCTGAAGAAAAGAATGCATTTTCTTTCAGTTACTTAGTCAAGTTAGAAAATGCTGTTATGGCTGAACAGTAGCAGACTCTTTATGAAAAAACCAGAGATCAGAATCAAGTTTACTGAGCTTCTGTGTGTAAATGAGGTCTGTTTACCATATATTCAAAAAAAAAAAGTGTAAAATTGGTGGTACTGAGTTGGAGTGAAGTTAACAAGGTGAAACACGGAATTGGGTGATAATGTTTTGCTACATGCTTTACAATCAGTCAAACCAAAAAAGGGAACAGTAAACTTAAAAGTAGCAATAGAAAACTGTTAGAACTACTAGGAAAACAGTGAACCTCTGAAATCAAAATTTCATCCTTGGGTTTCATGAAGCGTGCACATTTCGTTTTCAGTGCGTTGAGAAGGACATTTTGAAACAGTTTCTCTCCTCTGCTCTTTGTCTCCCTGTACCTCAATTGTAAGTGTGGATTGACAAAAATACAGAGGGGTCATCTTTTATCAGCTACCTGCCAGGTTATGACATCATCATGCACCTCCAGCACACTCATCATTTCTTATTCCCACTGCTGAATTTCGTCATGATCCATATTAATTGGGAGAGAAGCGGCATTCTGTTCCTTTGAACATGTTTGTGTAACGGCAGAGTTGGAATTGTTTTCCCTTTTTTTCCTGCACTTAGGTGTGAACGTTGTCCTTCATCCTGGCCTGCAGGGCTTGAAAAGCCTCACCATGTCCTACTCCCAATGCCACTTCAAGTCATTTCACCTGCTGCTGGTCATTTTTGTTGAAAGAGCAAAGCTGAAGAAACTGCAAAGAAAAAGAAAAGGCAACTCCAACATCTGAAATCCTCTGTGTGTGTGCGGCCGTCCCTGACCCGCCGAGTTGAATCCCCCGGGCGGACTGCGTGGTATGTGAAAATGGCTGCGCGTGGCACCAGGTGGTGTGGAAGACACATCTATGGCAGAACCGTTTATTTGATCTATGGTGGAAAACACATATGTGTCGTGGGGAAGGGGCGGCATGTTTGGTTATTTTGCAATAATTATGCGACATAGTACGAAAATGTGCGGCATATTGCTGATTACGCGGGAATCCACGCGATCGCAAAATCGCGAAAAACTGGAGGGACTGATTATCATAATAATCCAGGTTATTGTCAGTTATGAATGAGGCTTTTATTGTTGAGTGAGCAAGTGTTGAGCAGAGCTCAACTGAGCTTAAGGCAGAACATTGAACCCACGATGCAGACCACAGGAGGTTTATTTACAAGATACAACAAGAAAGGCACAACAGGTGAAGTCCAGGTAGGATTTTCAGGGCAGGACGGTGAAGACTGGAGCACAGCAAAGCGGGAAAGACATTAAAGTATAAAATATAACTCAGAGTTTGCTAGAGGCAAGGCTCAGAATCTGCGGTCGGTAGGCTGTTGCACAACCACTTGGTTAACAACGCATGTCCCAGTGGAGTCGGGACTCCACCGTCTCATCAACACACCGTTGTCTAGAAAAAACGCACAAGGTTTGTTGTTCTCCTCGGCGGCTACTACCGAGGACAGACACAAAGTTAGAGACGGATCATTTTTCTGCGCGTAAACCAACATTTCACGCGTGATATTCAAATTCAGATCCGCATCACTGGGAAAATCCTCAGACTCATTAACACATTTTGCTACTTCGTCACACTTCGTAGCAGGAGACACAGAAAAGGAGGGCTCACCCTCACCTAACGCAGCCATGAACGATTCAGACAAATCCACAATTTCACCCAATTTACGAGCTTGTGCGCGCGTAACCGCGCACACAGGGAACAAGTTTGGCATCGACATAGAAGAGACAGAGGTGGGACAGCCAGCAGACACAATCGAACTGGGATTGTTAACTACCTCGGGCAGAGGAAACACATTTCCTCCGGCCAGATCATTCCCCAAAATAAACGAAATGCCACCGATCGGAAACTGTGGGAGTACGGCAACTTTCACATGTCCTGACACTAGCGGTGACTGTAAATGGACCATGTGAAGTGGCGCGTTCAGTTTACACATTTTAATTCCCCACACGAGCAAATCAGAACCACACGAAGTTTTGTCTGAAAGTGGTAGGACACTAGCCAGCAGGAACGAGTGATAGGCGGCGGTATCGCGAAGGATAGTTATCGGAACTTTACCAGATTCTTCACCAGTTGTAGACACAAACCCGTGAGAAATGAACGGCTTGAAACGAGAGTCAACCTCCCCGCGTACTTCTGTGTTAGGGGACGGCTCAGGACGGTTTTCAGGCAGGGATGCGGTGTTTATGAAACCCACTCCTGCGGGAGGTTTAGTGTTTTTATGTTGTGCTTTTTTTTTTTAAGAGCCGGACAGACAGCGATCAGATGGCCTGGCTCATGACAGTAAAAACACTCGCGGCTCTCACCCGCAGTTGGCAAGGTGCTTTTACGCATTGGCTTTGGCGATCTGTTTCTGTGCTCAGACATTACCTGTGAAACACGAGGTGTCGGTATAGAAAAAACACTTTTGTGTGTCAGAATGAACTCATCAGCGAGCACAGTCGCTTTTGTTACTGATGTTTCTTTTTGTTCATTCAAATAAACAATCCTTTCTGGCAAACATTTCTTGAATTCTTCCAACAGAATGAGCTCTCTCATTTCCGTCATGGTTTTAACATTACATGCTTGGCACCACTTATCAAACAAAACGCTCTTGTCACGCACAAACTCCACATATGTCTGGTTAGCAGATTTTTCGCTTGTCCTAAATTTCTGCCTATAGGCTTCGGGAACCAGCTCGTAGGCCTGCAACACAGTCTTCTTCAAGATGTTATAATCTAGGCTATCCTCGATAGACAGACTGGCACAGACTTCCTGAGCTTTCCCTACAAGTTTGCATTGGAGGAGGAGCGACCAGAACTCTCTAGGCCAACTCAGGGCAGCAGCTATCCGCTCGAAAGCGCTGAAATAAGAGTCCACCTCGGACTCACGGAACGGAGGGACTAGTGCAATGTGCTTACTAATGTCGAAACCAGGAGCAGACACAGAGCTGTGACCAGCAAGAGACACTGGGGTGGAGGCTACAGGGGCTTCTCTTTCCAGCTCAAGAGCTCTTATCCGTAGATGCATAGCCTGCGCCTCCAGCTGCTTATTTTTGGTTTCGACCTCTTTTATTTTGAGGGCTAGGCGGAGATCCTCTGTAGTCATGTTTCCCATGACTGGATCTGTGACCGGCCCAAGCTCCACACCAGCAGCGAGCGTGCTAGCAGCCTCCGCTGCTTTCACCTCAGCTACGGGTGCGTCACTCGCCTTGTCACCCGCAGCAGTGTTGGCCGCCTCAGCAGCTGGGTTCGGAAGAATGCCCTGCTCCACCAACTCCGCACACAGCAATTCCTTAATTTCTGCCTTCCTTGCACTTGCACGTTGTAACAATTAGCCAAAATCAATAGGTCAGTTTTTCTACATTTTTCTATTTTATCTAGGGACGGACTGACCATGAAATCATCCAGTGCAAACTCCATAACTCCCCCCACACACCAAAATTAACTGCCAACCAGAAAAAACAACCGCCTCACCGAACAAAGCGCGCCAAAAGGACGGACGAGCCCCCAATTCATGTTACGCCCCAGTCTAGGGGTGGTAGAGCTAGAGCGTAACAAGAAAAGGTGTCATCTTCCCCGAGTCCCAAGTAGCCACGTACAAGTTAGATGAATGAAAGGAAAAGGATTTATTTACAAAAACTCCAAAAGATCAAACAACTAAAAGCTTCAGGGTGGACCAAGGCCAAAACAACAACCAAAACAATTCTTTCTGGAAAACAAATCACTTGCCTAAAAAAAAAACCAAAATCACAATAGACTTACCTTCCTAACTAACGAAAAAAACAGGAGAAAACAGGGTCAAATCAAATGGCAGTCCACCCCTACTTTTATCACAAGGAAATACTTAGTAAATCTAGCAAATAGGCATGTGTGGCTGGTTGGGAGAAGAGGAGGATGAGGGGAAAAATGCCGGTTGTCTCGTTGACGGCCGCAATCTTGGCTCCTTATATATCAGGTGGTATCCAGCTGCAGCCAATCACGGGCTAGGGCCGGAAAATTCCTCGACCAATCGCCTCCCGGAGATGGCACATCCTATTTGCATACGAGATGGACAAGCAGACACACAGCAAACCATACAAAACATATGACCGCAGTCATAACAAGTGATGTTACTGCAAAGGAACAATGAAGTGGCGGAGCCTGGGATGGTGAACCAGAGTTAAATACTGCAGGACCTGAGCTGATGAGATGCAGGTGTGAGAGCAGATAGACAGAGGAAAAAAACAAAAAGCCAGGGCCAGAAAAGACAAACTTTTTAATATATATATATATATATACTTTTTAGATGTTGAACATGTGTTTTAATGATGTTGTGATGGGTAGAGCTGTTCCTCCCTCCTCTGCCTGTTTGGCCACGCCTCCCCAATCAGTGATTCCCAACAGGTGAGGTGAGATCCGTGGTGCCCATCTTAAAAGTAGCTGTAGCCAGCCAGCAGTAGGTTTCACCTCATGGCCTCCTGACTTCACGTCTAGTAAAGGTATGTTTATTTGTTTTTTTTTTTATTGAAGATATTTCTGGCACATGTACTCAGCACCTTCCTTGTATCTGTACAGGTGCAGGACGGAGCACACACAGGAACTAGTCACAGTGCTCCCTTCCCCCTGGTCTGTGTAGCGCTCAACATGTGTGACTATATAATGTGCAGTTCCCAGGTATGCCTGTGTCTGGGAGTTGAATGGTTTCCCAAGTATGTGTTTTTTTTTTTTTTTTTTTTTTTTTTTTTTTAAATGTTTAGATATGCTCCTTAGTGGTACGATGATTCAGTGCATAGTTATTCTACACATGGTGTATGACATGTGCCTCTCCAACAGGAACGGGAAGTGAGGTCTGCTCCTGATGCTGTAGCTGAGCTCTAGCCACTGCTGTTTTTGCCCCTTTGACATTTTTGTGTATTTAGAGTTAGAGTTTTATTTAGTGTTATTTATAAATTAGGTTAGTTGTTTTTTTTTTTTGTCTTCATCCCAGTTAATTTTGTTAGATTTGTTAAGTTCTTTTTTTGTTTTTTGTTTTTTTTTTAAATTATATAGAAAGTATATTTTGTAATAAGTCTTATTTTAAGTGGAGTATTTAATGTAAAATTTGCCTGTAAATAAAAAAACTGAACATTGTTCAAAAACTAGAAATTCGCCTCTCTGCTCAATTTTCTTAACACATAAGAACCTGTATGCAGTGTGGTATTCTCTGGGTGAAAGAGTGGCGTTGTCGCATTGTGTAGGGGTGTACAGCTGCTCCAGTCACAATGTGTGAGTGTGTTTTATTTTAAAAATGTGTGTGTCTCATTTGCTGTCAGTCAAAGTCCAGAGAAGTCCACAGAAACTTTTCACATACAGGACTTTCCAGATGGCAGCAGGCTATAAAGAAAGAAGGTAAATGATCTGAACTCACATTAAGATAAATCGTTAAATTTCTATCTAAAAGAAAAGTTTTAATGTTTTTATTTTTATGTACAAAAAATGAGTCAAATTAGACCCTGAATACTATGTAGGGGTTAATGGGTAATGAAATGTTAGGATAATTTTTGTATGTACTTAAGTTTTATTTAATTATTTTAATTGGATATACGTTCCCAACTTCATCGTAAGATTAATTTAAAGCTTTAGTTAATAAAATGATCAAATGAATTCACTGCCTCTCATAATCTGTCTTTTTTGCATGGGAAAAAATGTGGCTAGTGGAAATTCTGATTGGCTGGTAACTTCAGAAACTTATCAGCCACGTTGGCCGGTGATCAAAAAAGTTAATTTAGAGCCCTGGTTAGCACACTACAAAAAAACCATCAGAATGTAAGGTTTCAAATAGTATGGCATCAAATTAGCATCCCAATATATAACATTTTTTTCAGTGTTTTTTTCACATATGCAGTAGTTGAGTCGTGTGAATGTGTTTTGTATTCTAGAAGCACACAAACCAAATTTTCTACAACAAAGAAAACATGACTGTGGAATGTGAAAGATGTATGCAGTTTTTCTTAGCTTTATTGAGTGTCTTTCAGCCACGATTGATTGTTATTAGAGATAAATGCAAGTTAAAGTGTTTAAAGTCAACAAGCCTGGCGTGAAACAAGAGCACACTTTTTCACAGCACATTTGTATGCAAATTGTTGATTGTCTGCTAGCGGCAGTACCTATTACCCTGAACAGAGTCCCCTGTGTTATTTAAGTCTCTATTGCATGGTTTTGACAGGATGGAGCGTTCATTTAATTTTCAAAGGTGTATTTGTTTGTACCTCTGCCTACAAATTGAAGAAAATGGCCCCACCTGGTCCTAGCAAGTGGGCAATTCAAGGTCAAATTCTTGTAGTTCAATCAGTGGGCCTCATCAAGATATTAACCTTTTATTGCAAAAAGTGACATGTATTTGAGGTTGGTGATGAGCCACCGTGGGTGTGAAGGACCAAAAGGATCTATACAGTTTAAGTTGGGCAGTAGAGGGGGGAGGCAGCGGTTGTATCGGCCCCCACCTGGGCATACACAGAACATTAACATTAACTCTTAGATGTTACATCGGAGGAGGCTGCAGGGAAGTGTTTTGTGAAGTTTATTGATGTATTGACCAGAAACGTACTGGCACATAAGCTTCATAACATCATTTGTCATTTTAACACCTTTGCTGATTAAACGAACATGTTCATCACGTGGTAGCAGACTGATTTTGTGACCTTTGGATTGAGCCAGGGTAGCTGGTTCCCTTTTTTGACACTAGCATCATACACTGAACAAAACAAAAAAATGAATGCAAAACTTTGATTTTCACTCTTAGTTAAAATAGAGGATCTAACCCCCAAATTCCACCAGCAGCCCATGTCAATTTACACACAGAACTTCAAGCGGGTGGAAGCCAGACACAGAAAAAGCATAGCCAAAGCAAAGCCAGTGGATTTTCAAAATAAAATACCCCGTATCGTAATCGTCACAGACAAAAGCTAAACTGATTAACTGTATAGCATACTGTATTTACACATGTAGAAGCATATTTAGACACATAAACCAAGAAAATGACCAAATCTGAGTAAGTAAAACAGCATCGCATCTGCGACATGACAGAGACACGTCCAGAGGGGTTTCGGTTTTCAGTTTTTGGCACACAAAATGTTTATTTTTCTCAAATACTATAAGTGAGCACTTTTTTGCCAAGATAACGCATCCACCTGACAGGTGAAGCATATCAAGATGCTAATTAAACAGCATGATTATAGCACAGGTGTGCCATGCCACTCTAAAATGTGCATGTTTAGCTTGAAAAAATACTGAAGGATGGATTTCAACTTACCAAATAATGAGAGTACACTGAGCCCCGACCGTGTGCCATCTGACAATAAACCCTGCAAAACCCCTCAGATTAAAGAGCACAAGATGGTTGTTGGGATAATGATTCTGAAAGTGTAGCTGCTAATCAGGGATGCATGGGTAGTGACGAGGTTGTTGTGAATGAATAGGAAGCACAACAAGCAATCACACTGATGATGCGTGACATCCAAACAGCAGTGCAATCTATTTTAACGAGCCTGTTGAGTCAGGCTGTTAAAAGGCGTTACAGCATCATGGGTGATGTTTCTCATTCTCATTATGTTATCTCTCTGCGTCTGATTTAGGAAGATTTTTCCATAGTAACGTGCAACGCTTCATTTGAACAACACATTGATAGCTTATGAGTTTTTTTGTGAGAAATATATTTGGTATCTCTGGTATCTCTTAGTTCATATGAGACCTGCTCATAATTTAACTTACATGAAGTCATTTATGAGTTTCTTTTTTATTAAACAGAAGAAAGAACTTTTTCTTAGGTGGAGCAGCCTGGACTTTTTCATAATGTTATTTTTTAAATATGTTTCTGCAAGTTCTATTGTGGCAGCAAATGTCAGTCTATTTCCTGGAGGTTAGACAGGAGTGCATGTTTGTAGTGTGGACTGTTGTGTCAGTCATGAACGTATCCGTTCAGTTTGAACTAATCTTTTATGACTCGGGAGTAATGAGTAGTCTCAGTGAGTGATTCATTCATTTTCATGCAGTACGTTCCCTCACCACAAGGCAGCTGTACACGCCCTGTCAGGGCGACTCAACTATGCGGCCTACGGGCAATAAGCACAGCGGTTTGTTCATCGTTCTTTTGTCACGTGACAGGCCGCTTGGAATTGCTTTTTCCATCAATATGACTTGATTGTGTGCGAATGGCAGTAAGCTTGTCCACCGACACTGCGCTCAAGGTAACCAACAATGCTCAAAACTCTCATTGACTCTGTTTGTGTGAATGTGTTTAGAGTGCAGAGATGAAAAGAGACAAAGGCAGACTGAGACAGAGAGACATGTTGAAGCTTTAAATTGTTTTATTTGGGCTGTAACACACGTTCCTTTGCACCAGGGGATTTCTTTGTGTTCACAGGGACGGAGCTTGTAATGGAGCTCTGTGATTGTGGATGCTTTTGTATGATTCATATCATATTTGGGAGGGGAGGCTAGAAGCAAACAATAATAATAATAAAAAAAGTGGTTAAAGACATTTAGATATTTTACTTAAGCAAAAAGAGAGAGTAAATGCCTGTATTCAAAAGACTTGAAATGTAAAAAGATCATTTAAATAGTAAAAATGCAGATATGATATCAAAACTGTGGATCTCATGAAGCATCCATAAAGATCTGAGTGAAACTAAACATTAAAAAGGTACAATATGTCAGATTTACTGTATTAAATCATAAAATGAATATGCTGTGTCATCACAGAAAAAGGAAACATGCTCTACTGAAGTACAAACTTCTTGATAAATGACTAGAATTAGTATGTTTCTTATTTTGAAATTTGCCCCTGATTTGTTTCACCTGTCCCTCATTAGTCCTGTCTATTTAGTTCCTGTGCTTCCTTTGTTTCCTTAGCTGTGTCTCAATTCAGGGGCTGCATCCTTCAAAGGACGCAGCCTTCGCGGCCTTCGAAGGTGACTCCTTCTGAGGGTCCTTTGAAGGCTGCATCAACTGTTGTTAAATGAGACGGTCTAGCCTTCGAAGCTTTTCCTGGTTGCATCACCAACTGCACACCTGCCGTCAGTAGGTACTTTTAACGTAGCCGTTGAGAAAACGTAATAAAATATAAGTAATTAGTAAAAGTATAGGTATAAGTAAAAGTAATTAAATATAAAAAAAAAAAAAAAACAACTTACATTTAAATGTGAATTCCTCGCCGCGTGATGCCGCTTGGTGTCGCCATTGTTGTATGTTTCCCGGCACTGAACAGCGGTGCGCAAAGGATCTTGAGATATGTGAGGCCACTAAAGATAGTTGCGGTGCATCCTCGAAAAAGAGGGAAAAGAAGGCTGCATTTGAAGGAGCCTTCGAACTGGGACAGCCTTCGTGCAGTATTGTGACGTAATCGGCCTTCAAATGCGTCCTTCGAAGGATGCAGCCCCTGAATTGAGACACGGCGCTTGTCTGTCTGTTCTTGTGTCTTTGTGCCTGTGTGTTCTCTACCTGGTTTTTCAGTGTGTCTGAGTCCTTCGCGTTTCATGGTTCTGGTATTTTTATCTTTTCTGTTTTTGACCCTGTTCTTTGCTTTTGCCCTTTTGTGTTTTTTCCTGGATATCCAGCTGCTTTTGGTTATTAAAGTTAGCTTTTGTTTACCCACTCCTGCCTGCATTTGGGTCCTTTCCTGTTACCTCTCCACTGACCGGCCTGCCACTCCCACCTCATCAGTGCAACCACCTTCACCTGTGTTTCCTCACCTGATCTCCTATCTGTCCACACTTAAACCCACTCATTCCACTCAGTCTCTGCCAGATTACCTTTCACATCATGCTTAGCTTTCTCGCATTCATCTGTCCTCGTCATCCCTGCCCAGGTAACCTAACCAGCCTGTCCCTGACTCCTCTGCCTGCTTGCCCCTTGTCTATCTCCTGTTAGCCTGGATTCGGAAGTTTCAACTGGAAAGTTGGACAGTTCTAGTTGGCTCTGTTTGTGGACTGTTTCCTGTGTATGGACGTTAATATAGCAGAGAAGCCCTCACCTGCTGTGGAGTTTTTCTCTGGTTTACTCAGAATGTTACAGAACCCCCCCTCTTCAAGGGACAGCTCCCAGACGTCCCTAAAACAAGAACGGACAGACAAGGAAACACAGGAACTAAATAGACAGGACTAATCAGGGATAGGTGAAACAAATCAGGAGCAGATGCAAAATCGAAAAAGGTGGGAAACGAGACAGGAAGTAAGACAGACAGGGTGGAACTAGAAAATAAAACAGGAAACACAGAAACAAACTCAAAACTGTTACAGATATGAAACATACTATACAGCCATGGAAGCAAATAAAGTGTCAGTGATCAGTGTTAGATTCTGCCTGACCTAAGAAGCTCCACGAGCAGACACGTGGTAACACACGGTGAATATTGGAGATGATTTTAAAAGAAAGACGTTTAGAGCCCAAAAGGACCCAGCGTGCCTTTTTTTTTCAGTGATTTCCTCTGTGAATCAAAATGTCTCCATCATCTCTCTGTAAAGGACTGTACGCTGTAAAATTCTGTTTACACAGTACATCGTGGAAAGTGACAAAGACATGAAAATGTAAATGTTATGGACGTACCTGGCTCTCACTGTGGGAAGCGGAGGCTGTTTTCCAGGACAGAGTTCACCTGCATCACTGCTGCTCCTCATCGGTAATCAGTCCGAGTGTTGAAAAGGCTGGCTGCCACCAGGAGCTGAGACAGGAGTGACTCATTATTGACCACAAGAGGGCACGTCGGTACTGTTCTGCCTAGCAACAGTTACAGGTTTGGACTAGTTTTGCCAGCAGCAGAGAGGACTAAAGGACGAAAGTTTTCTGGCAGTTCAGTCGGTTTGGTTTTTGGGGTGTTGTTTTTTTTTTTCTGGTGTTCTCGGTCCAGTTTTTTGATATGTGCGTCCATTTGTTTTAAACCACACATAAATAGATATATCCACGAACGAAAGTCCCATGTAAGAAGTGGCTGCATCATTGGAATAAAAGAACGCTCTCTGCACTCCACGGCTTGGTTATTGAGACCCACCAGAGTTCTGACCAGACTCTCCACAGCAATTCGTGCTTTCCCACCACCCTATACCCTGAAACTATTTTTCACCCAGTGTGAGCGCCAGACTGAGCACGCTGCCCAGCCTGGATGTTGCTTTCTCCCTGTTCTGCTCACTCTCATTGCTTTAGCCCTTTGAGTATGATCTGTGTGTCCTGACTGTATTCACATTGCTGACTCTGAGCCTGCCTTTTGAACTAAAAACTGCTTTTTATCTTACATCTCTCTCTTAAATCTGTGTTTGAGTTCTACTTCCTCGGGTAGTATTCCTTTTTTAATTTTTTTTCTCAATTTTACAGTTTATAAATGTATCACCTTGTTTCTTCATGAGGTTTTGGCCTCTCCACTGCCAAAATGAACAGATCCAAGGCTGTGACGCACCAGACTGACAGTGTATTAGTGTATCAGGAGCAGCCACTTATTAAAAAAATAAAGTCTGACATTGAAAACACAACCACAGTTGAAACAGGAAACACTGGCATTCAAACACTACTTTAAAAATTGCACTGGCACTGAAATGTTATATAAAAATAAATTGAAATCAGTTGTCAATAATGGTTTCAGTACCAATACAATATTTTCAAATGGTGTTTTGATGCCAAATTTTATTTCCAATACCAAAACTTAAAGTCATTGTTCAATCCCCATAACAGAGGGTTGTCAAGTGTATTGTCACTGTGTGACTGGCTGACCTTCTGATTAGAGCTTTTTTAGGTTGTGTGAAGCAGCGTTTTCAGTAATCAGTCCTCATCAGTGGCCTTTTGGCTCATCTTATAATAGGCGAAGGCAGTCAGTCAATGAGCCATCAGACATCTGACTGCTTTTCTGTGTGTTTAAGTCCAACTTTAACAGAACATTTAGACTTTGAACTTGAATTTGTGCTATTGACCAACAGGCTGTGCCTCAGGATCAACATCATCATCATTGTCAGGGGATAAAGCCACATTCTGTAGCTGTGTCACGTTCCATTGTATTACAGTTTTCCTGCAGCATCAAGAGAATGCCATCTGTACTTCATAAACTGGATTGGGGCTGTGGGATATGATCAAACTCTCAATATATTCTGATATATACGTGTGTATATATATTTAATTTGTTTTATCTCACAGGGCAGGGGAAATATTTTACACATTGTCATTTATTTCTATTGTCTCTGTACAGTACTGTCTCAGCTGTTTTAAGTAAATAGCAATTAAATATGACCAACCAATTATATCTTCTAACACATCCGGCATAACAGATTTTAAGTTTGGCAGACATATCCCTGTTAGTCAGTCCCATTTTTGAACCACCGGAAATCCACCGGAAATCCTGGTGTTGGGATTTGAATATAGGGCTGACGCAGCCCAGAGATCCAAAAGGACAGCATGTAGAAGTCAGAACTGGCTCATTATTGGCCAGTCAGTCTTGCCGGTCTCTGAAGATTCGAGTCTTCCATTTTTCCACATTTTCTAGTGCTAAATGTTGCTGGTTCTGGTTGAGCATGAACGTTGACATATTGCCTTTTTGAGAGTCCTCATTGAAAACAGCAGGGGTTAGAGACTAAAACTTAGTTAAATAAAGTTTAGTTTTAATGTGTTTGATCAACTTTGATATTTATTACCATCAGACTGGAGTTTAAAAGAAAGCTTCTTTTTACATTTTCATTTGAAATAACTAATTGTATTATTAATGTATTCAGTATCATTTTGACTTGAAATCTTTTATTGATCTTACTAATGTCAGTAAGAGATGATGTCAGCATAATGTCATCAAGATGTCTGTGGCTCCACAGACATCTTGATGATGAAAAAAATCTAATTCTCAGCAGGAAACTGATGTGGGCTCTCCACCTGCCAAATCCCACTTTAACCCCTGAAGAACTCTTAACGTCAAAGATCTGTTGTTATCAGAAACGGAGCAATAGTCACTTTGTGTCATTGCTTTATGCTGTAGTCTCTCAGTTGTTTACATGTCCTCATCAGTGACTGTTGATGTATTCGTGCTTGTGGCCTCTTCTCATTTCTCTAATGTATCTCCTTTGTCTTTTGTTCTCCTGCCTGTGACCTGGAAATCAAGTCAATCATCAATCAATGCATCATCTTGAAGGACGTCTCAGTTGTTAAATTGCATCCTGAGGACAGAGGAGACATGTTGGAAGAGCTATGAGCGAGAATGCAGGGGGGTATCCTTGACACACAGCTGGAATCTACAAACCATGATGGGCATACACAACTGTAATCATGGATTGCATTAGTTATTTAAGATCAAGCTTTTTTCCTTTCTACCTTCTGAAGCTGTTCTAACTGCATTTCCTGATGTCAGTTTACTGAACACATACAGTGATAACTTATGACACTGCATACACATACAATGAGTCCTTACTACAGCTGATAAGATGTGTACAGGTGAGTGTAGATCGTCATAATATGTTGTAAGCCCCATCAGTCAACCTCTGGTTTAAATTAGTCAAGTCATGGTGCATCAGAAAGCATTATGAGTGTAGTCCTTAAGCATTATTATTATGTATGAGGTGTGCTGGTTGAAAACCACAGTAACAGCTCACTGTGTATATTTGTGCTGTTCCTCCAGCAATATTTCAAACTGATCCACTGAACACACTGAGCAGAATGAGTCACTGTTTGATTATACCTTAAACCTTTAATTGAAGAACAGAGCAGAAAATTAAGCTCTGCTCACTGAGTGATAAAGACATTGTTTTGTATAAATACTTCAGAGCTCCTAATTTCAGTTCTAGGACCTGCTCAGAGTTTGAGACTTTGTTTCTCTAAAGGGAGAAATCACACAGACGGTGACAAACAGATTTCCTATACAAGCTTTTTCATTTACCCACTTATTGTGTCAATACACACTGTTACATTAATTCTGAACAAGAATAGGTTGTTGTGCTTAAAGGTGTGGTAGGAGATGTTGGGAAAACGGTTCCAGCAAGCTATATTTTGAAAATACACACCCATGCCTTTTCCTCAGACCTCTCCTCGAAACCACGCCTTCAGAGTAATGGAAGGGTCTCTATTCGTTCACGAATGGGTGAACGCGCAGAGGGGGAGGGAGAAGCGGACTGAAGTTTGATGGACGTGTCAGGATCCAATCGTAATGAACAGCCCTCTCAACGCGATTGGACGGTGTTTTCCCATGATTTCGCCCTCTAGACTGAACTAAAACATTTTGTTTTTGTGATAAACCTTCTATTTTACTGGCTGCAATGGGGTCGTGAAGAGGTTTTCAAGCAATATGGTAAAAAATGCTCCAGAAAAAAATCTCCTATCCCACCTTAAAGTCCAGATACCCTTATTTCACTGAAAGGCTGACAAAACTAACCTGGTGGTGGTGTTTTCCAGAGAAACCAATTCACTATCATTAAATCATCTTTTACTGATTTCTTACAAATTACCTCCAGTATTGTCTGCATAGCAGCCCAAAGTGCAAACATAAACCAGGAGTCAGGAATCAGTTATCAGTTTTTGGTGTAAACTTTCCTTCTCATGTGCCAGGGTTGCTGAGGGTGGGCAGGGGAAGTTACAGTTTGAATGTCCAAGACTAAAGTCCTGTATCTCAATAACTATATTTACTTGAATCATTTTGCATTTTGTGCCTATACCAGGTGTGTTGATAGAATACCAGTGATCCCTTGGGGACACTGACTTAATCCACAGAATCTGTGGAGATGCAGGTGTGGCGGATGAGTTATTGTTTTTCCACGTGTCTTTGAAAGTACCCTCCAGCAGCCAGCTAGGTTTGACACATCTAGGCAGAGTGCTCCTATAGGATAAAACCCCCAGGCCAACTTGTATATGTGAATGTGTATTGTGTGGCGGCGTCACAGCGTCACATACAGGCCTGGCATATGTACTACAGCATTTTTGGGGGTCGTTTCCAGTGAATCCATGTGGACACAGATATTTCTGGAAACAATGCTGTGTTTACGGAGATTTTTTTCCAAATAACAGCGTATTGGGTGAGGCCGCGTATTCGTGTGGACAGGGCCTAGAATGGGTCAGTCACTCAAAAGACAACAGTGTGATAAATTTCCTCTCCTAACCTGCAGAAAGACAGCCAGCTTACAATTAAAAACTGAGGCTTCACTCTGTCTCTCTGCACTTATGTTCCACACAAATGAATCTAATTAACATCTTCTGTGCCGTGACACTGACACACACATCCATGCGTTGTCTAACAAGCCTAATTATTTGTGGTATACGCTGACATAACATCCCTCTTGCTCATCTCTGAAATGAATGCATTCATCTTGCCGGCATTGTGACAGAATGAAAATCACTGTCCTTGTTATTACAGAACAGACTAATCTGACATGATTGCCGTTCTTGTGGCGCTGTATTGTTGTGTGTGACTGTGTGTCATGGTCTGGGCGCCAGACTACCTCGTCAGGTTGGTCAGAATGTAAACATGCTCACGTTGAATTCAAAGCATGCAGACTGACTGGTGAAAGGTTAAACACTCTATATGTCAGAGGAATGATGGAGCACTGAGTGTGTGTGTAATTGTGTGTGTGAGACACACGGCGAGACTATTTACACTCAGACCTTTGAGTGGACATGACACTTGTAGTGGATACTCAACCTCTGACTGAGTCTCTCTACTGTAGTTATGCACGCACACACATGAACACACATGGGATAAAGCTGTGTCAGTGCAGTCACACACTTCCTTTTCAGACCGTGGCCTCAAAATCTGAACTTGAGGATGAAAACCCACAACCTCAGGGCTTCTAGGCAGTCCTTCAACACCCTAACACACAAATTCTACTGGGTGTGGACTGGCAGTGTTGCGTGTGCGCCGTGGTCGCCACAGCAATATGAGGCCGTTTTAGTCAATGTTTTAAATGTTCAGAAGTGTCCCAGAAGTGGGCCTCCACGTCAATTTACACAGGGCACCTCGAGCTGGCAGAAGTCAGAAACAGCATTAGAGAATCAGGTGCATTTTCAAAATAAAATACCACGTGCAAACCGGTCATGAAAACAGACAAAAGAGAAAACATAAGAAGCATGTTTTGAAGCACATAAATCAGGAAAATGACCAAATCTGAGCAAGTAAACAAAGTCCATGACAGGTATGAGAGAATAACGGTAGGCACCAATAACAATGTCATCAAAATGTATTCATGTGTCTGGTGCAGAAAATTGCAAAAAGAAGAAAAGTGTTGAAGAAAAACGTTCACAGGATGACGGTAAGGCTTTTGTTCACGATGTGGGGTGGAGGGAGGAGCCAGAATGCTCAGCTAGCCTTAGATAAATGTGAGCTCCCTCAGCTAGCTGGCTAGAATTGTTTGTATGTAAATAAAGTCAGCTTTATCCAGAGTTTGCTTTACGAAAGGGCTCAAATAAATGTGTCATGTGAATGGACTGTGCTGTCATGCCGTGGGACTGACTGAAGTGACACCCACCCACCTCATATTACACTGAGGAGAGAAGGAGTGTGTCGGGCAAATGTACACAATGTATCATCGTCCAGTGGCTGTCGTCTCTCAAGCATAGACCTGTGCCACTATTTTATAAATCAAACCAATTATTATCAGACTGATTATTGTTACTATAGGTAGTAGTAGTAGTATAGCAGTGGGTTATTCATATAGCACTATGAATTTTAAATGATCACTCTCCTAAGAAAGATATCCAATTCTCTGCTCTATTATATGTTTATATACTGTGATGTGGTTACTGGATAACTCTGCTGACTTAGTTGAAGTCCCTTTGCCAAATTTATTGGAATATTCAACTAACAGCATAAAACTGCAAGTTGTCCACTCTGTACAGCACTGCAAAATATATGCAAACATGTTCCCTCTATATCATATGGTGTTCATTTACCTTCCTTTTTATTACTTTAATGAGCATAATGTGGAGATGAACTCAGAAAAAGTCTGATAACTTTGAAACTGGTAGTACACTTTAAAGGGACACTGTATATTGTAATGTTTAATATAAAAGCAGATTCTGAATTTTTGCACTAGTGCAACATAGCTGCAGTTATGATATGAATATTTGCTTCTGATCAGTTTTGCTTGGCAACTAAGGAGTTTTGTCTTTGCAGGAGCAATTTTGAAATACTTAGAGGGTCCAGTTCAAGAAGAGCCAGGTGGATCTTCCTCAGCTCCTGACCAGCAAGCTGCAGGGTCATCTTCTCCTACAGACCTGGAAGCACAACTGACAGTTTTTGGTCAACTAATTAATCCAGCTGACTGGCCATCAGTTCTCTCAGATTTATTCAGGACAGAATTAGTGGGTAGAGGGCCATTTCAGGTAAGCCCTGACTTCACATTTCCCAGAAGAGAAGATGGTAGAAGCTTTCATCATCATTATTTCTACAAAACATTAATGAATGGGGAAAAGATAAAATGGACCTGGCTTTGCTAAAAAAGAAAAAAAATGCCTGTTACTGCTTGACTAAAATCAAACAGTTCAAATATCATTCAATCATGTTGGATTGTACAATTTTGAACAGGCTTAGGGTGTTGAATATTCCATTTGATGAGGACAATCATATGATAATAGTGCCAACATGAAGGGAAGGAACAGCTCAAGCAAGGCTGCTTGAGAAAAATCCTTGTGCACTTTATGTTCCATGTGGGGCACATTCATTAAATTTGGTGGTGGCTGATGCAGCAAAAGAATTCACAGATGCCATCAGCTACTTTGGTAATGTGGAAAAACTGTACACCCTTTTCTCAGCAGCCCCACAAAGATGGGCAGTCCTAACGGAACATGTCACTATTGCACTGAAGTCTTGGAGTGACATGGTGGGAGAGCCAACCATGTAGCAATATATGCAGCAATATATTGAACCACTGAACACACCGAGCAGAATGAGTCACTGTTTGATTCGAAGTTTAACAGGAAAGAACAAGAAAAAAAAAAAAGGAAGCCTCATGAAGAGCAACCAAGGAGGGATCTCTCCAAGGATGGACAGACATGTAATAGATGTCTTGTTAACAGAAAAGATCAACATAATAAAACTATAGTATGAATGTTGAGCAACTTCAAGAGATAGACCTGAGCCTCATGACCTCTGTGGTTGGTTGTGTGACCTCTCCTCCAGGAAGACCTGGAAAGAGGACACGCAACCAACCACACAAGAAGCTAATCTGAAGCATACCATTCGAGCATACCGAGAGAGAGAGAGAGACAGAGAGAGAGAGTTAAAATGGATCTACTGAAGGACCAAGATCCAGATCCAAACATCTGGAATGAGGCATCAACAGCAAGGGGAGAGATAATGGTCCCAGGACAGCCAGTGGCGCCACACAGATAATTCTGAGTGAAAACACACGGAGGGAGACAGTTTGGACTCTCATGTCTCTTGGGACAACAAACCTAATGGCACATTAAAGAGAGGATATCTAGAGTTATGGTACAACTGGCTGCATACCTCATCTTAGCAAATAACAAAGCATTCACTTTAATCCATCACATCATATCAGACTAACGACATGTCGGCATTGAACTATGTAAACTGTTAAAAATCTAACTAGCATCCTAATAAACTAAGCTAAGGAGAATATTGCCAGAGCCACCGTCTGCTAGTGGTGGGCAGATTGATCTAAAATGTCGATAATATCGATACCAACGTTGGTATTGCTATTGATCAATAAGTTTCAGTTTCTCTTCTCTACGTTCAGTTCACAACTCCCATTACAGCACAGTGGTTGTGCATGAGTAGATCCCTGAACCAGAACCAGACCACAGACACCAAGACAGGTCACTGGCAGAGGCCTTTCAGCATGGTCAAGTATATACCGGTAGCTGATTGATAGAAGTGAAAGTAAAAGACTTAGTCATCTCCAGCATTAGTTAATGTTATGTTATGTTAAGTGTAATTAGTCATTTTAGTTGTAATATTAGCAGACTGATTAAATATAGACTATTCAGACAGTCATAATGTATTCAACCACTTGAAATTAATCAAAATTATTTTATTGTACCTGAGAAATATATTCCTATATAAAGATATATATACCTGTACATAACTCTAACTCTAACTCTAAATATGACTGAATATAATAACCCTTGTGTGTTAACCGTCAAAGGAGCATGAGCGTTCACATTTGCATATTGATGATGCATTCACTTCATAAGTTATGACACATTGCTCTCCCCTGCACGAAATTAGATAAGCTGCTTTTCTAAGTACAAAGTATTGATATCAGTATCGGCAATACCAGCCCTGTATTTACTTGGTGTTGGATTGATACCAAATTTCTGTAGTATCACACCCTTACCAACTACAATAGCATGCCAACATCCTGCCCCGATTATGTAATGTACAGATTTTATATTTTCAAATATTTAATGCAGTTGAATAATTTCTCATAATTACATATTTTCATGTCAAGTCATGTGCGTGTCTTCTAGTAAAATAGTTTTGGATGAAGACGTGTAGCTGACGGTCTCATCCTGTCATTTATATGATGCTGCCATCTGGTGGTTTCATAAGGTTATTACTCACTCCAATCTTCCAGATGAGAGCACGTTCTTGTCTGAGCGCCTCTCCTTCTTTTCTTTCCAGCAGTCTATACCCAAGAAAATAAGGTCACAAAAAGGACGTGCATGACTTTTTAGAATTATCTTGTCTTCTCGGAATACTACTAAAATCAATAATACTAAAATCAAGTCAAAGCCAGTTACCCACAATATGCACACCTGGGATTAGCCTCCTGGGATACATGTGATCAGATAAAGTCCCAGAAACAATCAGAGCCATGGCCATGATCCAAGGTGGTGGTTCAATGTGATTCAATCACAGCAGTTTTAGGGGATTTTTGGTCATGTTTTGGGTGCTTTAACTTTTTTCTTACTTACTGTCTTCAGCCAGTCGTTCAAAGTAGGTTCATTCTGGTAAAAAACAAATTGCATCAATGCATCAACATGTAAAATGTGGATGGATCCAAAGAACATGATTGACTCTCAAAATTACACTTATGATGATAAAAGCAGCATTGTGTAACTTTCTATCATTAACTAACAGATTTTAAATCATGTCTTCACAGATCTGTAATCAGGTGAATGGCATCTGTTCCCACACTTTGTAACTTTCAGCTCCGGGTCTGTTCATCAATCACGAAGGAGCATACAATGCTTTACATCATTAAGTCACACACCACCAACTATTTGACTGATTAATACACCGAATATATAAATAAGGAACAAAAGGAAGGAAGTTAGTATCTTTTATTTTTATGATCACATTTAAGACACGGTGCTTCAAAATGATAAAAAGGAAACATAAAGACAAATATACAAACAAATGCATACAGCACATACGACAAAAAACAAACTCTTTCACAATGCGGAGATCAAATAAGCCTAGCTGAGTTGGACTTCTCCTTCAAGGTGACAAGGAATAACATAATTTAGCAGGTATTACGCTATCTACTACAAACTAATCTCAGCGGTTGATATATGTTGTCATGGTAACTGTCCTGAGCTGGTTACATATGGCGGATGGATGATGGTGGTGGTGGTGGATGGTAGAGGGCTCTCATCTCCTCCCTGCAGCCCCAGCATCGTTGCTGCTGTGGGACTCCACCTGAGCTGCCACGCTCAGCCCTGGCTTGTCTGTTTGAGGATGCTGCGGGGTTTGGCTCACCACTGCTGAGGGGATGGAGACTGGGGAGTTGGCGTTCTCACTGAGGCTCTGGACAGTCACTGATGACTAGCATAGAGAATACATATATGAGGCAAAGGCATCATGTATACAGTACATATATATATTGATACAATTAAATTATCTGTCTTACGGTTTCATACAACAGGTCTATTAAAAACACAAAGATTCAAGTAACAAGTTAGAAAACCACTGGATTACTGGGTGGAGCCATCCTTGTTGAAAATGTTGAATATGAATTCACTATATAGTGAGAAATCTATCATTTTTGATGGTTTGGAAAAAATATATGAGGAAGGCTATAAAGTAAAACCAAAACCAAATCAGGGATCAGGGCTAACTAGACTAGACCTGTGACACTTTGAGGCATCAGTTCTTGCAGTGTTGTGGCAGTTGTCCAGTAGAGTCAATAGAATTCCATTCATTGAAAGTCATGTTGCTCACTAATGACAGCTGATTGCACAGTTGGTATTGTGAAGTTTAAAGATTTTTCTTTATGAACTGAACTCTTGATTATGTTAAATGCCGCTGACGTGAGGCAGCCATATTTGTTTGCCTTTAGCCATTTCTGTATTTGTAAGTCAGATCGATGTCAGAACACCCATGTGACATGAAGACTGCAGGATTATTAACTGATCGAAGCCTACTGAACAATTCTGAACAAGTCCAGAATGCAAACTATACAGGTGATACTTGGTCAAGCATATGTCCTGAGGTCACTGTAGGTACTCTGACTTCCTTGAGATACAGATCAGCTGTGTGTTTGTGTTCAGGAAAGCAGGCTCCATTTTGATCATTACTATAGTAACCGAGGTCAGAGGATATAACTGTCTCACTGCCTAAACACAATAGATAACATAGAAGTCTCTACACAGACAGATCACAATGTCAAACCCCTGAGAGTAAACCTATTTATCATATACTGTAGATGCAATGAGTGTGACTATTTGTGGACACAGAGTAGAGAGAGCTGTGTCATTATTCGGAGGGTGTATGGACGAGCCAGTGAGGACAACTTCTTCAGACTTGAGGCGGCATCGTGTCATGACAACTGCATTGATAAATCCTCCATTCTGCTTGGCCAAGCTTCAATAAACCTTTTAACATTACTCGTATTGGACACTTTCTCTCCACTAATTAAACTGACCATCAATGAAGAATAGGAAAAAGGTTAAATATTCAATATGCTGAAGAATGGAGGAAACCAAAACAAACAATTCACAATAAATTCACGCCTGACAGCTGGTTGTTCAAAGCACAGAAAGCAAACAAAAGCCAATACAGGAACTGCTCCGAGGCCATGTTGCACGCCTCTACTTACGTTGCCCACAGAGACCACACTGCCCGCCACTGTCTTCTTCTTTCTGGCCATGTTGGGATTCCAGTGACAAACCAGACTGTCGTTCTGCACACTGTAGTCCTTATGGCCAACCAGCCAGTACGTGTTCATTTTGCCTTTACCCTGCAGGAGAAGGACAGACGAGACAGGAATGGTGACATTTGGATGTGACAACCGATCTGTCAGAGAGGTAAATTATCCAATTAAAAAGTTCTGTTCACCAAAATTACTAAAAAAAAAATACCAACAGAACTATAGATAAGCCATCCAGATAGTTTTTGTTTTGTATGCTGAAGTTTCAGAGATATCCATGAGAAAAAAGGAATGTTTACTTTGCTTTATGAATTAGAATAAATGGCTTCAAATAACAAGTAACAACAAATCTATGATAAGACTTCCTACACAGAAAAATTATTTCATAGTGACAGTGTATTTACCTTCACCTCGATCTCTCCACGGAGCTGCAGCTCGTAGGCGTTGTCTTTCATTAGGGCCAAGTAGGTTTCTGAACTGGCGTGGATTTTCTGAGCTGACACACAAACAAGAATTTTGGTCAAAGTCAAACCAAGCATGGATAACTGCAAGTTTTTTCAGGAATCCGAAGGCAACAAGGGTCCAATATCCAGTCTGAACCTTTGTGTATATATTTGTACTGATGTCTGATATCTAGCTATGTAGTCGACCCCCCCCCCCCTCATTTCAGCCTCTCCTTCTTAGTTCCTTGAAGGAGAAACTATGGTGGCCACAAAATGTGCAAAAGGCCCCGTCTAGAGTCAGTGTTTAGTTTGTCCATTCTTAGCTACTGTAGAAACATGGCGGTTCAACATGGTGGACTCTATATAAGAGAACCCACAGTGTCTGTAGATATTAAAGGCAGAAATATATGCACATATATGTGTTGTGTTGTGCATTGTGTGTTTAAAGACACATACGCAGGCTGGTGGACTCCATTCTAGAGGCGGTGTTGACAGTGTCTCCAAACAGACAGTATCTTGGCATCTTGTAGCCTACTATTCCTGCCACACATGGACCTGTGGAGCAAACAGTTCAAAACTGATCAACATCCCTGTCAGTCTCTCCACATATGATCATACAGTAGAGACCCAACCTGCTGCTTCTTATAGTAAGCCCCTCTCACCTGTGTGGATGCCAGCTCTGAGCTGCAGCCTCTGGTTGGGCATGTGAGGGATAGAGACCTGTCTGACAGCTGCCACCAGATCCAGAGACATCTTGGCGATCTCATCAGCATGTCTGTCCCCGTTCCTTTCAGGCAGGCCGCTCACCACCATGTACGCATCCCCTATCGTCTCCACCTGGTTTGATAGTGTGACAACACTTTGCTCAAAAACAGAATCATCCTGGGAAGACATGTGGACCAATCAGGGAAGGGCTTTGATGATAGCATATCACAATATGTAGCTGGGTAAAAAGATTTTAAAGAAGATAATTAAATATCTTTAGATTTGTCTATTTTCAATCTAATTAAAAAATGTATTTTTGTTTGGGTGAATAACATTTTAACATTAAAAAAAATCACATTTTTTGGCACATATAAGAAGTTATTTTGCAGAAATGGGGGAAATCAAACAGAAAAGGACAAACACTAAAATCTCTCAGAAGAACATTGTACTAATGGTAATGTACTAAAGTGTCAGAGTAAACCTTTTTCACGACAGCCATTTTGACATTAAGCAGTAGGCAGGTGTTCCCAATAAGACTAATCCAGGTTCTGTTCCTGTAGGAACTGAAATGTGTGTATATAGTTTGCATTGTTTATTTGTTTAGATCACACATGTGTAGGTCACCTTTACTTCCAGTAATTGGAGGAGGGGGGTATCGTGATTGTCGCACCTTATTTTTTCCTGTGCACTTGGTGGTGGGATTTTTGGACAAAGAAGGTGACAGGCTCTGTTGACCGTGTCACTATTTAATATCATGTTTCACTTCTTATTATCGTCTCAGCACTTATCTCATTTCATATCGCAAAGTTGAGTTCGTCATTATGCCAGTTTAAGTTTGTTGTTACTATTTTCAAACTTATAATGTGGACTCTAGGAGCCTACTCAGCCTCTTAGCAGCCGTCAATTATTGCAGCAACACAATCTACAAAATGAAGATAATGCATCAGGATAAGGAATGTTTGAAGATGGAAGACATTAATGAAAATAATTATTTTTCAGAAAATGTGTACAATCCATGAAGATGTTTTATTATGAGATATATCATAGTATATATAAGGATACACCTGAGACACAAAAAAGATTCCAACTTTTGTTTTATTTCCTGACCTTTTCTTTCATTTTTTAAAGGGATTGCAGGGTTTGAGGTTAGGGAACGGATAGACATATTGCATTCCTTTTCATTTGAACTGGAAGTAATTATTGTAATAGATTAGAACTATTGTAAAGAACAGCATGGATGACTACAGTCTGACTTTGTACAGCTGGCCTATTTTTTTCAGTCAGAAAAACAGCAACCTTTCAAGCACACATTTATTTCTAGAGGATGTACAGTGGGTGTGTATTACTTGATTCACAGTGATATCAAATTGGAAAGTTAACATAGCTTATCAATTACATAAATTAAATGTCATACTGTTGAATAACCACACGGGGTCAGATTATGAATGAAATACTAATATGGTGCTGGCATCAACAAGTAGAAAGTCTGGACCAGGTCAGGATGTCTGGAGTTGCTTCTGGATCTATTCCTTAGCAACCTGATAGTTATGGGCTCTCACAACTTAGAGCACAGTGAAGCAAATCAACAGGCAGTAAAATAAAGATGACAGACACACACAATGCGTTAGCTGACAGCCTTCTGATCACTGCACAAATAAACAATGTAGTACTGCCAATTAGTATCAAAGCACCATGAATAATTGTGCTGTGACTCAGTCACTGCAGTGTTTGGTGGTGTGTGACTGTTCAGAGAACCGAACTTCACAGAAGATGAAACATCTGTACAAGATTTTCTTGAAACTGTAAAAAGTAATTTGGTCTTATAAAATACATTTAGTTTTGGCAATGTTCAGTACTAATTCTGTCTTTCTTATTTAAGGTTAAATGTGTGAGAATTAACAAATTAACAAAAAAAAAACATTGACAAAAGCTTTGGTTGGTTGAAGTGTCTTGGTTTGTCACACCATTGAGCCAGCATGAGCAATTCTGCCACTGCTGGAATAAATTCATTAAAAAGGTACCATATGTCAGATATTTATTGTATTAAATGATCAAATAAATATCCTGTGTCATCACAAATTAAGGAAACATGCTCTACTGAAATACAAGCTTCTTGGTAAATGACTAGAGTCAATATTGGAGTAAATATTGGAGATGATTTAAAAGATGAAGACGTTTAGAGCCCAAAAGGACCCAGGGTATCTGTTTGTTTTTATCAGTGGGTTTCCACCTGATTTTCACCGTGAATCAAAAAACATCTCCACCATCATCGCCCCTCTCTGTTTAATCTCATGGACGGCGTAAGATTGTGTTGTGAACAATGACTGTCTGTGAGTATAAAGAATGGACAGAGCCTGAGTGACGTCCCATCTAATCTAAATATTGGAAAAGACGTGGATCATTGGCAGACTGGAAGGGACACCTGGTTGCTCTAATAAGTCATCTGTAATGGCACTTACCTGTCAATCAAGCGGTCACGCTGTTAATAATGCACAGCTTCAAGCCTTAATATCCTCTGAACGGGTGAGTTGTGAACCCCCTCAGTTGTCATGAACGGGGAAATAGAGACCAAAACCATCTGAACCAGGCTGTAAACATGTTTATTTCTGCTGTGAAGTTTGGCATTTTAATACAGCCACTTGGTTGACTCACTTCTGCAGCCTGTCTCAAGTGGCCGCTCGAGGAATTACAGTTTTTAGCACTTCCGCATTGGCCTCATTTCCCAGCACAGGAGGTTGCCACTTGGTTGTGACAGAGATTCTAACTCACAGTGCATTGTGGGAAGTGACAAAGACATTGTAAAAGTTACCAGCCTACCTGGCTCGCACTGTGGGAGACAGAGGCTGTTTTTCGGGACAGAGTTCACCGTAGTGTTGGTATGGAGGACTGGGCAGGTAATGGTGACTTTTCCACGTATAAATTCATTAATTATTTCCCTGGGGAAGTGAGCCGGAGAGTCCGTAGGGAGGACTGACCGTGTCACTGTGACTTTTAGCTTGAAATTCTGCGATTTTATCTCACAAGTTACCAAAATAGTTGTGTGGGACGTTTCTTTTACTAGAGGAAGTCTAGAGGAGTTTATTTATGCTGCTGAACTTAAGCGGTGTAAAATAATTAGAAAGTAAAGTCGTATTCGAATTCTGAATTTGAGCTGCAGTGTCCAAACACCTAAGCTTTTCCTGCTCTGGCACATATGTCTGATGTGATCCTCAGGGACATTTTTCCCAGACAGAGTGCATTGTATCCCCAACAAGCTCCACCATCCCCCCTCTGCAAATATAACAATAAAGGTTCTTCACTGCAGCAGAGAGCTGTGATTTCAATGCTGGATGCAGGTGGAGAACCCGGGAGGCTCAGCTGCAGCTTATCAGACTAATTATCAGTGTGAGAAACAGGCTGATAATATGTTCCTTTTCTGCTGAGGCTACACGACATTACTGTTTGGTTTCTGCTTGAATAAAAGTGTGTGTGTGTGTGTGCGATCCAACTACTGTTTACTACTATTTCTCCACAGGCCAGTTTGTGTTACATTTAGACAAATCTAAACCATCCTTATTTTGAATTGTATGCAAATGTTACTACTCATTGATGAATAATTGTGCACATCTTCCTGAAGTCCTGTCGTCATTGAACTCTCAAGAAAGCAATTACAATTTTATGATAAATATAACTTAATTCTTTAAAAATGTTTTAAAAAGAAAATGGTGTTGACTGTTAACGTGATATATAGTCAAGTTTGGGAGCAAAGGCAGTGTGAATTTTATGGTTACCTTGTAGACGTCATAGGAGTCGATGCGTGTGTCGAAGCACATGTAGAGGTTATTGAGCATCTCCACCACTTGCAGAGGAGTACAGGACGCAGAGATGGAAGTGAAGCCCACGATGTCTGAGAAAAAAATGGTCACCTGGAACAAAATTGATTGTGTGAAATGATTGAATGTAACAAACACCCAGTTTACAGTTACATCAGTCACATCCACTAATCATAATTCAATTAAATTTCAGTTCAGTTTTATTTATATAGCACCAACTCATAACAAAACTTATCTCATGACTCCTTCCATACAGAGCAGGTCGACACTGACAGGGTTTCTGAGACACCTTGACTTCTTTATATTATCATAACTGAATGTAGTATTTATTGTATTTTGAACTCATATTCTTGTGCTATTTTTCATTGATTCATTCGAGAGGCAGACAACATAAGAATTGAATAATATATTATCATTATACTGATATACATTGATTATCTATTTTATAAATGATAGTTCAGCTGGTCTGGTGATTGTGGAGTCGAATAATTTGAGGAGTTAGATGACCTTTTTACACTTATACTTTCAGAGTAAATATCATAGGAAAACAGCCAGAAAAACTCCATAATTCATGCATATTTTAAAAAAGATCATGTGGGGTTTTATACAGATTTAGTATATCATTTCAGAGGATTAATAAAGCTGATATTTTAATAAACTTAACACAGTCCAAGTTAAGCACCAGAGCACTGGATTTTTTTTAATGATCAACATAATAAGGTTAACATCAATGATATTTTCATCTTTCATTTTCTTACAGATTACAGAATCAATGAGATAAAACTGAAACAAAAAAACAACAACAACAACAAAGAAATCACTACATGGAGCTCCCTTCCTCAACATGTGCCTGTGTCTGTTTAATAAAATTCAATTCACAGTGCATAAACACCTCAAATCTCACGTATGGTTAGCTCATAACAGGTGTAGGTGTTGCTGCCCCTGATAAGCAGTCGGTGAGTTCTTTACCGGACTGCATCCATCAGTACTCAGTAACTCATGTTCTACTTTACTTTTAGTTTTGGTCATATATTTGCTTTCCGGAATACTCCAGAGCTCCGAATCAGTTTAAAAATGAGAACACGGTCCTATTCAGTAATAGTCCCCCCTCCTCCCTGTGCAGAGTGCTTTCGGTACAGCTGCTTCAAACCTCTTCAATAAGCCAGACACAATTTTCACCCGTATAACTTGTTTTATCTCCTGATGAATATGGAACAGGACAATTATAGGTAATTATACCAACAATAGCAACAAAGGGAGCAAACACACAAATTCATTCATTATGTTTGCAGATCTTGCAGAGGTAGCTTCCTTGCAGCAGCACCCGACAACATAAGCTATGAATTTGTTTGGTTAAATGTTAAAAGTGAATGGGGAGGTGTGTGAAGGGGAAACATTGTCGTATGTGTCTGCACAGTGTTGGCTGTTTCTATCTTTAAAATCTCAGACCTTTTTATATTTTCAGTGTATCTGTGTTGAAGTTCCTCTCGCCCTAAGTCAGCTGGGATAAGCTCCAGCCCCCTGTGACCCTCATGAGGATAAGCAGTTACAGATGGATGGATGTGTAGCAGTTGTTTTTCTTGTACCTTGCTGCATGAATTTTCCATCATGGACATTTGTAAAATAATTAAATTTACAATAGCAGCTGCTGTTACAGTCATTTTAAATGACTCTAATACAGACCTGACCTGACCCCCAAGTCTGAAGTTATCATTCTCTGCTGGAAAATAGCGGATTGAGGGGTGAGTTGCAGTCCCAAGCAAAAGAGTTTAAATATCTCTGGAACTTGTTCACAACTTGCTACTCAGCTTTGGGTAGTGACAAAAAATTAGATTGTGTATACAAGCTGCCGAAATGCGTTTGAGTTAGGACATTCAGAAGGAGCTTTCAAAAAAGTCATTTAAGGTTGCATTGGATGTTTTCCAGGCACATCTAACTGGGAGGAGAAACCTCACTAGAGGGATTACATATCTTACCTGCTCTAGAAACCTAAAGTCCACCAGGAAGAGCTGGAAAACACTGCAGGAGAGGGACATCTGGAATACCCTGCCACCACAACCCAATCCCTGATAAGCATGGATCAATGGATGGAGGGACTTCAACACTAACAGTTCAATCAGCACTTTTGGACCTTTGAGAATCCATCTCACTCTTAGTCATGGAAAGAAGAAGTGTATTGACAAAGTTATTTTCCAGGTCAGCTTCAAGTTTTCAATATTAGTATGTAGATTTTACAACTCTGAATCATGGTGGCAATCATTCTATGATCTCAACGGTCACAGTGACCCATAGCTAAATAGTTGAATTTTGAGGTCGAGGCAACTTTTTTGCTGCATGACCTTGTATTTTTAGTCAGAGCCCTCTCTGTCAGCACTACTGCAGTGGCAAGACAGTGACCTATTTGAGAATGAATGAGGGGACAGAGATGTTTTTAACACAGGTCTTGCATCTGTCTTAACATTTTCACACAGTACCTCCAAAAATGGCAAATGGCTGCATTTATATACAATTTAGTGGTGGCCTGACTTTAAAGCATGGGGTTAAATGTTCAGGGAGGAGTTGGGGATTTAACATCTAAACCTGTCATTAACAAATGTTGTTGTTTTCTTAAAACTAGACTCTCTAAAACTAGAAATCAAAGATACACCGTGAAGTGTGATTATTCAATTGCAAAACCAGTTTTCATCTCAAAATGTTTTTGAAACTGGTTTGGGTAAAGAGTTTACGAGAAACTTGATGTAGCCAAAATAGCTTCCTTGTTTGCCATGCCATAGACCAATGATACGTGAGCAAGCAGCATGTGGGGCGGCTGTAGGCTCAGGAGGTAGAGCAGGTTGTCCACTAATATCACTAATGAGTAACTGATGAGTAGCTGGCACCTAGCATGACAGCTAATGCCATCAGTGTATGAATGTGTGTGTGAACAGGTGAATGAGACGTAGTGTAACAGCGCTTTGAGTGGTTGGAAGACTAGAAAGGCGCTATATAAGTACAGTCCATTTACCATTTACATTGGTCCCCTACCAATCATCTATTGTATAACCTGCCCTCAGTAAATGCCTTCTTGAGCTACAATCAGAGAAGCACAAATTAATACACTCCTTGTGATTCCACCAACCTTTTCATAGCTCTCAGCCTCAACATGTTTATGCTGGCGGAGTTGCTTGGCGACTGACTTGGGCAGCATTTGGTGCAGTAGATCCTCGGCCAGCTGCCTCTGGCGCTTCAGGTCCTCAGTCTTCTCCTTCAAAGTCTTGGCATAGTCCTGTATCCACTCGGTCATCTGCTTGAAAGAGAACATCACCACTGGGTAGATGAGGCAGGCTATAGCCAGCAAGCAGACCCTCATACTGAGCCCTGACGACACAGATCGTGACGCCAACCTGAGAGCTGGCACTGCACGGTCAAACAAGCACTGCTGAGTGTTTGTCAGAGCTTCAACTCCAGTGTGAGACCCAGACAGAAGCTCGGTTCCTCCTCCAGAGATCTGCCACAAACTTGTGTTAAAAATATAAGAATGTTTTACTTGCTGGCTTGAGTTTAACTTGAAGTCTATGTTCTCTAACCAGCAGTCATTCAATCTTTCTGTTAAAACTCTTGCAAAACCAAGGTAGCTCAGTACATGAGTCCACTTGTACTGGAAGTCACTGTGAGCTGCCATGTGGTGCAAGTCCATTAACTGGTAGTTGAGCTCTATGAATGTTACCAGAAGTCTTGCAGACAGTACATCTCTCCAGTTAAAATCCTGTTTGACTTTGGCTACAGTATCTTCGACTGTACCCCAGATGTCAAGAAGTTTTCTGATGGCCAGGGAGTAAGCAGAACCATTTTCACTTGTGTTGTTTGTATCCAATGAATCATTTAAAAATCCTTGAACACTCCTTGTTATCTCCTGGCAAAATCCAACCAACTCAATACTGCAAGGGAGCCCACGGCCATTACTGTGACCCACCATCTCGTCACAGAGAGAACTGAACACGGGAAACACAACCTCTAATGTCTCATTTCCCATATTTTTGGTGAATAAATGTCTCATCTTTTGAAGCTTACTGACCAGTTGCAGGATTGCTATCGTCCTGCATGAAGTCAGCTCATCATAAGCAGCTTCTGTAGTGTGCAGCAAGTCAAAGTTTGAGCTGAGGTCAATGGATACAGAGCCAAGCAGGGCCAGGAAAGAGAGGAGGCAGGCTGTCAGAATCCGACGAACAGTGCGACTACTGCCAGACAGGGAAAATATGGAACACCTGGAAAAAGAGGAATATAACTGGTGAACTACTAAAGGAAACTCAAGGGTACCGTAAGCTTCAAACAAACTACTATGTACAAAGTGCTGTCTAAAAATGCCCAAAATTCTTGCCTGTTGACCCCTTTTGGTGAATAAAAAAATGTTACTTTCAGGTCACTCTGTTTTGATGCATAAATAAACACTCTCATTAACATCTATTGTCTTGAAAAGTAATGTATTTAATAATTTTCTGGCTAGGAAGCAAAACGATACACAACAGTAGTTACAACAATTTTGCTTGATAAATCATCCAACAGTCTAGTCATAATCAAGTCAGTACCAGTCACCCAAAAGAAGCAAGTTTCCAGAACCTGATACATTCATGGTCTTCTAATCTTCCTATATAGACAGTCAGAAAAGAGTCAGTGTTTCAACTTTGGTTGTCTATTTCTATACTACAGGAAGGTTAATTAATACATTTTCACTCAGCATTCTCTCTTTCTGACCGTCTTGAAGGAGTTCCCAGTGGTACTGAGCACTTGTTGGCTGCTTTTCTCAGTGGTTCAACTCATCCTAGACCATCTCAACTAGTTATAGGTCAGGTGACGCAGTACTCCATCCCTTTTCTTCTTGGTTAATTAGCACTTGCATAGCCTGGAGATGTATTTGGGGTTATTGACCTGATGGGATAGGTTTTTTGTACCAGGCTGTAAACATGTTTATTTCCGCTGTAAAGCAAGACATTTTAATATGTAGCCAGCCTCAAGGAACTTGAGGTTTTCTTGGTCCAAGCAGTTCTCTTCTTCTAAGCAGTAATTCAACCATGAAGGCCTGATTGACGCAGTCTCCTCTGAACAGTTGATGTAGAGATGTGTTTGCTACTTGAACTCTGTGAAGCATTTCTGTGGGCTCTAATCTAAGATGATGTTAATTGGTGATTTCCGAGGCCAGGAACTGTAATGAACTTATCCTCTGCAGCAGAAGTAACTCTTGGTCTTCCGTTCGTTCCGTTCCTCACGAGAGCCGGTTTCATCACAACTTCACTTGAAGATACATTCAAAGTTCTTCACATTTTTTGGATTGACTGACCTTCATGTCTCAAAAGAAGGTCATGTCATGCTTCATGTCTTAAATTAATGTCTTAAATGATGGACTCTTTACTCAGTTTAATGATTCTTGCCATAACATGGATTAGAATAATAGTCAAGTAGGGCTATTCACTGTACAGAACTGTGTACCCAACCCTACCTCAGCACAACACAACTGATGGTCTTAACTCTTGACAGCGCACACCTGTTCACTGAAATTTTCCGGGCGACTACCTCATGAAGTTGATTGAGAGAATGAAGAGTGTGCAAAGCTGTCATTAAAGTAAAAGCAGCTACACTAAAACAATCTAAAACACATTCTGGTTTGTTTAACTATATAACTGCATACATGTTCCTTCAGAATTTTGATGTCTTCAGTATTAATCTACAATGTTTTAAAGTAATAAGTAATAAAAACAAAGAAAGCACATTGAATAAGAAGGTGTGTGTGAACTTTTGAATGGTACATCACTTTATATTAAAAAGGTTCAGTCATCCAGCCAATGGAAATTGACAAGAAATTGATACTTGCAGCTAAACAAGCTTAATATTTATTAATTTAATTATTATATAAATGTTACACACTGACCTAATATGTCACCATCAAGGAGCAAAAATAAACTTGATGAGAGCTGTGACAATTTTTAATCAGATGACAAAAACAAGGGAACAAATATTCTCATGGTTAATTAAGCATATTAATCATTTATTAAACAAAAATGAAAAATGTTCTCTTGTTGTTCTCAAATATGAGGATTTTAAATACCTTTTCAGCTTTATGTGACTAAACCATAAGACAAATTAATGCAATAACTGATGATGAAAAAGAGTTACAGCCCTAAATGACACATTTGTAAGAAAAATAACTATTCTGACAGTTTATATCTTAATTATATCATATCTTTAAAATGTGGTTAACTGCGTTCTGCAATTAGAAAAGAACTGTGACAATGCAAGATTACAGATTGTCTCAGTTATATAGATGAATCAGTTAATCAAAGCAGATTTTGCTGTTAATCACTCTGTTTGTATGTGAGATTATATTATTCTAATCTCTATGATAATTATATTATAAAAAGTCCATTTTCACATGTAGAGACAGCCGCCGCTCCTGAATCTGACATCAGAAAGCCAGGTCAGTGTGAACGGAGGGGCCACACCCGGACCCGGAGCGTGTCTTATACTTTAACTCTTCTCTATTGAGAGGAATCAAAGTTGATTCTAGTGAATTCAAACTTTTCACAATCTGTCTGAGTTTGAGTCTCACCTGCACCGCTGACAGTCGCTGCCGGCATCCTGCTGCGCCCTCGGAGCGACCCTCCTCTTGTTGATGAGTCTCCTCTTGATGGAAGCGGAGGACAGCGTCCCTGATGCCAAACACTCTGTTTTCATCAAGTCCAGCGATGACATGAGACTCTCCTGAAGTCACCTCACTATGTCACACTCTGACCCCTCAGGACGGAGTGAAGACCGCACTGAGCTGATGTTACCGACAGTCAGTGAAGAAGCAAGTCTGCGGCAAAGTCCGCTCCACTTCCGGCTCCGTACTTCAAAATAAAGGTTTTCAACATAGTAATATATTATTTATTTTTAGAGGAACAGTGCACCTACCAAACTGATAGCCTTTAGGGAACGTTTACTAAAGGTTTCCATTTGGTCATACATTTTGCAGCATTCAAGGAACATTCCCTAAAGGTTCCTGTTTACTTATACATTTTGCAAGTGTAAGGTTCATAAGTCAGGTTAGGTACATGTCAGATATTTACTGTATTAAACCATAAAATAAATATGCTGTGTCATAAGAGATTAAGGAAACATGCTCTACTGAAATACTGAAAATTCTTGATAAATTACCAAAACTATTATTGATGATTGAACAGCACAATTCCCTGCAGCTTTGTCATGTCTCTAGAGGCAGCAGCGCCCTCTGCAGTGTGTAAAGAAGAGTGAAAAAGCTTAAAGTACCTGGTGGGAATGGCTCATGACCCTCCCTAGTCCCTATTGCTCAACCTGGGATCGATTGAAAAGTGATCAAAAAGAAGGACGCCCCCTGGTGTTCACTGGCCTCAAGTTTTATTTACAGAAATGTCATGCATGAGCCCTAGATGATTGAAGTCCACTTGGCTGCTGAATGTTGTTTGCATTATTTGCATAGTTTGAGTTGATGTAGACTGATGAGATTCAAATAGTCAAGTGTAAAAGTGTACAATTAATTACAATGAATGAATTTCCTCGTGGTGATTAATAAAGTAATTTGTAATGTATTTTTGGCCTGAAGGGTGGAAGAATGTATTCAGTGTACTCTCACTTTGTCTGGAAGACATCTGAGCCGTTCACACAACTCATTGTAATGACCACCCAGGGGTGCAGCCAGCACAATGTGTATTGACACCTCTGAGTCTGAGACAACTTCGTTGCTTTGATATATTGCTTTGACCAAAAAATACCACAGTATATACAAACCATATTATTTCTGAATGCTTGCACCTCATGTTATGTGTGACATGAGACATGCCCCACCATCCTACTTACCATCAGCCCATAATTAATAAACTGGGTGTTGGTAAAACTATTTTCTTAGAGCTAGGTGTGTGACCTACAATCATTTTGACATGTCCCACCCTCCTCTTTTTTTTCTGAATCCCAAGCATACAGAGACTCCAAAATACTTGAAATACTTTTATTTATATTATTTTATTCTTTAACCTGAATGTGTTTGGCTTAAAATGCATTCAAAATGTACAAAGAACCCGCTGTAAAGGTTTCAACATGAACGTTTTCCATACTACATATTCACTCAGATTCCATGTATGGGGCACAGGCATATTATTTTTATGACACACAAACACAAGTAGACAAGACCTGATTAGTTTTAAAGCTCACTCACCACGACAAGGTTCAGGCCACGAGTGAGATGACGAGACAAGACGAGAGACAAACATTTACTAACATTTGCAAACATTTAGTTAAACATGAAGCTGACAAAGACATGAAGCAAACAAAGACATGCAAACATCACAAAGACATGGAAGCTGACAAAGACAAGCAGCATGAGGATGGGTGACAAACAGATTAACTGAACTTGAACTAACAATAAACAGTATGTAAACTGATTGTGTAAGATTGAAACAGACCAGAACATGTTTATATAAAAAGATACTACAAAAGCATTTTACTTGGAGGTTCAGAGGAATGGCGGGAACCGCGAGAGATGGGGTCGTCTCGGAGTCGGTCTACAATCACCTATACTGCCCCTTCAAACAATCCGTGACCTTGCTGGGAGGAGAGCGATTGGCCGCTCGGTCTTTGGCGTTTTGAGGTGGAGGTAGAGCAGGCGACTGTCCTCTGCAACCTGTGCGCCTGAAATTTACCTCATCCAACAAACTTGGTCTTCTGGGCTGCTCTGGTCTCAGGTGAGTCAGCCCCAAGGCACCGACCAAACAGGTGCCCCACCTGGACTCGTATTGTTTAACAAACCGAGTGGCGGTCTTGTGGGTGCTCGTGAAGAGAGCTGAACAGAACAGAAAACATACAGCTGTATGCCAGGGGATCCTGTATCCTGTAGAGCACAACTTATATTGCAAGGTCCTTATTTATTGTAGCGTCCTTTTAGTGTTGCCATACAAATTTGAATAGTTTATAATGACACACGATGACTGCAATGAACATCCAACCCACCTGCGTGCAACTGGTGCTTGCTCTTGAGCAATCCTACCCCTCCTCTGACCGGTATTTTTAGCAACTAGTGCTCTGAATGATTCCGACTCAACTGTCGATAATGGCAGCATATCCTCCACAACATACCTGGCTACCAGTTTGTTTAGCTCAGTCTGAGACAGAGCATGTGGTTGGGCCGTAAAATCAAGCTTCAGTTGCTTAGATGTTGTCCCACTGTCTCCCTCAACCGAGGATCTTGGCCACTAATTTAGGTAGGCTTATGTAGCACTGAAGATGAACATTAAGTTTGAATTGCTGCGACACCAACGTGGAGAGGCTCTCTTGACTCAGGGCATATGTGCATTTCACTGTTACACTGGTTCCCTTCATTTAGTGAGAATGAAAATGAGTAGCTATACTCCATTTAAAGAAAGCTACATTTGCGTTTTATTTCAGGCTCGCCATTCCTGTTTCTCCTTGACTCACATTAATGTGTATCTTTGTGTGTCTGACAATTTGTGTAAGCAACTCCCGCCCCACTCCACCTCTGATTGGCTTACCATGGAATTTTACTCAACCTCAGCCAATGCGTCATGTTCACGATTGTCACTTGTGCACCTGCCCTCACCAAGGAAGGAACAAGAAAAGTCTTTGCCGCCCAGCTTAGAGATCTAGTTAGCCTGATGCAAAACAGCTGCTTGCCTTCAAATCAAAGTAACAGGATGCCTCTCTGGTGTATGGATCCAGCCATTAATGGGCCTCGTACAGGAGAGTCTGGTACAGGTCGTTGCTCCACATACCATTTCGTTGTGGCCCTGCTGCAGCAGTCTCTGCACCTTGCTCGCTGGACACAGCGTTGGGCGATCACTGATCAGGGTGACCACAGCTCTGTCCACAGCACGCTTCCCACACAGTATGGCAGGAACATACTTCTGACGGCGAGGCGAGGTTCATCAGGATCTTGGGACTGTCGCCAGCCACACGATGTTACTGTTGGGCATTGTGTGTGTTTTTCCTCCTCATCTTCGCTGTTGTCTGCTGCATGCACCTGGCTGACCGTCTGCCTCATCTTGCGACAAAGAAGTGGGCATGTCAGCTTCTCTGTCAACAGAGTGAGGTCTCCCCAGGTGGTCAGCTGTGTGGAGACCGGTGCTTCGACTTCTGAAGAAGATATAGCACAAAAAATGAATCATCTGCATTGCCCGATACATACTGATGAATTTCACATGGCACAAACACACAAGTCCTAGCAGCTCCACAGCAAGAGTCATTTCATGTTCATTTCAGCATAATATTACCTGCAGCAACCAACAATTCAGCATCACTTGCATAGTTGGGATCCTGCTGAAACTTGGAAGATGGTCGAGTTCAGCCCTTTCTTTCTTTGACTGCTGTTTCTGCAGAAAATAAAACACAACTGTAGAATAATCTCATAAAAATACTTTTACTAGTACTGATTACTGGAATTACTGGAGGGAACTCTCATACTCCAGCAGTCGCTTCTTTGCCACTTCAGATGCTCATTCTTCTCACTTTACTGGCAGTATTCAAGAGCAACCATACAAGCCAGCTGACATCATTTCAAGAAGCCACCTGAATGTCTGTCCAAACGTACTTGCAATGACAATGAATGCAATGACAAGCAGCGCTTTCACAGTTCACCCGGATATCTTGGCAGCCGCCTCTGCTTTTAGGATCAGCCATGTGGGGTCTTCTACCTTGCTGGGGACCTGTGCCTGAACTGCTGCATCTGCACACTGCAGCCTGGCCTCTCCTTGCCTGTACAAACAAATGTTTGGATACTGAATTGCATACTTTGATGACTGATCAATAGTGGGTTGGTGGTGAAACTTTTACCACACACATCACAGTCCCAGTTCTCCTTGGCAAATGATTTTCGTAATGCCTTGTCAGGTTAGACTTCTCAGTGAGCGATCTTGTCACACACACTGCACTGGTGTCTCGGTCTCTCCATGTTTCACTTGGTGCAGTAAAACATGAAGAAAATATAGTGGAAACTAAAACTGATCATTTAGATTTAGAATAATATTTAATATAGTATGAATTGATTTAATATGCTGTACTAATTAAATATACCTATACTATATATTTATATGTTTACATAGTATAGATTGACTTAATATGAGTATAGTGTGAAACTATACTGCGCTATATTAAATCTATCTATACTATATTGTATATCTAAATCTAGATTCTTTATATCCAAAAAATCTATTTGTATCAATAATTTTTACCTCAGATTATGTTGTGCATAACAATCTGAGGCAAACTAGAAGACGATTGACTTATCATACAAAAGTTATCATACAAGACTTTGAGCAAATGTATTGTCAGAAGGGACACAGGTTTTAAAAATTGCTTTGACTCTACATCAGACATACTAACACATTTCTACACCAAACACTGAGACTTCAAATACTGTTTCTAATTTCGCGATTTCAAGATGATGGTCACCTAAGCAATGTGAGTCGATAGACAGATCGCGTTTTGGTCATACCAACAGAATAACATTTATATCACCAACTATCGTTTCATTTTGTAAAGATGTTGATTCATCTCTGGCATCTCGGTGTTTAGGGTGGTATGGCCATAAGCATGAGCATGAGGCATGGACAAATACCTTATTTATACCGCCCATCATCACCCTCTGATAATATTGAAGCTTATTTAGGAAATGTTAGTGTCGTTTGTAAAAGTTGTGAACAAGTTCTGCTTACAATGGGCATTTACCCACATGGACACACAACGTAAACAGCACCACTCTTGGTTTACAGTTAAACACATGCATATTTTCTATCGTTTTTATTGGACTCTAATCTCTAATTAGAGTTGTTGCTTATGTTGTTATAATTTAATGAGACATTAATTTTTGAAATGGAAATCAATGAACAGGAATTGGTCTTGTTATGTTTTTTTCCTGCACTACCTAAATGGTCTTCATCATTCTTTGATTGAATTTTAATTTAGTAACTAGATATAGATAGATTTTTGTGTTTCTAATTTATTATCTTTTGTTTCCTGATATAATTAGAGCAGAGTGAGATTTCCTATCAGTGATTTCCCCAAACAGAGAAAATGAATAAATAAATTCATTTTCATAACTGAAAATTGCAACCCTAACCCTAGCCTGTAAGGAAATATGACTTGTATGGCTGGATGAAGCTTAAAGAGTTGTCTTTTTTTTTTTTTGTAGTCTTTAATCTATGAAACTCTCTGTGCCACTGACACCATTTTTTCTGAACAACAAATTATTGCATTTAAATTAAGTCAAACAACTTTGAACAATAACATGTTTTTGATTGGTTGGTGAGTGCCATGCCCTTATATGGACAGTATATCCTGTTAATACCTTATATATGCAAAATGAGTTCTAGAACATCAAAGCACACATGACAGCACTTTCACTTCAAAGAAGCACAACAGAGTATATATAGGCAGACAGAGTCCAACAGGATCAGACACAGTTTGAGACACAGTCAAAATAGAGTCAAATGCGGTCAAGTACACGCGTCAGTAAGCACATCTGAACGACACATCTGCACATTTTCGCAATGGAGACAAGTGCAAAAAGCAAACAAGGCAAGAAAGGCAAGGAATAAGCGGATTACCAACAACATAGGTAGAGGCGATGTCTTTGTATTAAAAAGCCTCCTGTCTGTCTTGTGCGAACAGAGTCTACAGACTTGAACAGTGAAATGGAGCAGACAGCTAAAAGTGAAGTCTGTGGAACCAGAACCAGTATCTGAAAAGCCACAGGTAACTCTCACCACTGAAGAGCCACGGTTAGATGTAATTTCTGAGGAACAACAAGTAGCTATTTGCCCCTGACCAACCACGCATCGATATTTGAAGGAACCACAAGTTGCTGTGATTCCCAAGAATCACTTGTGGCTGTGGTCTCTGACAAGCACAGATGGATGTGACCCGAAGGAACCACAAGTTGCAGATTTAAAAAGTCACTTGTGGCTGTGATTCTCCTGACAAAGCAAGAAATGGATGTGACCCTGAAGGAACCACCGCGTTGCTGTGATTCCCAAAAGAATCACTTGGCTGTGGGCTCTGACAAACCACAGATGGATGTGACCCCAAATCAGTCACAGGATAGTGGGATTCCGGCTGGTAGCTTATTTTTGAGGAACTGTGCAAAGCTGATGCATCGAAAAAGTTGTTTTGTTAATGAACAGTTGGGGCTTCCAGTTCACGAAGGCAGCCTAGAAAACAATACCTTGATTCAAAAACTGGCTCCGCCACGCGTGTAAACCCATGGTTTGCGATGTATACTCAAAATAATTGCCAGAAGGTTAATAGGCTGATTTTCCTACCCAGGGGTCAAATACCACAACCTGTTATAACATCACAGTCATCACGGGTAGCTGCCTGCCCCAACAAAACACAGGTACATAAAACTCCTGAAAAACAACAGGTAACTGTAGTTCCTAAAAAAGTAGAGCACAAACAGCCTCAGCCTCCTAAAGAAAATCCTTGGCTGAAATCCACCAAAACAAATCATACAATTCATTCCTGAGTCGATGAGGCTGACTTTCCCCACTTACAGCGGAAGTAGCGGGGAAAAGAATGATAAGTGGCCCCTGAAAAACACGCCAGGCTGCAAAAGCCTTGAACATCAGAATCCTGAATCTGTGCACCAGTGGCCCCTAAAGGACACTACAGACTATGCTCTAGGCGCACACGATCTGATTACCTGTGATTCCAGAAGAACCAGGATTAGATGTGATTGTTGAAGACATCAGCACTTATGACCCCAGCCCAGCAATACCCACAGCGAGCTCCAATATCAAGCCAACAATCCAGCAGAAGCTTTCTTTCAGCAGACCGGGATAAAGATGATAGCAGTCCTGAGATCGACTTCATGGAAGACAAAAGTGAGGAGATCGTAAACTAGAGGTGAGCAGCAGCTTTGCTTAAAGAGGTGGAGCAACTTGGGAAATGCTCCAAACTCAGAGAGCTCTGCAAGCTCAAGAAAAATCAGAAAATATCAGACCAGAGTGAGACCCTTCAGCAGAGATATCCAAAACAGAGACCTCTGAAAAGGAGGAGGTTCTGTGTAAGGTTTCCAAGCTGGAGGAGAAGCTGTTAAAAAAGAAACAAGCCATCAAGTGAAACTGAAACATCTGTGTCCCATCTGAGAACCGAGAAAACTCAGACTGGTGGCTGCTCTGACCCAGGCAGAGGAGGACACAAGAAAGCTATCCAGTGGGAGGAGGAGAAATCCAAATCTGCTGCAGAAACATCAAAGAACAGCTTAGATCCTCCAGAATGAAATGAACAGGACTGTTTTTAATGGACAGTGCAGACAATCAATCTGAAGAAAGCTCTAGACTGAGGCTGCACTGGTAAGAGAAAGAAGAGTTAAAACAAAGAGACCCCAGTGGGAGGAAGAGAAGTCTAATCTTGTGCAAACCATCCAGTGTACCCAACAACAGGCACTAGAAAACGACGTGACCAGTAAAGGACACTCTTAACAAGCAGGCCAGAGAAATAAGGAGGACTAAAACAGCGGGAGGAGGGAAGAAGAAAAGGCCAATCCATCCAAAAATATGATTGAACAACAACAGGCCTCTGAGCAGGGAACCAGCAGAGATGAAAGAGACAGACACAACGGTCTTGAGGAACAGGAGGCTGCGATTTTAGAACAGACCCAGAAGACCATCTTTGTGGAAAAGATTCAGCAGCTCTTCAAAACGTGTGACCTCCTGTACCTCCTGTGCCACCTCCTTCATCCCAACCATCATAACCCTGCAACACCATGAGTGGTTGGGATAATATATAGTAAAGGTTTCCCCGGGTGCTCGGTTTTCTCCCAAACCATAGAAATGAAAACAACCCAACAACAACAAAAAAAAAAACATTGGCTGATGGGCAACACATCCCACCCCCAACCCCTTAACACCCCACCCTTGGTAAGGTTTTTTCTCCGGGTGCTCGGTTTCCTAAACAAAAATAACAAACAAAAAAAAAAAAAAAAAAAAAAATCAGATGTCATTGAACAGATTGTTCATCATGTTTCCATAAGAAGTTTCACTACATAAGACATACTGTATATTCTCAGTATAAACAACAAAAAGGTATAAATCGTCTTGTTTTCATGTATATCATACATTTTCACTCTGAATACAGTACATATATTATGTTTGACTTGAAATGGGTCATTCTTATTATTTCCCCCAAGAAATTATGAAAATGATTATGTAAGAAACAATGTGGCGTGACCACAATGTGGGGGTCGCTCGCAGCAATGAGCCTACAGTGAATTATCACTCAAAGCTGCAGCTCCTAAGACCATTCTTAAATTTGGGATTAAAACTATTTATAGTAACTTTTCTATTATCAAAAGCACATTTTCATCATTAATAAGCACTGAAGAGTTTTACACTGAACAATTTAGAAGATCAGGTCAGATCATGGTATTTAGTTGTGACAATTTCAAAACATTTCAACAGTTAGTTCAACAGTTCAATATTTCTAATACAAATACAAACAGGAAATGACGATTAAAAAAAAGTAAATATTTTTGCCCATAAATCTTAAACAACCCAGATAAAAAGCAAGATGGGAGGCTGAACACGGCTTGCTATAGAGAGCACACCTGGTTAAGAATTAAAATACATTACATATATTTGAAGGAACAATATGTAGTATTGATAATATTTACTGTATTAAATCATAAAAATACCATGCTATATCTGATACAGAAACATGCTAAATTGAAATATACTAGCTCCTTAACAACAAAACTACAGCCACTATTTTCTCCTTTTGAAATTTGCCTTCCGGCCCAGAAGGTCTGTTTGCGTTTTGTCCTGTGTGATCTGGTCTGATCCCTCACACGGCCCATGTCAATAGTCTGGATTGCCAGAATTATAATGTACTACACTTATGGAAGCAAGTAAACAAATTGGATCAACAGAGTTAAATGTGAGAAACAAGATGTTTTAGAGGTATTTTTAGATCACATAATTCAAGAATTGACACTGAAGCTGTTTTACAGTTTGTCTCAATTGCTAAAACACAACTTCTGAAACTTCTGCTCCATTTTCTTAAATCATTAAACATAAAACCTTACTCATCTTCAAGCACTATTTACAAAACCTCTGACTCCTCTTGCAAATCAAACTTTCACCTCAAAACAGTTTAACCTGTGCTCAAAAATCAAACTTTCACCTCCAAACAGTTTTAACCTGTGCTCAAAATCAAACTTTTCACCTCAAAACAGTTTAACCTGGCCAAAATCAAACTTTCACCTCAAACCCAGTTTAACCTGTGCTCAAAATCAAACTTTTACCTCAAACAGTTTAACCTGTGCTCCAAAATCAACTTTCACCTCAAAACAGTTTAACCTGTGCTCCGACCAAACACTGCTCTCCAAATCATAAAACAAATTGATGAAATGATAGACACTATCAAGCAGTCAGTAAACAATACATCAAAAAATGAAAACATGTTGTTTAAAACATATAGTTCTCAGGAAGATGTACATTTTTCGTCATTGTCTTTTGATGAACGAAAACATGTTTTATCATAGTAGCTAAAAATTGATCAGAAAATTACTATGTTAGCTTTCTTAATTTTTTGTTCTTCCTCTCCTTGTACATTTTTTTTTTACAGTACCTGCATCTCACAAACTTGTCGCGTCTGATACTGTATTTTTTTTTATAATATGAACCTGCAACCGTCCAAAATCTATTGAGCAGTTAGCCTGTAAGCAATTGGAAAGCACAGTGTTCAGGGCCAGACAATGTGTTTATTGCAAGTCTACAAAGTACATTGCAGTGCAGTGCAGTTACAAAAAATATTCATGCAATCACGATACATACAGTGATGAACTTTACAAATGTCTACTGAGACAGCTGCATGTAGTGTGTAGTACAGTAAGTGTAGTACAGAAATCTAAAAATAGAGTAGTGTGGTCTGGGACAAAAATTCAGCCCTGGCATTTTCTGTCCAGACCAGCCCCGCATTATCAGCAGACCTAGAAGTCCACCAGAAATCCGTGGCATCTCTCCTGCAGAAAGGAGAGTCATATTCCTTGATAACCAGTTAACAAATAAAGCACATAACTATGAACTCAAGGACTAAACTGACCTTCTGCTTAATCAATCAGTCTTATTCGTATAAATCACAACCAGAAGTTATGTCATGACTAGGAATTGGGGCGAGACGAGACTAAGCGGAAGAACCCTCATGCTACCCTTTCAGTTTTTAGTCTGTGACTGTGAAAAATCTTTGGTGTAATCAGAGCATTAGTTGCTCTCTCTCTCTTGTCTCTCTCTCTCATCATAGAAGAACTTCTAGCAGGTCAGGAAAACCTGTTTGGCAGGGAGATGATGGTAGCAGAGGGAGTATAAAGAGACATTTATGGTCACAATTGTCATTTATCACTCATATATCAAATTATGAATTCATATAACATTATAAGACACATGACATACTCAACAATCAGAACGTCTCCAGTAGCCAAAGATAGTTAAGTGGAAACAGTAAGGCAGTCCTCGAACATGGACAGAGAGGAACAACTCCTCAGGCTCTCACATGTCAAGTGGTCAACCTGAGAAGGAGGTGGATACATTATTAAGTCTCTAATCATCAAAAATTAGGTATGATTTCATAAAACATAAAAAATGATAAACTCACCATACAGAGACTCAACAGCCAAACTTTGGTGCAGTGAAGACAGAGAGTGGAGGCAGAGAGAGAGCAAGTCCTCGAACATGGACAGAGGGGGAACAACTCCTCAGGCTCTCACATGTCAAGTGGACAACCTGAGAGGGACATGGATGCATTATTAATTCTGAAAAATAAAGAAAATGTTTTCCTCTGTCCTGCATCTAGAGTTGAAAACTTTTTGGATGTGCATTTCTTTTTAAACTTTTTAAAAATTATTATAATTATGAAGTATGAATTCATATAACATTAAAAAGTCCACAAAGTCCACATAGGGAGGGAGAGAGACACAGAGGGAGAACGACTCTTCAAATATATCAGAACAACCTGTAATGGAGAAGAATTGATAATGCAGTGTGAATAAGTACACCATTAAGGATCAACATATAAGCACAATACCACTTCTAAAAGCATCAATAAAATGACAAATAATGAATTACTACATCATAATGTGTGATGTGTGATAATAACAATAATATTAAATATTTCTTGCCTTATCGGTGAACTTTGGAATTTTCTGATCAGGTTGTGAAAAAATCAGTTATTTGACTGGCACTTTTACTCATGGCTCCTCAACAGCTGTTTCCTCTCAGGTGATCCTGTCTTTGGAGCTGACTCCTCTCTCTACAGCCTTTTCCCTCTCAGGTAGATTGCGGACAGGCTGCCTATGGATTGGTCTGGCTCTCTCCCTGAACTGACCAGCTGGACGCCTGAACCTGGCTGGGCTGCACATAAGAAAGCATTTATCATCGGATGGAAATAACTCCAAAACTACAGAATAATGTACAAAATAAAAGATTAGTTCATACAGCAGACTAAATGTTCTAAACATAACAACACTAATGGCTTTGTCATGTTTTCATTATGACACTAGTGTTCCAATGCAAAAAAAGTCAAGATCTTGGTGACACTACCACTACTGAAAATGCTCAAGACAGCACTATATACTATTTGAACAGCCATTTGAAAACTACAGTAAAGTTACACATTGCACAGAAATTAAGAGTTACACACAAAATTATACCAAAGAGTTATCACCTCAGTAAACAATAAATTAATTGAAAGATTACAATAAATTCAATGGCAAATATTGCAAGTTAAACTAATTATTTCCTATAGTTTTACTCAAAGTATCTGATCTGTATTTACAATACAGGTTGATTCTGCATCTTTATTTATAGCTCATTAGTCCATGACAATGTTTTGTATTGCTATGGAAACAAAGAAGCTGCTGACGTTAGCAGCTGTAAGCTAGCTTAGCTAAAATCGTCTTAATAATAATCCATAATATCACAATTCGGCATATTTAAACAAAATCAACCACAACAGTCACAGCCCTTCAACTCTGGGCTAATATGTTGTCAAAAATATGCAGTTAATTAGGTCACATCACATTCAATGTAAAAACGTTTTCTACTTTGTTTTGGACACGTCTCAAAATGTAGCCCTAGCCAGCTGAGCTAACGTTACCCCACCATGTATGCCTCCTTCCTTCGTCTCGGCGCCAGCAGCACCTGCTGAAGTGTGACTTTGACACCAAATAAGTCGTCCAGTTTGAACATTAGTAGCTTTTTGTGGCCTGGTCCGTGTAGGGAACTCAAGAGGCAGAGACATCTGATCGTCGTTGTTTTTTTTTTAATCACAATTTTTTTTTTGATTAGTCACTTGGATTAATCATTAATTTTGACAGCACTATATTGTATAGTGCTGTTATACATAGCATAGCATATTACATTACAATACTCATAGGCATATAACTTTAGTCATCATCTTCGCTCCATGATACACATGTTAATGCTCGGTAACTTTTATATATATAGTATGTGGTTCTGTAATGCGTTTGCATTATACTGTACTAAAATGCCTTCATTTTCATTGGGCATATATGAGGCTGAAACAGGTAGCCTAGTGCATCCCAAATTTTCAACAGTAACGTTTTAATATAACATTATTCATTATGGCCTTTAGAAAAATGATGTCCCCTGTGGCACGGGGCCTATAACATTTGATGGCTTTTTTTTTTTTTAATTACTTTTACTTTTATACTTTAAGTAGTTTTGAAGCCAGTACTTTTACACTTCTACTTGAGTAAAATGTTTGAGTTGATATTTCAACTTCTACAGAAGTCTTTTTAAACCCTAGTATCTATACTTCTACTTGGGTAATGAATGTGAATACTTTTGACACCTCTGCTTTTTAGGATATAGGGTTTGTGAGATGACGTTGGTCAACTCTTCCTTGGTAATGGAACGAATGTGGTAATGCATATTGAGGAAGACAATGACAGAAGTTAGTTCAGGTATGTTTAAAAATGATCTATAGTAGAATGTACATTGTGATTACTTGCATATTTAATATCTGCCTTTTCAAACAGATGAGAGGGTTAATTTAGTTGAGATAAATAATGAATTAATATACAATGTTGACTTAGCTAATTGTTTTTATATGGCAGAATGTATTTGGATAAGGCACTGAATTTTTGGTTTGTTTATTTTGTTTTTATGTATGTAGGCGCCTGTGCGGCCCTTTCCTGCATGTCATTCCCCATCTCTCTCCCCACATTTCCTGTCACTTCAGCTGGCTCTATCCAATAAAGCAAAAAGGCCAAAAGAAATAATATTAAAAGAAATAATCCACTTGTTAAAGATATTGTATCAGGAAAGGCATAAGTAATGGTCTGAGACTGATCAACCACGGACGCTGGAGGGGACATTTAACCCGAAGTGCTTAAAACAATGCAAGTTCTTGTAGTTACAGTATTTTTGAGTTATGATGGTGCATTCTATGTGTGAAGATGATGAAGAAAGTGACATTGAAGATAGCTGAGAACTATGAACAGAAGCACATAGGAGCTATGCTGGTGGAATCAGAAGTCGCTAACTTTGTGCTGTAAAAAGATTCTGCTGTCTGGAGAGTGAAGATCACAGATTCATAAAAATTGCAATTTCTGCTCATGGACTGGGGCAACTACAGATGCCAAAGAGTCAGTGCTCAGTGTTAAGTCAGATTTTGACCATATGAGAGAAGAAATGATATGACACATGCCAGAATGTGTGTGGTCACAACACAGATATTGGACTTGTGAAGTCAGCCAAGTGGTGAAAGTTAGGAACTCTGACTACGAGCTAGCCGACTGTGGAAGAAGTAACATCCCCTTAAGGAGGAGGCACACCTTGTTAGCTGAAAATCCACCAGAAGCTAAGTGGTTCACAGTTTTGGACTTGTGTGGAGCATTTTTCAGTGTTCCCTAGTGTGAATCTAAGGCATATTAGGGTTCACATATAAAGACTTTAAGTTTTACCAGTATCGAAGACTACTACAAGGATACAAGCATTCACCTCACATTTTCAATAAAGTGCTGAAAGAAGATTTAGAAGACATAGGGCAGGAAATCACCAACAAAGAGTGTCAATATGTGGATGTTATAATTATCTCCTCAGTTAATAAAGAAACATGTTATGAAGACTCAATTAGGCTGCTACTTATATTAGTAGAGTGAGATATAAGGTTTCTCAGAAAAAAGTTGCAATATGTTTGAAAAGTGGTTATCTTAGTCAGGTGTACTATACTACAGTGAATCGAGACTTTGCCAACCTTGGAGGAAGGAGTTCCATGATTGCATAAAAGAAGCAGAGAGGTGCTAGGATTGGTAGTGGCACCCCTGATTTTTTGGGTCTAATGATTCAGGAGGCACATGGGAAAGCCAATGTTCCAAGGGGGGAGGTTAGAAGGAAAATAACAAAAGAGTAGGAAAAATGCTCAAACTGTTGCTAAGTTCTTGTGTTGCGAAGTTTTGCCACTTTGGGGTTTACTTGATCGCATAAGCAGTGATAATGGATGTGAGTTTGTAGATAAAAAACAGTGAAACTGATTTTACAAAAAGCTGAGAATCAAACAGTGTCTTGGAGTGGTCTATCACCCCCAAAGTCAGGGGATTTGTGAAAAAATGAATGGAGTAATTAAAAAACTGAATTGCTAAAATCTGTCAACATAAGGGATTAAACTGGGTAGCGGTACTTCCACTTGCATTAATGGTGTGTTCAAATGAATTGAGTGGTATATGACACCGCGCCAGGTTGCCTAAAGGGCAGAAGTTTGTCCCTTTTTGGAAGATAAGGAAGATCCAGAGGGCGAGTGAGACTGACTGCTTTTTGGAAGTCAACTGAACAATTTAAGAAGAAGTATGGCAGAGGGTGTCTATATAGATCACATAGCACATCAGGTTGAGAGCTATGTCGAACGGAGAACATGCCCAGAGAGAGCGAATCAAGAGACTCTTAGGAAACTCACTCAAATGCAATTAAGGGTTAACAAAAAGAAGGAAAAGAAGCAGGCCCTAGTCATGCAATGCCGAAGTCCTCCTTGACAGAATAAGCCACAGCCAGACCAGACTCAGCTTCAAGCGGCAAAGCCACAACAGCAGCAGGAGTTGCTTACTTCCATTCTGGATGCAGTCCTTGGACAGTCACAAGTATGGAGAGTTTAGATAGCATCCACTAGTTCAGGTTGGACTGGGGAAATTGCATACCCAGTACAGAAGCCAGATGTCATTAATCCCGACGAGAAATAGTGACAGCAGGTTATGCGCTGAAATGTATCCATTTTGAACTGATTTTTATTAGAGTGTGATCCTATATTAAAATGATTAGGTTAGTTTAGGGACAGTTTTGATACTCATTCATTTACCATTGGAGTAATCCATGTATGCATGTTCTATTTGATTTGTTTGTGTTTCGTTTGTTAATTGAATTGTTTTGAATACATATCTATTTGTTAATAGTTTCTTTATTATTTATTTTAGGAATGGGAATCAGCCTTGTTGCCTGGAGCAGAGGTGTTCAAAATTCCAAACAGGGACCAGTATAGATAAGGAATATGGGGAATATAATGAACATTAAGATACAAGGGGGGATAATTGGAATATTATTGAGTAAAAGTGAAAAGATGTTTTTGGTTCACACTTGGATTTTGGACACACCTGATCAATAATTGTTTGATAATAGTAGTTGTTTAGCATCAACATGTTATATTTTATCAGATGTTTTTGCAAGATACTGGTTGTTTTTTGTTTTTGTCTTCCTCTAAGGACAATGTGGGGAGGTTGATCAGCGAGTGCACAGCTGGTCCGGGGCTCCTACACTTGGACTCAGAGACTCATAACTGGACAATGAAAAAAGACTGAGCCAGGATAGCTTAGGAATATTGATTTCTGTTAGCCAACCATGGATAATTTGACACATTTGGAGGCAGAATGGCTGATACTTTTAACTGCATGTTTTTATGATATACATGTATTTTATATTTCTTTGCATGATACAGTTTGATCTATGCTATAATGAGAGTGATGTTAAATGATAACAATATTCATAATTGATATTTTTGTTGTTGATGAAATGATTGATTTGAAGGAAGTTCTTCATCTAGTTAAGCTATAATGGGTGAGATCTTCTATAGATTAGGAGACCATCATTCTCTTTTACATCTCTAGAGGGTGGTTTTCGACTGAATGATGGTGCCCCAACTTGGACAGACCTCTTTTCAGCTGCACTCATATGATAAATATGATATATGTTATGATATATGTATGATAAATGTTGTTGAATAAATTAAATGGAGTGCACTGGGATTTCTGGGAAGAAGCAGCTGTTTGGTTACCTGGAAGAGCTCTGCAAGTTGGGAGGGATTAGCCCATAAATTTGACCTTGTTAGGATAATTGAATACTTTAGTCTAAAAGTAATTAAAATAATGTGTGTGCACTGGGATTTACTGTAAGGGTAAATACTAAATTAGTTGACCTAAGTGGTGTGAGTGTGTATTAAAATGAAATTAAAACCCTTTGGGATAAAGGGGTTTGTGAGGTCTTGTTGGTCAACTTCTTCCTTGGTAATGGAACAGATGTGTTATGCATTAGGAAGAAATGACATAGGTTAGATTCTTAGGGGACAGTTTTCAGAATGTTTATTCATGAATTTCAGTGGATATAAAGAGCTAGCCAGGAGAAGAGGGGAGAAAAATTTGGCAGGACAATTCGGCATAGAGATTCAGAAGGGATCGATCAGGGGATGCATCCCAAACTCACTTGTTTCTTTGAATAAAGTCCTAATTATTCAAGTCAAGGCGAGTTGCGGCTCGTTTTTTTTTCAAGCATCCACAGACCAAATTCGGCAGCCATGGAAAAGTCACAACATGGGCCAACGTGTTCAGGCATTTGTTCAACCTGAGCCTGAGCCTGGAGAAAGTCCCTGCCCTGTGGAAGACCTCCTGTGTGGTCGGGGTACCAAGAAGCCTGACCACTTCAGGCCTGTTGCCTTGACTTCACACCTGATAAAGACCATGGAGAGGATGATGCTGAGGTACCACGACTGCCCCTGGTGGGCACTCAGCTGGACACCCTGCAGTTTGCTCGCTGGCCTGGGATTGGGGTGCATGACTCAGTAATCTACCTGCTGCACGGATCGCTGCTACACCTGGAGGATGCGGGAGCGCTGTGAGGGTCATGTTTTTTGACTTCTCCAGTGCATTTAACACTATCCAGCCATCACTGCTCAGAGTGAAGATGGAGAATGTGGGAGTGGACCAACACCTGGCTGCATGGACAACAGACTACCTCACCAACAGACCTTAGTTTGTGAGGCTCCATCACAGTGTGTCTAACGTGGTGCTCTACAGCACAGGTGACCCTCAGGGTACGGCGCTCTCCTCCTTCCTCTTCACCCTCTACACCTCGGACTTTACTCACACCACCACCACTGCCACCTCAGAAGTTCTCGGTATTTTAGCCGTTTGTTGGATGTGTTTCCTGAGAAGACCGAACTGGAATACAGGGCGGTCATCAGGGACTTTGTCAGCTGGTGTGAGCTCAACCAGCTTCTGTTAAACACCCGGCAAGATGAAGGAGATGATCGTTGGCTTCAGGAAGGAAACATCTCACTTCACACCATTGAACATCAGGGACTGGACATAGAGGTGGTGAAGCTACAAATTCCTGGGCACGTTCTGCCTCAACAATAAATTGGACTGGATGAAAGCAACACCCATGCTCTAAGAAGGGCCAGAGTTGACTCCATCTGCTAAGTGGGCTGAGGTCCTTCAGAGTGTGCAGGGCTCTCCTCAGGACTTCTTATGGCTCTGTGGGGGCTTCAGCCATCTTGTATGCTGTGGTCTACTGCAGAGGGGGCAGCACAGACAGAAGTGGGAGCAGACTCAGTAGACTGATTAGGAGGAAGCCGAGCTCTGTCCTGGACGAATCATTCTGGACGCTCCATAAGGATGTGGGTGAGAGAAGGATGTTAGCTAAGCTGACATCCATCATGGACAACACCTCTCACCCCTACATTGGCACTGTGGGGTCCCTGAGCAGCTCCTTCAGCAGCAGACTGTTACACCCACGGTGTAAGAAGGAGAGGTTCTGCAGGTCTTTCATCCCAACTGCTGTCAAACTCTACAACACCTGCACCACCCGATCATGTTGTAGTCTCTGTTTCTGTTTTTCAGTTACCACCACTACTCACATTTATATATATATATTTTTTCATCTGTATTCATATTTCTATCCAATTACTTGATTACTACCATGTGTAATCTTAATGATATCATGCAACCTTACATTTGAAATATTATGTGACACTACTTCTGCAATATTATTTCTATCTATTCTATTGCTGCCACCTTTGGTACTCATTCTTGCACATCTGTACCTTGTCTGTTTGTTTTGTTTATTGGTTTCTTATTTAATGTATGAAGCTGAAGGATACTTTGGTCTGTTGTTGTTTTTGCCTTATTTCTATTTTTATTTTTGATCTCTATTGTACTATCTATCTTCCTTTCTGCTGCTGTGACACGAGAATTTCCCTGTTGTGGGATAAATATACTACTGTATATTATAATCTAATCTAATCTAATCTAATCTAATCTAATCTAATACAGTAAATATCTGACATGTTTTCATTTAATGTTTTATTCCATGAGCCACATGTTTGGTTACAGGTCATTATTCTCGTTCTACAGATATGTGTGTTACTTCAGAAAGCAGGAGAAATACAGTATAAATCGTACAGCAATAATGACAAATAACATCATACGTCTATAAAAAATACTTGAAATGACAATTTGGGTCACAGATAAATGTCTGCAGTTTCACTGAGATTTGTTTAGTCATTTCAAGTTATTCCTCAATTCACACTGTTTGTTTTTTGGTTTGGAGAATCACATCAACTCATTTCCCACTTTGTTGTTGTTGCAGTGAACAGTGGTGACAGTTGGAAAAGCCAAAGCAGAATGGTGCCATGTTCACCATGTACTGTTGTTTGAAAGCAAGATTGACAGTTCCACTGTCAGACACGTCGCCTGTTCATCTTTCGATAGAACTGTAGTACTGATGATTAACAGCACAGTTCCCTCAGCCTCGTCATGTCTCAGAGAAGAAGAAGCAGCGCCACTCTACGGTATGTGAAGAAGGTGAAAAAGCTTACAGCACCTGGTATTCCCAGGCGGTCTCCCATCAGAAGTACTAACAGGCCCGACCCTGCTTAGCTTCCGAGATCAGACGAGATCGGGCGTGTTCAAGTGGTATGGCCATGCTTGAGAAATGGGGACAAATACATTATTTGTACATACCCATCGTCACCCTCTGATATGTTTGGAAATATAACATCTTTAAAAGTTGTGAACAGGAAGCTCTGGTTACAGGAAGTACAATTGTACAATGCACTACTGAACAGGAAGTGGATGCTTGTTGCTGCTTTTCTTTTTTTTTAACCTGTTTACCATTTTGTTACCTAAAAATTGGTCTTCATTGTGCTTTAAGTTTGAATTTTTAATTTAGTAACTTTCAGTAGTTGACACTGTATCAGAGGTGTGTTGTTTCAACTCTGAATTGCATTGAATGTGAATATAGCCCCAACATAGCATTATTTATGCAGCTCTTCAAATGTGTGTTTCATGATCTGAACTGATCTTCAACATTGATTTAACATCAGTAAATGATTGTCTTATCTGTGACAGCTGTTTCAAAAGTTGGGAGCAGGTAGAATAACTATCTTTGTATAATTGACAAAATGCAGAAAAGTGAAAAAGCTTACAGCACCTGCAAAAAATTATTCCCAGCGAATTCTCCTCCAAGTCCCTATCGACGTCCAACCGATAATGGTTAGACAAAACTGAGCAAAGTTGAGCGTAATCCACCAATAGCTGAGAGCAAGTTGGCGCTAACCACCAATGGCTGGGATCTGCTCCAGTTGAGGAAACAGCTCAACAGACCAATCATTGGCGAGAATTTTAGATCATCTAATTTATAGCTGCACTGGCGGCCACTATCGAATGTCGTAATTGTTCGTCATTGAGGTGAGTTTTATCCTCTTCCATCTTCCAGCTGTCACTTAGACATTTGTTAGGCATGTATGAAGCTGTGGCGATTTTTGTCATAAAATAAGATTATGCGGAAATCGGAAACTGACCATACCATGCGTTGACATGGCGGGATTTGGCTTGTATAGCTAATGACAGCGTAACGACAACCTGCCGGTAGGCTAGGTGGCTGGAGCAACCTAACGGACTGGTGACACAGAGTTGAAAACGGAGCAAACATCCCATAAAAAAGTGTACCACAATCCCCATTAATCCATAATAAATTGCAATTATTTTGAGTTGGGGGCTATCAACAAAGTTTTCTGTCATGGTTTATCCGCCCCTCCCCCCTGAGGACAGTGTAGCATTTTGCTTGTTAATGTGTAGGTGTGATGGTGTATTAACAATGCCGGTAGGCTAGTATGTAACCAGTTGAAAAGCGCTTTCTTAAGATTAATTAATTAAAGTTTTCTGTAATGTGTTTACAAGAAACTTTAACTACACACACACACACACACACCGCCCCACCCAGCAGCGATAAAGCGCTAGTGGCCTGCAATGGTCAACACATCCACACAGGCGTTATTACAATACGTCGGATCTTTTCAAATGAAAGATATAGCTGGTGATATAAATGTTATTCTGTTGGCATGACCAAAAAAGCATCTGTCCTAATGGCTCTGACGTTGCTTAGGTGAGCATCATTTTGAAATCGCAAATTAGAAGTCTCAGTGTCTATGGTGTAGAAATGTGTTAGTGTTATGTTTATGTCTGATGTAGAGTCAAAGCAGTTTTAAAACATAACAATATATTTGCTCTCCAGTCTTGTATGATAACTTTGTATGATCGTGTCAATCAAAGTTCCCTAGTTTTCCTCAGATTGTTATGCACAACATAATCTTGCTGTTTGATTGATACACATAGATTTATATACAGAATATAATAGATAGATTTAATATAGTACTGTATTATATTAAATCTGTCTATACTATAATAAATATTATTCTAAATCCTAAATGATCTGTTGTTTTTAGTTTTACTCATATTTCTTCATGTTTTACTGGGTGACATGGAGGCAGACACCAGTGCAGTGTGTGTGACAAGGCGTTCACTGAGAAGTCCTAACCTGACAAGGCACATGAAAATTCATTTTGCCAAGGAGAACTGGGCCTGTGATTTGTGTGGTAAAGCTTCACCACCAAATCATGTGATCGACCATCAAAGCAGCACCAGTATCCAAACATTTGTTTGTACAGGCAAGGAGAGGCCAGGCTGCAGTGTGCAGATGCAGCAAGTCTGTGGCACAGGTCCCCAGCAGGTAGAAGACCCTACATGGCTAGATCCCAAAAAAGCAGAGGCGGCGCAAAGTATCCGGGGGTGAACTGTGGAAAGGCCAGCTTGTCATTGCATTGGGAAATGCGCTGGACAGACATTCAGAATTATTTCTTGAGAAAATGATGTTGGCTGGCTTGTGGTTGCTCTTTTGAATACTGCAGGAAAGGTGAGAAGAATGAGCTTCTGAGGTGGCAAAGGCGACTGCTGGAGTATGCAAGAGAGTTCCCCTCCCGTCACATGGCATCTTGACAGGAGGTTGAAAGTAAGATAAACGGGTTATCTTTTGACCTGAGTAATTCATGAGATGTTCCACAGTAGTAGTACTAGTAAAAGTATTTTTATGAGATTATTCTACGGTTGTGGACATTTTCTGCAGAAACAGCAGTCCAAAGAAAGAAGGACTGAATCGAGCATCTCAAGTTCCCTTGGATCCCAACTATGCAAGTGATGCTGAACTGTTGGCTGCTGCAGGTAATATGCTGAAATGAACATGAAAAGCTTTGTATTGTGCTGTGGAGCTGCTAGGACTTGTGTGTTTGTGCCATGTGAAATTCATCAGTATGTATCAAGCAATGCAGTTGATGCATTTTTGTGTGCTATATCTTCTTCCAGAGAAAATTTCTAGATGAGTCAGAGCGCCAGTCTCCCGCTCAGCTGACCACCTGGGAGTTACCACTCACTTCTGCTCCGTGCCAGGACTCTGACAGCAGGCCTGGACCCTCATCCTCGAGAGACTTCTGCCTTTCAGAATCTGGTGGTATCCTGCTGGAGGGCTGGCAGAAATTCTGGGAGCAACCTCTTGAATCTGCCCAAGCCCTTGGTATAGCCCCTGCTAACATCAAGTGGCTTAAATGCAATGACACCGCATCCCTGACCTGTTTGAAAGGGCATCTAGGCTACCAAGAATGCCAAAGGGAGAGACAGTGGAGAGGAAGCTCTTGAAGGAGAAGATGAGTTCCACCCACTCCACTTCCTATGTCTGTCAGGCGGTGCCCAACATGCTGGCCTTTTCACCACTCCTGCCTTCTTCTGGCGGCCAGTCGGTGTGATGAAAGCCTTGATTGTGCCCCAACACCAACTGCCCGCACCACCAGGGGGTACCTGGAAGAAAGAGGCTTGACGGCTATGCTAGGCAGAAGTGTGGCATGAAGTACAACTACACCCTGTTGACAGAAGAGAAGCGACATGCCCACATTGTTACAAGATGAGGCAGGCGATGAGCCGAACGCGTCTGCCGGACAGCAGCAAGGTGAGGAGGAAACACAATGCCCAACGGTACACGGCTGGCGTACGGTCCCAAGATCCTGATGAACCTCGCGACCATCAAGTATGTTCCCTGCCATGCTGTTATTGGGGCGTGCTGTGGACAGAGCTGTGGTCACCTGATCAGTGACCCGGCTCCAGCTGCTGTCCATGAAGCAGGTGCGGGAACTGCTGCAGCAGGGCCACGGCGAGTGGTGCGTGGAAGGCGACGTGACCTGTACCAGACTCTCCTGTACGAGGCTCATACGGCTGGATCCGCGTCATCCCAGAAAGGCATCCTGTCCTTTGCGAGAGCAGCTGGCACTTACACCCCTCCCATTGCCCCGTCTCCCCTTCCGTCGGCTCGTGTTCTGTGCTCACCTGATCATGGAGATCGAAAAGATGCCATGTACAGACATCAAATCCTCAGTGTGACTGGAGAAATCCTGTGCATTGATGGCACTAGAAAGTCTGTATAAAGTACTTGTGATCAGATGGAACAGACAGACTGTTAATAAACACCATACAATGTTCTGCTTTGTTTTCATAGGTCCTCAAGAAGATATATGGCGATCGCCAGGACACCATGCAGTACGTCACCAGTGTGCTGAACGAGTGGGGCCAGTTTGTGACGACAGTGGTGGTGGCAGCTGAATCTGAGGGTGCTACACGCGCATGGCGAGAGAGGTCGTTGCCGGGTTTCGGCGTGTAATGCTCCTGCGCCAAAAAGTCTTATGCGCGAACAACAACTGCTGTCGGTCAGTTTAATAACAATTTCCATTGAAGCCCTATTATGATTTTGATAATCCAAGTGATGTACATGTCAGTTAACTTTATGTACATTTTGCAAGAAACACGCTGGCATAGCACAGTTTTAAACATGTAAACACACATACACAAAAAATGTTGATATTGTTTCAGTGAGAAGCGGCTCATCCTTCCTGGAGAATCTGTTTGTTGACTGGGTGAAGAGGTGCACTGTGGTCGAACTGGACATTCGACACTGGCTGCACCGCTGGGATGCTGTCGTCATCAAACAAGGCCACGCAAGTACAGGGTATTCATAGTGCTTGGCAGGTGCGTGCTTTCGCCTACAACAAGCGGACATGATGCTCCTAGTCCCAGGCGGTCAGGAGTGGCAGGAAGCTGTCGCCCGGGTATTCGGACGAGAGATGATGGCACTTCCTCCACGCCTCACCAAATCGATTAGGTATGTCAGGCGCATTACCCGTGGGGTTGTGGTAAGTATGATATTGATCGTGTATGAATTTCATGAATAAAAGCAAACATACAACAACTGTACTGGACTAAGGTATCAGTTAGATCTAGTTTACGAAAAATAAATGTTAGATCATTAGGGTAACAACATTTTCCTAATTATTGGAATGTGATTTAACACTCAAGCTGAAATACATTATATACGTACAGAGACTGCTTTGGTGATTAGTCCATCATTGCGAGTTCAGGGGACCAGCAGGCCTTGACATTGATGGAATCCACCTGTTCGTCGACAGAGCGGTCGATGCTCACTGGGCAACTGCAAGCAAGCATCTCCAGTTGCATGCAGGTGGGTTGATGTCATTGCAGTCATCGTGTCATTATAAATCCATTCAAACTTGTATGGCAACATTTCAAGGACGCCATAATAAATAAGGTTGCAATATGTTGTGCTTTACAGAGATCCCCCTGGCATACAACTGTATGTTTCCTGTGAGAATTGGTGGTACTGAATGGTGTTCGGCTAAAAACAAAGTACAGAGTGCCGGCAGGCAGTAATTCTGCCGGCGAGGGTTGCACGCACCTGTTCAATGCCATTCTTCACAGAGATGTGGGATTATGCCATTCCAAGTGAGTAATTAAAATATTACCATTTATATATACAAAGCTTTGTGCAGACACAGGTCCATATAACACATCATACATTATAACTTAAAAAAAAACACTTTGATATAGCGTAGTTTTCAATGATACACTTTATTTACAACTTTGAGTCATCACTTCCTAGCATATACAATAACAGTCAAAATGGTCATGTGTTTCAGGTCTACTTAATAGCCTTTGCTGTGCAGTGGAACAACCGCGTAGCATCACTCCACGAAGGTTGCTGGTGGTCAGGGTCGGCAGGCGTGCGTGTATGGGCGATGCGCGGCAGATCAGCGCGCATCAATCAGCAGGTAAGGGTTCTCTTTGGCAGGGATCACATCCTGGAGCCCAACTGCTCCAATGCCCATCCCTGATACGAGCACCCTGACGAGGAGGAGCTCCTTGGTGTGGAGTATGCCATGTGCCAGTCCACCAGCTTCACTGCTAAGGACTACTATCGTGCAGAAGGTGCAGTACTTAGTCACACACTTAAACAGTATTGGTACACATGAAGCAAGGTTATCCTTAGTTATCCATAGTTTTCATGCATATTCTAGGAATGATGATGAACATGGTATGAAGTTAACTTTTAAAAAGCATGAAGCAAAGAAACTGCATATTATTGAATGAATCCACACAGGTGGTTGTTGTAACTATACAGACACTTTGTGATCGATACAATTACATATTTGCAGTTGAGGAAGAGCACTCAGTCACGAGGAGGAGTCAGAGTCGGCTGAGGGCAAGGTGTGAAGATGAGGGAGATGAGCGAGGACTTGGCGTGTCTTCAGAGTCAGAGGAGGATCCTATTGACAGCGTCTGTAAAGCATGCCGTCCTCACCCAGGCAGAACAGGTGGAGGAGGAGGATAGTCCTGCTCTGCAGATGTGCTCATGAGCCAGAAGGCGTCTGCATCTGCAGGAATAGAGGAAGTGGAGGCACTGGCCTTGCTGCTTCTAGAACTGGCAGACAACAACATTTCTCCACCTAGTGCCAGCAGACCTCAGGCAGAAGATTGCCACCACCGCCAGCTCTCTTCACGAGCACGACAAGACCGCCGCTCGGTTTGTTAAACAGTATGAGTCCTGGTGGGGCTACACCCTGTTTGGTCGGTGCCTTGGGGCTGACACACCCGAGACCAGAGCAGCCCAGAAGACCAGGATTTGGTTGGATGAGGTACCTCAGGCGGCACAGGTTGCAGAGGACAGTCGTCTGCTCTACCTCCTCCTCAAAATGCTCAAAAACCGGCGCCCGACCAATCAGCTCTCCTCCTCCAGCAAGGTCACGGCTTGTTTGAAGGGCAGTATAAAGGATTGCAGACCCGACTCAGAGAGCGACCCCATCCTCGGCGGTCTCGCCATTCCTCTACTTAACTTTAACTCAAGTCCATCTCGACCTTCTGCAAGGAGAAAAGGGCCAACTACAGGGCAACAGTAATGCCAAAAGTAACGCCTCACCTGAAAGTGCTGTCGGAGACACCGTTCCAAGAGGCTCCTGCGCTGCCAGCATCCCTACATACCAGATCGACCTCCAAGTACAGTACCAACACCTTCATCACGAGGCTGGAAAAAGGCGTGGTGAGGAAGCGGAGTAAGTTGTCATAAGCATAATTTCACCTCTCAGCTGTGGAAAGCAAATAGCACACACATCATATCAATACTTATCACATGTGTTTATGTTTCAGGTTATATGTTGAAGAACCAGAGCCAGAACCAACTCCTGTGAACCGGCCCATTCAGCCAAAGCCTACCTCGTCCACCTACATTCGGCCAAAGCCTGCTCGTCCATCTATAAACAACCGGCTGTGTCGACGCACCACGTACTCCTGGTTCTTCCTGCACAGCCACAGGCTCCCCTCCATCATATTTCATGGGCTACATCATGCAGTCAGAGCTTTGTATCTGTAGCACAGCCCCTGCATAACAATAAAGCCATACATGCCAAATAAGTCCTTCCCAGGCCATGTGGGGCTTGCCATGTGCATCAGTGGTGAAGCGAAGAAGAGGTACACACCCTCCAAAGAAGACAAAGCAGCTGGAAGCATCCAGAAAATCTTTTTCTATTGTCCATCCTTTAGAAATCCACCACCTCTGGATTTGAAGATGTGGTTTATGATGATTTTGAACACTTCAAAAGTGTATTGGTGGACATAGAGTTAGAAAAGGAAAAACAATTAAATACCTGTGACTTACCTGGTGATGCCACTTCTCCCTGTGCCATCTGTGAGAGGGAAAAAAAGCTGGTTTGATTTTGTTTGTTTGTTGGTTTGTTGTTTGAGCAAAGTGTTTCAAAAGTGTTTCAAAAATGTTTCAAAGTGTTTAAAAATGTTTCAAAAGTGTTTTAAAATGTTTTAAAAGAGTTTTAAAATGTTTTTAAGAGAGTTTAAAGTCTTTTTAGCAAGTAGAGCTATATACAGTCAGTTTATTTATATAGTTAAAAAATGCACTTTGTAGTTTAATTGAGATGTTTCTTGTCTTTTATTATTTAGATTGTTAAAAATGCACTTTGTAGTATCTTTTTTATACAAATATGTTCTGATCTATGTCCAATATCCGGTCCAATCTAACCTGTTTCAATCTTACTTACAATCAGTTTACATACTCTTTGTGTTAGTTCATGTTCAGTTAATCTGTGTTTGTCATACATGTCCTCGTTGTCTTTGTCAGCTTCATGTCCATGTGATGTTTGTGTGTCTTTGTCAACTTCATGTTTAACTAAATGTTGCAATGTTAGTAAATGTTTGTCTCTTGTCTTGTCTCGTCATCTCACTCGTGGCCTGAACCTTGTCGTGGTGAGTGAGCTTTAAAACTAATCAGGTCTTGTCTACTTGTGTTTGTGTGTCATAAGAAAATAATATGCCTGTGCCCATACATGGAATCTGAGTGAATATGTAGTATGGGCGTTCATGTTGTTGAAACAACTTTACAGCGGAGTTCTTTGTACCTTTGAATGCATTTTTAAGCCAAACACATTCAGGTTAAAGAATAAAATAATATAAATAAAAAGTATTTCAAGTATTTTGAAGATGCTCTATATGCTTGGGATTCAGAAAAAAAGAGGAGGGTGGGACATGTCAAAATGACTGCCCAAGTCACACACCTATCTCTAAGAAAATGGTTTTACCAACACCCAGTTTATTAATTATGGGCTGATGGTAAGAAGTAGGATGGTGGGGCATGTCTCATGTCACACACTTAACATGAGTGCAAGCATTCAGAAATAATATGGTTTGTATATACTGTGGTATTTTTGGTCAACAATACATCAAAGCAATGAAGTTGTCTCAGACTCAGAGTGTCATACATATTGTGCTGGCTGCACCTGGGTGGTCATTACAATGAGTTGTGACGGCTCAGATGTCTTCCAGACAAAGTGAGAGTACACTGAATACATTCTTCCACTTTATTAATCACCACGAGGAAATTCATTCATTGTAATTAATTGTACACTTTTCCCATGACTATACGAATCTCATCAGTCTACATCATCTCAAACTATGCAAACAACGGTACCATGCAGCAGCCAACTGTCATTTATGCATGATATTTCTGTAAAATCAAACTTCAGGCCAGTGAACACCAGGGGGCATCCTTCCTTTTGATCAGTTTTCGATCGATCCCAGGACGAGCAATAGGGACTTGGGGGGGTCATGAGCCATTCCCAGGCGGTCTCCCATCCAAGTACTAACCAGGACAAGGACAAGATCGGGCGTGTTCGAGATTGAGTATGCGTGAAAGCAAAGTGACATGGACAAATGCGCTATTTATACACACCCATCATCACCCTCTGATATGTTTGTAGGTTGTAGCTTTTACAAGGTCTTTGTCACTTTCACGATGCACTGCGGGTCAGGATCTCTGTCACAACACAATCTTACGCCGTCCATGAGATTAAACAGAGAGGGGCGATGATGGTGGAGATACTTTTTGATTCACAGAGGAAATCAGGTGGAAACTCACTGATAAAAACAAACAGATACCCTGGGTCCTTTTGGGCTCTAAACGTCTTCATCTTTTAAATCATCTCCAATATTTACCGTGTGTTACCACGTGTCTGCTCATGGAGCTTCTAAGCTCAGGCAGAATCTAACATTCACGTTGATCCGCTTTATTTGCTTCTGGCTGTAACTTGCGGCTTCATATCTGGCAACCTTCAATACATCATGAGCCGCATAGTTAACAAGCCGGATCAAAACACAGAAACTAAACACAAACAGGCAGCCGGTCCGTCAAGGCAAATTTCAAATAAAACATGCTGACTCTAGTCATTTACCAAGAAGCTTGTATTTCAGTGACATGTTTCCTTAATTTGTGATGACACAAGGATATTTATTTGATCATTTAATCTTAAGAAGATCAAGGCAAGGAAGGCCCGGGCCCAGAGCAGGCATCAGCCCAAGACACAGCTCAGGACTGTGCAGACTGGCTCTGTGCTGTGGGCCAGCGATGGTCAAGCATTTTGTTCAACCTGAGCCTGAGCCTGGAGAAAATTCCTGCCCTGTGGAAGACCTCCTGTGTGGTCCCGGTAGCCAAGGAGCACAGGTGCCCCTCAGGGTATGGCGCTCTCCCCCTTCTTTTTAACCCTCTACAACTCGGACTTTACTCACAACACCACCCACTGCCACCTCCAGAAGTTCTCCGATGACACAGCCGTTGTTGGATGTGTTTCTGAGAGACGAACTGGAATACAGGGCTGATCATCAGGGACTTTGTCAGCTGGTGTGAGCTCCAACCAGCTTCTGTTAAACACCCGGCAAGATGAAGGAGATGATCGTTAGCTACAGAAGGGAAAACATCTCACTTCACACCCGTGAACATCAGGGACTGGACATAGAGGTGGTGGAGGCTTCACAAATTCCTGAGTTCACCTCAGCAATAAATTGAGTTCAGTTTGACAACACCCATGCTCTAAGAAGGGCCTGGCGATCGACTCCATCTGCTAAAGTGGGCTGAGGTCCTTCAGGGTGTGCAGGGCTCTCCTCAGGACTTTTATGGCTCTGTGGGTGCTTCAACCATCTTGTATGCTGTGGTCTGCTGCAGGGGCAGCACAGACGAGGACAGCTTCCTGTCTTGTTTAGCTAAGCTGACATCCATCATGGACAAGCACCTCACTCACACCCCCTACATGGCACTGTGGGGTCCTGAGCAGCTCCTTCAGCAGCAGACTGTTACACCCGCGATTAATGAAAGGAGAGGTTCTGCAGGTCTTTCATCCAACTGCTGTCAAACTCTACAACACCTGCACCACCGATCGTATTTGTAGTCTCTGTTTCTGTTTTTCAGTTACCACCACTACTCACCACAGCTTTATATTTATTTATTTTTTCATCTGTATTCATATTTCTATCCAATTGCCCGATTACTACCATGTGTAATCTTAATGATATCATGCAACCTTACATTTGAAATATTATTATAGCATGACACTACCTCTGCAATATTATTTCTATCTATTCTATTGCCACCTTTAGTACTCATTCTTGCACATCTGTACTTGTTTCTGTTGTTTTGTTTATTGGTTTCTTATTTAATGTATAGGCTGAAGGATACTTTGGTCTGTTGTTGTTTGCCCTTTTCTATTTTTATTTTTGTTCTCTATTGTACTATCTATCTTCCTTTCTGCTGCTGTGACACAAGAATTTCCCTGTTGTGGGATAAATATACTACTGTATATTCTAATCTAATCTAATCTAATACAGTAAATATCTGACATGTTTTTACCATTTAATGTTTATTCCATGAGCCACATGTTTTAGTTACAGGCCATTATTCTCGTTCTACAGATATGTGTGTTACTTCAGAAAGCTTAGAGGAGAAATACAGTATGTCGTGTGCAGCAATAATGACAAATAGCATCATCTTTCGTCTGCAAAAATACTTAAATGACAATTTGGTTCACAGATAAATGTCTGCAGTTTCACTGAGATTTGTTTACAGTCATTTCAAGTTATTCCTCTCAATTCACTGTTTGTTTTTGGTTCAGAGAATCACATCAACTGTTCCACTTTTGTTGTTGTTGATGAACAGTGGTGACAGTTGGAAAACCAAAAGCAGAATGGTGCCATGTTCACCATGTATGTTGTTTGAAAGCAAGATTGACAGTTCCACTGTCGGGCACGTCGCCTGTTCATCTTTCATTTGATAGAACTTCTTAGTACTGATGATTGAACAACACAGTTCCCTCCAGCCTCACGTCATGTCTCCAGAGGAAGCAACGCATATTATGTGAAGAAAGAGTGAAAAAGCTTACAGCACCTGGTATTCAGGCGGTCTCCCATCCAAGTGACTAACCAGGCCCGACCCTGCTTAGCTTCCGAGATCAGACGAGATCGGGCGTGTTCAGGGTGTGCATGAGCGAGGAAATGGGGGACAAATACATTATTGTACATACCCATCGTCACCCTCTGATATGTTTGGAAATATAACATCTTTAAAAAGTTGTGAACAGGAAGCTCTGGTTACAGAAGTACACAGTGTACAATGCACTACTGAACAGGAAGTGAGTGCTGTTGCAGCTTTTCTTATTTTTTTAACCTGTTTTGTTTGTTACCTAAAATTGGTCTTCATTGTGCTTTGGTTGAATTTTAATTTAGTAACTTTCAGTAATAGTTGACACTGTATCAGAGGTGTGTTGTTTCCAACTCTGAATTGCATTGAATATTGAATATAGCTCCAACATAGCATTATTTACAGCTCTTCAAATGTGTTTCATGATCTGAACTGAATATTTAACATTGATTTAACATCAGTAAATGATTGTCTTATCTGTGACAGCTGTTTCAAAGGTTGGGAGCAGGTAGAATAGCCTATCTTTGTATAATTGACAATGTAGAAAAGTGAAAAAGCTTACAGCACCTGGTATTCCCAGGCGGTCTCCCATCAAGTACTAACCAGGCCCGACCACTGTAGCTTCCGAGATCCAGACGAGATCGGGCGTGTTCAGGTGGTATGTGCGTAATAACAACATTTATGGACAAATCGCTATTTATACACCCATCATCACCCCTCTGATATGTTTGTAGGTTGGCAACTTTTACAAGGTCTTTGTCACTTTCCACGATGCACTGCGGGTCAGGATCTCTGTCACAACACAATCTTACGCCGTCCATGAAGTTAAACAGAGAGGCGATGATGGTGGAGATACTTTTTGATTCACAGAGGAAATCAGGTGGAAACCCACTGATAAAACAAACAGATACCCTGGGTCCTTTTGGGCTCTAAAAATCTTCATCTTTTAAATCATCTCCAATATTTACCGTGTTTTATCGCGTGACTGCTCATGGAGCTTCTAAGCTCAGAGCGGGATCCTAACATTCTAACGTTGATCCACTTTATTTGCTTCCACGGCTGTGAAATGCGTTTCATATCTGGCAACCTTCAAGCTTCATCTCATGAGCACTTATAGTTATCAAGCCGGATCAAAACACACAGAATAAAACACAAACAGATGGCCCGGTCCGTCAAGTTAGATTTAAAAATAAGAAACATACTGACTCTAGTCATTTACCAAGCTTGTATTTCAGTGAGCATGTTTCCTTAATTTGTGATGACACAGGATATTTATTTGATCATTTAATCTTAAGAAGATCAAGGCAAGGAAGGCCCCGGGCCCAGACGGCATCAGCCCAAGACAGCTCAAGGACTGTGCAGACCGGCTCTGTGCTGTGGAGCCAGCGATGGTCAAGCATTTGTTCAACCTGAGCCTGAGCCTGGAGAAAGTCCTGCCCTGTGGAAGACCTCCTGTGTGGTCGGTACCCAAGGAGCACAGGTGCCTCAGAGATTGTGGCGCTCTCCCCCTTCTTTTAACCCTCTACAACTCGGACTTACTCACAACACACCCACTGCCACCTCCAGAGTTCTCCAATGACACAGCCGTTTGTTGGATGTGTTTCTGAGGAAGACCCGAACTGGAGCCACAGGGGCCGGTCATCAGGGACTTTGTCAGCTGGTGTGAGCTCAACCAGCTTCTGTTAAACACCGGCAAGATGAAGGAGATGATCGTTAGCTGAAGGAAAACATCTCACTTCACACGGTGAACATCCAAGGACTGGACATAGGGTGGTGGAGAGCTACCACACAAATACCTGAGCGTTCACCTCAACAATAAACTAGACTGGTCGGGCAACACCCATGCTCTACAAGGGCCAGAGTCGCTCCATCTGCTAAGTGGGCTGAGGTCCTTCAGGTGTGCAGAGACTCCTCAGGACTTTTTATGGCTCTGTGGGGGCTTCAGCCATCTTGTATGCTGTGGTCTGCTGCAGAGGGGGCAGCACAGACAGGGACAACCCTGTGTCTTGTTAGCTAAGCTGACATCCATCATGGACAACTCACCTACATGGCACTGTGGGGTCCCTGAGCAACTCCTTCAGCAGCAGACTGTTACACCGCGGTGTAAGAAGGAGAGGTTCTGCAGGTCTTTCATACCAACTGCTGTCAGACTCTACAACACCTGCACCACCTGATCATGTTGTACTGTTTTCAATTACCACCACTACTCACCACAGCTTTATATTTATTTTATTTTTTCATCTTTGTATTCATATTTCTATCCAATTACTTGATTACTATATGTGTAATCTTAATGATATCATGCAACCTTACATTTGAGAAATATTATAGCATGTACTACTTCTGCAATATTATTTCTATCTATTCTAATGTGCCACCTTTAGTACTCGTTCTTGCACATCGGTACACTTGTCTGTTGTTTGTTTATTGGTTTCTTATTTACTGTTATTTTGCCTTTTCTATTTTTATTTTTGTTCTCTATTGTATCTATCTTCCTTTCTGCTGCTTAACTGACACAAGAATTTCCCTGTTGTGGATAAATATACTACCAACATATTCTAATCTAATCTAATCTAATCTAATCTAATACAGTAAATATCTGACATGTTTTTACCATTTAATGTTTATTCCATGAGCCACATGTTTAGTTACAGGCCATTATTCTAGTTCTGAATATGTGTGTTACTTCAGAAAGCAGGAGAAATACAGTATAAATCGTGTGCAACAATAATGACAAATAGCATCATCGTCTGCAAAATACTTGGAAATGACAATTTGGTTCACAGATAAATGTCTGCGGTTTCACTGGTTGTTTGCAGTCATTTCCAGACTATTTGTCTCAATTACTGTTTGTTTTGGTTTGGAGGAATCACATCGCTCATTTCCACTTTGTTTGTTGTTGCAGTGAACAGTGGTGACAGTTGGAAAGCAAAGCAGAATGGTGCCATGTTCTGCATGTACTGTTGTTTTATTAGATTGACAGTTCCACTGTCAGGCATCATATATTCACATCTTTTCATTTGATAGAACTGTAGTACTGATGATTGAGCCAGCACAGTTCCCTCCAGCCTCGTCATGTCTCCAGAGGAAGCAGCAGCGCCTCTGCGGTATGTGAAGAAAGAGTGAAAAAGCTTACAGCACCTGGTATTCCCAGGCGGTCTCCCATCCAAGTACTAACCAGGCCCGACCCTGCTTAGCTTCCGAGATCAGACGAGATCGGGCGTGTTCAGGGTGGTATGGCCGTAAGCAGGGAAATGGGGACAAATGCGACTTATTTGTACATACCCATCGTCACCCTCTGATATGTTTGGAGAGCTATAACATCTTTAAAAGTTGTGAACAGGAAGCTCTGGTTGCAGAGTACAATTGTACAATGCACTACTGAACAGGAAATGGTCTTTATTTGCAGCTTTCTTATTTTTTTAACCTGTTTACCATTTTGTTACCTAAAGTGGTCTTCATTGTGCTAGTTTGAATTTTAATTTAGTAACTTTCAGTAGTTGACACTGTATCAGAGAGGTGTGTTGTTTCAACTCTGAATTGCATTAGATGTGAATATAGCTCCAACATAGCATTATTTATGCAGCTCTTCAAATGTGTTTCATGATCTGAACTGAATATTTAACATTGATTTAACATCAGTAAATGATTGTCTTATCTGTGACAGCTGTTTTCAAGGTTGGGGAGCAGGTAGAATAACTATCTTTGTATAATTGACAATGTAGAAAAATTAGCTTACAGCACCTGGTATTCCCAGGCGGTCTCCATCCAAGTACTAACTAGGCCCGACCTGCTTAGCTTCCGAGATCGGGCGTGTTCAAGGTGGTATGGCCCTAAGCAACAGCGACATGGACAAATACGCTATTTATACACACCCATCATCACCCTCTGATATGTTTGTAGGTTGGCAACTTTTACAAGGTCTTTGTCACTTTCCGATGCACTGCAGGTCAGGATCTCTGTCACAACACAATCTACGCCGTCCATGAGATTAAACAGAGAGCGATGATGGTGGAGATACTTTTGATTCACAGAGAAATCAGGTGAAACCCACTGATAAAAACAAACGAATACCCTGGGTCCTTTTGGGCTCTAAAAATCTTCATCTTTTAAATCATCTCCAATATTTACCGTGTGTTACCACGTGACTGCTCATGGAGCTTCTAAGCTCAGGCGGGATCTAACATTCGCGTTGATCCTTTATTTGCTTCCACGGCTGTGAAATGCGTTTCATATCTGGCAACCTTCAAGCTTCATCATGAGCCGCGCCAGTTAACAAGCGGATCAAAACACACAGAAGAACTAAACACAAACAGGCAGCCTGGTCCGTCCGACCCAAATTTCAAAATAAAACATACTGACTCAGTCATTTTACCAGAAGCTTGTATTTCGGTAGAGCATGTTTCCTTAATTTGTGATGACACAGGATATTTATTTGATCATTTAATCTTAAGAAGATCAAGTGAGAGGCCCGGGCTTCAGGCGGCATCAGCCCAAGACAGCTCAAGGACTGTGCAGACCGGCTCTGTGCTGTGGGCCAACGTGGTCAAGCATTTGTTCAACCTGAGCCTGAGCCTGGAGAAAGTCCCTGCCCTGTGGAAGACCTCCTGTGTGGTCCACGGTACCCAAGGAGCACAGGTGCCTCGGGGTGCAAGCTCTCCCCTTCTTTTTAACCCTCTACAACTCGGCTTTACTCACAACACCACCTGCCACCTAAAAGTTCTCCAATGACACAGCAGTTTGTAGGATGTGTTTCATGAGAAGACGAACTGGAATACAGGGCAGTCATCAGGGACTTTGTCGCTGGTGTGAGCTCAACCAGCTTCTGTTAAACACCGGCAAGATGAAGGAGATGATCGTTGGCTTCCAGAAGGAAAACATCTCACTTCACACCCGGTGAACATCCAGAGGACTGGACATAGAGGTGGTGGGAGGCTTCCCACAAATTCACAGGCGTTCACCTCAGCAATAAATTGGACTGGACTGAAATAACACCCTGCTCTACAAAGAAGGGCCAGAGTCGAGCTCCATCTGCTAAGTGGGCTGAGGTCCTTCCAGAGTGTGCAGAGAACTCTCCCCTCAGGTTTTATGGCTCTTAACTGGGGGCTTCAGCCATCTTGTATGCTGTGGTCTGCTGCAGAGGGGCAGCACAGATGAGGACAGCTTCCCTGTCTTGTTAGCTAAGCTGACATCCATCATGGACAGCACCTCTCACCCCTTACATAACACTGTGGGGTCCCTAAGCAGCTCCTTCAGCCGCAGACTGATCCACCCGCCCGATTGGCCAAGAAGGAGAGGTTCTGCAGGTCTTTCATACCAACTGCTGTCGACTCTACAGCACCTGCACCACCCGAGTCATGTTGTAGTCTCTGTTTCTGTTTTTCAGTTACCACACTATACCACAGCTTTATATTTATTTATTTTTATCTGTATTATATTTCTATCCAATTGCCCAGTTACTACCATGTGTAATCTTAATGATATCATGCAACTTACATTTTGAAATATTATTATAGCATGACACTACCTTTGCAATATTATTTATATCTTGCCACTTCCACCTTTAGTACTCATTCTTGCACATCTGTACACTTGTCTGTTGTTTGTTTATTGGTTTCTTATTTAATGTATAGGCTGAAGGATGCTGGTCTGTTGTTGTTTTGCCTTTTCTATTTTTATTTTATTCTCTATTGTATATCTATCTTCCTTTCTGCTGTGACACAAGAATTTCCTGTTGTGGGATAAATATACTACTGTATATTCTAATCTAATCTAATCTAATCTAATACAGTAAATATCTGACATGTTTTTACCATTTAATGTTTATTCCATGAGCCACATGTTTAGTTACAGAGCCATTATTCTCGTTCTGCAGATATGTGTGTTACTTCAGAAAGCAGGAGAAATACAGTATAAATGTTACAGCAATAATGACAAATAGCATCATCGATCACACAAAATACTTGAAATGACAATTTGGTTCACAGATAAATGTCTGCAGTTTCACTGAGATTTGTTTACAGTCATTTCAAGTTATTTCCTCTCAATTCACTGTTTGTTTTTGGTTTGGAGGAATCACATCAACTCATTCCACTTTGTTGTTGTTGCAGTGAACGGTAATTTGACAGTTGGAAGCCAAAGCAGAATGGTGCCATGTTCACCATGTACTGTTGTTTGAAAGCAAAGATTGACAGTTCCACTGTCAGACACGTCACCTGTTCATCTTTCATTTGATAGAACTGTAGTACTGATGATTGAACGACACAGTTCCCTCCAGCCTCGTCATGTCTCCAGAGGCTTGGCAGCGCCTCTGCAGTATGTGAAGAAGAGTGAAAAAGCTTGCAGCACCTGGTATTCCCAGGCGGTCTCCCATCAAGTACTAACCAGGCCGACCCTGCTTAACTTCCGAGATCAGACGAGATCGGGCGTGTTCGAGGTGGTATGGCCGTAAGCAAAGGCAACGGGGTTCAAATACATTATTTGTACATACCCATCGTCACCCTCTGATATGTTTGGAAATATAGCATCTTTAAAGTTGTGAACAGGGCTCTGGTTACAGAAGTACAATTGTACAATGCACTACTGAACAGGAAGTGGTCTTGTTGCGGCTTTCTTTTTTTAACCTGTTTTACCATTTTGTTACCTAGAGTGGTCTTCATTGTGCTTTAGTTGAATTTTAATTTAGTAACTTTCAGTAGTTGACACTATCAGAGGTGTGTTGTTTCAACTCTGAATTGCATTGAATGTGAATATAGCCCCAACATAGCATTATTTATGCAGCTCTTCAAATGTGTTTCATGATCTGAACTGAATATTTAACGCAGTGATTTAACATCAGTAAATGATTGTCTTATCTGTGACAGCTGTTTTCAAAGTTGGGAGGAGCAGGTAGAATAACTATCTTTGTATAATTGACAATGTAGAAAAGTGAAAAAGCTTACAGCACCTGGTATTCCCAGACGGTCTCCCATCAAAGTACTAGCAGGCCCGACCCTGCTTAGCACCGAGATCGGACAGAGATCGGGCGTGTTCAGGAGTGTGGTATGGCCATCAGCGAAGGTAGCAGGGACAAATACGCTATTTATACCGCCCATCATCACCCTCTGATATGTTTTGTAGGTTTCTAAGTTCTGCTTGCAATTGGACATTTTATGGACTAAACCACACAACATAGAACAGCACCACTCTTGGTTCACATTTAAACACATGCATATTTTCTATCTTTTATTGGACTAATTTGATGAGCATTAATTTTGAAATGGAAATCAATGAACAGGAATTGGTCTTGTTGCTGTTTCCTGCTACCTGAAATAGTCTTCATCATTCTTTGATTGAATTTTAATTTAGTAACTAGACAGATAGATAGATAGATAGATAGATAGATAGATAGATAGATAGATAGATAGATAGATAGATGAGGAAAAATGCACTACATGGGTTCCAGCATTAGAGTAACTGTTCTGGAACAAAATGTTACATTGTTGCTATTGTTACAGGGTAAGCAAGAAGGTGGGCTTTTAGGCAGACCTGAGGAGTGTGAATGTGAAAGATTTCACTGTGTTAAAAATAAAGAAGTAGCTTCAACTGAACCTGAGTCAGTGTCCGCCTGTGTTTCAGCTGCAACACATGAAATATGTGCAGAAAAATGAAAAATATGTAAAAAATTAAACTATAAAAATGAAATTTGTGCAGAGGAAATTAAAAATGTGCCAATGAAACAAGCCCTCTCCAGTTTGCCTACCAGCAGAAGCACTGGGAGTGGAAGATGCCATCATCTTCCTGCTTCATATGCCTATGCCAACCTGGACAGACCTAAATAAAGCTCAATGAAGGGGAGGAAGGAGTAGTACAGGGCGTTGTGGACTCCTTTGTCACGTGGTGTGAGACTTAACCATCTGTATCTCCAACACCACTAAGACAAAAAGAAGCTGGTGGTGGATTTCTGCAGGAAATCTGCCCCCCACACCATTTCCATCAACAGTGTGACTGTGGATGTTGTCCAGGATTACAAATACCTTGGAGTACACCTGGATAACAAACTGGTCTGGGCCAAGAACACTGAGGCTGTTTACAAGAAGGGCCAGAGTAGACTCTATTTCCTGAGGAGGCTCCTGTCATTCAATGTAACATCATGCTGAGGATGTTGTACCACTCGGTGGTAGCTAGTGCTATCTTCTTTGGTGTTGTGTGCTGGGGTAGCGGCAGACACCAACAAGATCATCATGAAGGCTGGCTCCGTACTGGGGTCTGGACTCTTTGTTGGAGGTGTCTGAAGGGAGGATGCTGCGTAAACTGCATAGTATCCTGGCCAACAACGCCTACTCTCTCCACCAGGTGCTAACCTCACAAAGAGGCACCTGGCAACAGACTCATTCCCGGTGTAACACAGAACGCCAGAGGAAGTCCTTTCTTCCTGTGGCCATCAGACTGTATAATTCATCTACCTCTGGTCGTGAAAAGGACAGTGGAGACACATCTGTCTACATTTTTATTGACATGTACTTTAGTTAACGTTTGCTCTGCAGAACATATTGTCTAAAGTGTGTTTATAGTGTTAAACTTTACATCAGCGTTAAAGTCCACATCATGAATGTTAATACTTCATAACTTAGCATTCTCGTATGTTATATTATACTGCATTTTACTGCTTCTTTGCATTCTGATAATCATCAGTTCACTGTAATGAAAAAAATAAATCTAATCTAATTTGCATATCAGAAATAATTGCATTTCCTTTTTATTCTTGAGTCATGTTTGTAACACCTGCCTCATGTACATATAGGGGGGGCCTGGATTTCTCTTATGATATTCCCTTTGTTTCTGCTTTTAAATAAATAAACACCACACAACCAACTAAATGTAAAGACTCTTTAGTTGTAAGTTCTTACTCTCAAAATAAATTAAATTAAATAAATCACTTGAGTATAGTGAGATTGTTGAAAAGAAATAGTATTGGTTTTACTATTATTCAGTCTCTTATAATATCAAACAAAATGAAGTGAAACTTAAATACAGGATATGAGGACCTACGCACTCACACCTGGTCCACAGCAGTCTCTATGAGTCATGTCATCTAACCCCTACTGCAAACCTGTGTCATAGCTTGGGTGCAGTGTGACCTAAAACAAAATGGCGCTTCGCACCTTGAAGAAGAAAAATAAAAGGCGCATTGCAAATCCAGTACTCACGCTCCCGACAGTTAGTGGGGTAAGAGTAGTGAACAGGTCACCGACAATGCAGCAACAACTCACAATCCCGAGCGGGCAACGATCCACAGCTCACACACACACAGCAGGAAGGCGCAGGTCCTTACGTAGTCCTCAGGCGCTTTGCTTCCCTCTTTAATGCCGTCAAAACGTCCGTCTCCTTCTCCTAAATTAAATACACAAGCTAAATTCCAAGTCCACGCTGCTTCAGGCCGATTTGTATATTTCGAATTAACCAAATGCGTGTATACAGGAGCAGAGAGCAAGCTAATCACACACACACACACAGCGCTAGAGTTGAAACTAACGAGGTTAGCATTAATAGTTCGTTTTTATACTGTACAAGCTTAGTTACAGTTTTCAAAAATACTCATATGATCCGCATAATTACCTCGATTTGGCCACAAAGTTCTTTACATCAGGTACACTGGCCGTTCCCCATAAAAATATGAACTCTGGTCCACCAAATCACTCCAACACAGACTCGGTCAAGTTAACTCGTCTCCCTCCTCTCGCCGCTCCTGCTCACCTCAAACACAACATCCCGCTCTATCCCACCCCCTCACCTACCGACTGCCCTGCGATTGGCGGAAGTACCGAAGCTCTACATGCCAATACTGCCAAAGAAATGAATGATTGACAACCCACGAAACAGTAATAATACAGTGAGCCTAAATAACACACAATGACTCATATCTCACAAACACTATGAAATGAAATGGCATAACTTGTATTTTAACAGATCACTTCTTTTGCATTTTTAAATTGTTCTGCATTTTAACCATATTTATGAACTTTACATCAATACTTAATGAACTTTTGTGAATTATGAATATTTGTTATCAAAATAAATCAATTATTTCTGCAAGGCTACGTGTCTTTTATGGTGGACTGTAACACACATATCACACACTCCTCTTCTCTCTTCAGATGTCCTGTTGAGGTTATCTGAATCTCACTCCTGCCAATCTTGGGGCATTTACAGTTATCTCCACTTTGTCCCAGCATCAAGCAATCATCCTGTCACCTCCACCTCTTGTTTACAATTTTTAATTTGTGGGTAGTTAAATCTCTTATACTCTGTGTAGCCTATATATATATATATATATATATATATATATATATATATATATATATATAAGTGATATTTCAGTGATTATCCAAACAGAAAATGAATTAATAAATTCATTTCATGGCTGAAGAAAATTGCAACCTACCCTAGCCTGTAAGAGGAATATGACTTATATGTTGGCTGAAGCTTGAAAGGATTCATCACTTTTTTTTTTTTTGTAGTTGCAATCATGAAGCTCTCTGTGCCACTGACACCATTTTTCTGAACAACAAATTGTTTGCATTTAAATTAGAAATCCAAACAACTTTGAACAATAACATGTTTTTGATTGGTTGATGAAGGTAAAAAAAAAAAAAAAATGCCATGCCTTATATGGACGTGTCCTGGTATGCCACAACCCATATGCAAATTAGTTCTAGAACATCAAAGCACATGACATCACTTCAAAGCACAACCAGGTATATAGGCAGACCAGAGTCAACAGGATCCGAAAAGACCAGTTTAGACACAGTCAAGAAACCAGGAAGTCAAAAATCACGGTCGAAATCACGCATCAATAAGCACATCTGAAGAACGACACATCTGCACATTTTTACGTAATGGAGACAAGTGCAAAAGCAAACAAGGCAAGAAAGAGGCAGGAATAAGCGGATTACCAACAACATGGTAGGGGCGATGTCTTTATTAAAAACCTCCTGTCTGTCTTGTGCGAACAAGTCTGCAGGCGAACCGTGAAATGGAGCAGACGGCTAAGAATTGAGAAGTCTGTGGAACCAGAACCAGTATCCCTGAAAACCCTTTGTTAACTCACCACTGAAGAGCCACAGTTAGATGTGAACTCTGAGGAACAACAAGTAGCTGTTGCCCCTGACAATACATCGATGTGACCCAGAAGGAACCACAAGTTGCCGTGATTCCCAAAAGAATCACTTGGCTGTGGTCTGACAAAGCACAGATGGATGTGACGGAAGGAACCACAAGTTGCCGTGATTCCCAAGGAATCACCTTGTGACTGTGGTCTCTGTTAACAGAAATGGATGTGTGACCCCAAAAGGAACCACAAGTTGCTGTGATTCCTAAAGAATCACTTGTGGCTGTGAGCTCTGATGGAAAATACAGATGGATGTGACCCCAACTCAGCAACAGGATAATTGGGATTCCAGCTGAAGTGAAAAACTATTTCGAGGAACTGTTAAAGCTGATGCATCCCGAAGGATTATTTTTGTTAATGGACAGTTGGGGCTTCAGTTCCACTTTTGAAAGCAGCTAGAACAATACCTTGATTCAAAACTGGCACGCCACGCGTGTAAACCCATAGTTTTGCGTTGCAGCCAATGCTCCAAAGAACTGCCAGAGGTTATGGGCTGATTTCCCTTGCAGTGGTCAAATACCACAGCCTGTTATAACATCACAGTCATCACGGTAGCTGCGCCCAACAAAACACAGGTACATAAAACTCTGAAAAACGACAGGTAACTGTAGTTCCTAAAAAAGTAGAGGACAAACAGCCTCAGCCTCTAAAAAATCATGGCTGAAATCCACAAAAACAAATCATACAATTCATTCCTGGAGATCGATGGACTGACTTTCCCCACTTATATCTAAGAAGTGTGTGGTAGCTGAAAAAAACACACCAGGCTGCAAAAGCCTTGAACATCAGAAGTCCACTGGATCTGAGCACAGTGGCCCCCACAAAGGACACTACAGACTATGTATGCTCTGCACGATCACAGTTACCTGTATGATTCCAGAAGAACCAGAGTTAGATGTGATTGTTGAAGACATCAGCACTTATGACCCCCAGCCCAGCAATACCCACGAGCTCCAATATCCAGTACCCAATCCAGCAAGAGGCTTTCTTTCAGCAGACCGGGGGTAAAGGTGTGCCCAGTCCCTGAGATCGACTTCATGGAGACAAAAGTGAGGGAGATCATCAAACTAGAAAGTGAGCAAGCAGCTTTGCTTAAGAGGAATTAGGCAACTTAGAGAAATGCTCCAAACTCAGAGAGCTCTGCAAGCTCAGAAGAATCAGAAAATATCAGACCAGGGTCGAGACCCTTCAGCAGAGATATCCAAAACGAGACCTCTGAAAAGGAGGTTCTGTGTAGTTTTCAAGCTGGAGGAAACTGATTAAAAAGAAACAAGCCATCAGAGTGAAACTGAAACATCTGTGTCCCATCTGAGAGCGAAAACTCCAGACTGGTGGCTGCTCCTGACCCAGGCAGAGGGAGGACACAAAGAAGGAAACTATCCAGTGGGAGGAGGAGAAATCGAATCTGAGAAACATCAAGAAGAACAGCAGATCCTCCAGGATGAAATAGACAGGACTGCTTTAATGGACGGATGCAGACAATCGGTCTGAAGAAGCTCTAGACTGGAGGCTGCACTGGTAGAAGAAAGTTAAAACAAGAGACCCCCAGGGGAGGAAGAAGATCTAATCTTCTGCAAACCATCAGTGCACAACAACAGGCACTAGAGAACGTATGACCAGTAACCAATTAGGAACACTCTTAACAACCAGAGTGAAGAAGATAGGAGGACACAAACAGCGGGAGGAGGAAGAAGAAAAGGCCAATCCATCCAAAAAATATGATTGAACAACAACAGACTCTGAGCAGGGAACCAGCAGAGATGAAAATCAAGACAGACACAACAGTCTTGAGGAACAGGAGAGCTGCGATTTTGAACAGACCAGAAGACCATCTTTATGGAAAGATTCAAACGACTCTTCAAAGAACTGCTAGCGACCTCCTGTGCCACCTCCTGTGCCACCTCCCTTCATCCCAACCATCATAACCATAACACCATCGCAGTGGTTGGATAGCCTTATGGTAAGGTTTTCCCGGGAGCTCGGTTCCCAAGCCCTTAAGTAAAACAACAACAACAACAAAAAAAAAAAAAAAAAACAATTGGCTGATGGGCCTTTATCCACCCCCAACCCCTTAACACCCCACCCTTGGTAAGGTTTTCTCCGGGTGCTCCGGTTTCCTCCCACACGCCAAAGACCTACAAAAAAAAAAAAAAAAAAAAAAAAAAAAAAAAAAAAAAAAAAAAATCTCAGATGTCCTTGAATGGTGTTCATCATGTTTCCCATAGAGTTTCACTACATGGAACATACTGTATATTCTCAGTATAAACAACAAAAGGTATAAATCGTCTTGTTTTCATGTATATCATACATTTCACTCTGAATACAGCACATATAATATGTTTGACTTGAAATGGGTCATTCTTATTATATCCCTAAGAAATTATGAAAATGATTATGTAAAACAATGTGAAAGCGTGACCACAATGTGGGAATTAAACTTAGCAATAGACCTACAGTGAATTATCACTCAAAGCTGCAGCTCCTAAGACCATTCTTAAAATTTGGGATAAAACTATTTGTAACTTTTCTATTATCAAAGCACATTTCATCATTAATAAGCACTGTATCTTTGAAGAGTTTACACCAGGTAATTTAGAAGATCAGGTCAGATCATGGTATTTAGTTGTGACAATTTCAAAACATTTCAGCCAACTGAAGTCTCCCTACACATGAAGTGAGGAAAACTACCCATATATTTCTAATACAAATACAAACAGGAAATAGCGATAAAAAATGTAAATATTTTGCCCATAAATCTTCAAACAACCTGCAGATAAAGCAAAGATGGGAGGCTGAACACGGCCTGCTATGAGGCACACCTGGTTAAAAATTAAAATACATTACATATATTTGAAGGAACAATATGTAGTATTGATAATATTTACTGTATTAAATCATAAAAATACCATGCTATATCACAAATTACAGAAACATGCTAAATTGAAATACTAGCTCCTTAACAACAAAACTACAGCCACTATTTTCTCCTTTTGAAATTTGCCTTCTGGTCCAGAAGGTCTGTTTGCGTTTTGTCCTGTGTGATCTGGTCTGATCCCTCACACGGCCCATGTCAATAGTCTGGATTGCCAGAATTATAATGTACTACACTTATGCTTCCATAAGTAAACAAATTGGGTCAACAGAGTTAAATGTGAGAAACAAGATGTTTTAGAGGTATTTTAGATCACATAATTCAAAGATTTGACATTAAAGCTGTTTTATAGTTTTTCTCAATTGCTAAAACAATTTCTGAAACCTTGCTCCATTTTCTTAAAACACTAAACACAAAACCTCATCTTCAAGCACTATTTACAAAACCTCTGACTCCTCTTGCAAAAATCAAACTTTCACCTCAAAACAGTTTAACCTGTGCTCAAACCAAACACTGCTCTCAAATCATAAACAAATTGATCGAAATGATAGACACTATCAAGCAGTCAGCAAGCAATACATCAAAAAAATAGAAAACATGTTGTTTAAAACATATAGTTCTCAGGGAGATGTACATTTTTCCGTCATTTCTTTTGATGAACGAAAACATGTTTTATCATAGTAGCTAAAAATTGATCAGAAAATTACTACTCTGTTTTGCGCTTTGCAAATTTTTTGTTCTTCCTCCTCCTTGTACACCCATTTTTACAGTACCTGCATCTCACAGACTTGTCCTTTGTCTCTGTGATACTGTATTTTTTTTTTTTATATGAACCTGCAACCAGTCAAAATCTATTGAGCAGTTAGTACTGTAAACAATTGGAAAGCACAGTGTTCAGGGCCAGACAATGTGTTTATTGCAAGTCTACAAAAAAGTGCAGTTACAAAAAGTATTCATGCAGTACGATACATACAGTGATGAACTTTACAAATGTCTACTGAGACAGCTGCATGTAGTGTAGTACAGTAAAGTGTAGTACAGTAAATTTGCAGTTACAAAAATACAGTAGTATACTGTACCTGTTCTCTTCTCTGAATGTCCTTACTATGGTGGACACAGAAAATCGTCTCAAATTGGGTTGCATTCTAAGTCCTGCTTCCCTCATTGTCAGTCCATGGACTAGCACATGGTCTATGATTGTTGCTTGAATTTCATCGGACATTTCCACTCTTTGTCTTCCTCTTCCTCTTCATCGTCCTCTTCTTCTTTCTTGTCCTCCTCCTCATACCCACCTTGCATACGCACTCGTCCTCTCACATAGTTTCTTCTCTGATCTGGCTTATATTGGTTGTGTCACATCATTTGAAACAAGTGAAATCAATTTTGAGTGGTTGTCTTTAATCAGTGACATGTCTGCTCTATTTGTATTTACAAATGTGGATGACGTGCATTAGAGTGCAGAATGTGTTTTGAGAATGAGAATGTGTTTAGAGTTGTGCTGAAAAGTGTAAGTGACTGAGTTTAGGCAACGGAGAACTTTGTTCAGCCAATGGGTTTTAGTGTTTTAACAACTGAGAAAAACTGTAATATGCATTGGCACACCGATGGTGCAGCCTTTGGGAGCAATTTGGGGTTCAGTGTCTTACTCAAGGACACTTTGACATGAAGACTGGAGGAATGCTAAATGGTAAATGGACTGTACTTGGCACTATGGCACCTTTCTAGTCTTCTGACCACTCAAAGCACTTTTACACTACATATCTCATTCAACAGTTGGCACCCTGCCATGCAGAAGCCTCTTGAAGTGAATTTAGTACAGAAGTAGAAAAATATCTCTTCTTATTCTTTGCTTCAGTCTGGTCTCATTTATTCAGAAAGAAAAAGTCTGCAGCCATGCTGACAGCACCGTGAGGCTCTATTTAGGTAAATGTTACACCATACACCCTTTCACAACTAAATTACCACGATCATCCTGTAAGGCTTAACAGGATGAGAAACTACTTATATTAACTTAAATGTCAATAATAACCTGCAGCCAGTGATGCAGCCCTTAATTAGACAATTAACAGTGAATATCACGAACACAGAGTTAACGCTATAATTTCACACTTACAATCTTGAATGATCTGCAACCGCATAACCCCATATTACCATGGAATATATAATGTAATAATAATACAGATAATGACCAGGCTAAAGCTAACATCAGTTGCTGTAAATGGCATAGCAGCTAACGTACAGACAGAATGGTAATCTAAGAACATGAATTAGGGAGAAAATAGCTGCCTCCACACAAATCCTAAAGAGCAACAAAAGAGGAAAGTACTAACAAGTATTCAAGAACGAACAACATTAATTGGGACAACTCCGCAGCTCTGTCAGCTGTGCAATACCATGCAGACGGCAGCTGTACTCTCCGCTGTCTAACTAACTAGGAAGCTTTAATACAGCCAGCCAGTAGGTGGCGCCTAATCCCTGAATTAAACACACAGTTCTGCAGTTATTGTGCAGTAGAAGTCCAGCCTTTATAATAATGCCAATATTCCTACAATGACACAATGACATTTACATGAAAGCATTAGACAAATCAAAATGTTGACCTGGTGGAGAAAGCAAATCACACTGTTCACTCTATTTTAGTTTTACTTTGTTCTCCACCAGCTACCGAGGGATTTCTGGCTCTTTAGCTTCTAAATGCTTAATAATGTTAACCAGATAGGACGGTTCTGTGTGGTACGCCACAAAATAATACAGTATGGCAAAAAGGTACTGGCTCACCATCAGACTGAAGCTTGACACAAGACTGCCCCTCACGCTCTCTAGCTGCTATCACCTTGAGGAAAACAGGACATGGTGAATGAATGAATGACCTGAACGTAAGACAAGCTTTGCAAAACAAAAGTTTTGCAAAGCGTCATTTCATAGACTGAAAATTACTTTGGAAAGTAATTTTAATACAGAAGGAAGCAGGAAAATGTCTCTTCTTATGCTTTGCTTCAGTCTGGTCTTCATGATATATGAATGATAAATATTTGTGTGTGAGTTGTGTTCAAACTCTGCTCGGAGTCTACTGCCTCCACATGCTTCTACTCCCCACCCACTACTGATACTACTGCTGCTACAAATAATGTAAAGCTAGCCAACGTTTGCCACCACACTAATAGCAGAACTAATACACCCTGCCTTCAGAATAAATGCGTGAAGGAGCAGGACCTGGCTGCATGGACCAGTGGAGGATTCCCTGCAAGTGCAAAATGTGGGAAATAAACTCAAGGGCCACTAACTAGATTTTCCCGGGCTTTCAGTCGCATTTCCTTCATTTGCCCTGTTTATATGTCAGAAAGTTCATTTCTGACACGTCAATCGCATCTTCTGTCTGTCATGACAACTGAGCAGGTAGAATAACTATCTTAGTGTAATGACTTTTTTATGTTTTTATGTTGAGGAATAAATTCTTATTGTAATCATTCCCACACTGACACGGACATAATCATTAAACAATGCTGTAGTCATCATATTTCATAAGAAAGAGACATTTGCACGCTGTATACGGCTTTAATTTTGGCGGCTGTTGCCGGAAGTGCTTCACGTAAATCCCTCCGCCTTGCTCACACAGCACACGCGCGCGCGCACACACACACACACACACACACACCACAAAGTGTCCACAGCTCGAATAAGCAAATAGTCGAGAAACATGGTGACGATATGAATCACTCGCTAACTCCGCGTGTCCTCGTCGTGTAACGTGCTGACTCCGTTTAGCTCGGTGCTTTTTCAAAGTGGCGCGCGCGGACTGGCTCCTCTCCTCGCCGTCTGTGGCGGAGGGACCGGGAGTAAATGAAAGCGTTGTTTGGGAGCCCTTGAACAAAGAGCTTTTCTTCCCTCTACCATTGTTACTGAGCGGGGCGCCTGTTTTCTAACTCACTCAGAGGAGGTTTCGGACTGTTAAAGTAAGTTAAGATAACTGCTTTAAGCTTTTTTCTGTTTTTTAGAGAGGGGCGCGTGGAAACGTGTGTTTTTAATGCTGCTGCGTAGTTTCATTCATTCACATGTTGAACACGCAAATCAGTGCAACCACTGGGCGAAGTTATTAGATACGAGGTTAGCTGTGAGATTAACGTTTCGCAGCATTGATACTGACAGATAAATCAGGTCTGATATGTAACCTTCACTTCATTCGGTGTTTACGGAATCTGGAAAAAACGTAATTTTCTTTAGTGAGTTTGGATTTAACCGACTAATTACCGCCCCAAAAGTTTTATATTTATGTAAAACAAACCAACTATATGAAGATATTTGTCATAACGCTACCAGATAATGTGTATGGGTATTGAATCAGACGTTTCTACTTTAATAACTAACTATTAAGCCGTTGGACTTCCACAACAATAACAATAATGCACTCAAGTCCTCGTCAGCCTAACGGACTGCCCTCATGGGATTGCCACCAGACTGTATTAAGATATCCGCCGATTTAAGATTGCTTTGCTCATCGTGACAAATATATGAGGTTTAAAACTGGAATAAAAACTGAATCTGTTACAACAGAAGCCAATGTTTACATCGGCACAAAATAAAATCCCCCTGTATGTGACTAAAGTGCAAGAAGTTTGTTGAAAATGGCACAGATTAAGCTTTGAATCGAGTATTTCACTTAAAAATGCTGTTTGAGTGGCAAATTCAAAAGGAAAACAAACATTTCAATGTTAGTAATGCTGCCAAACTTTGGCCAACATCAAGTTGCCATGGTCAAATGACTTTTTCTCTGTGTGTTTGAACAGCAGCTGTTTGGGAGCCAGGTCCCAGGTCCAAGTCACCAGCGCTTGTTGAGTTTGCCATGCTTGCTTGTGTTGACAGGTGAGCAGGGGGGCGGCCATTGCTCCAGTCATGACCTCTGGCAATGGGAACACTAACAGCAGCCAACACAATGGAGAGAGCAAACCAGCCCAGGCCTTAGTCAAGTCCCACATCCTCACCCATCTGATAGAAGGCTTCGTTATCCAGGAGGGTGCCGAGCCTTTCCCTGTGAGTAGAGGAGCTCTGCATCTGTCTCTGTGTAAAGTCACTAATGCAGACACACGATATGATAATTACACGAGAGGGACAGAACGTAAAGACAAGTCAAAAACATCACTGGATGAGTGGAGAGTGGAATTTTCACACATAAAGACACATAGAGTCATCCTGTCGTTCAAATCTGCTTTCTGAATAAATACAAAGGAGACTCCAGAACATCTGTCCACAAAGTAGTGACGGCCTGTCGTGTGTTTATGGTTATTTATTTCTGTTGTAGTACGATGATGTATTCAAACAAACAAGAAAAAACTTTAATTTCTCTTATGTCAAGTTTCACTTTTACAAACCAGGATGTGCAGAGTAAAAAAAACAGTGAAAATTCAGTTTTAGTGAGCTTTTTACCACATACCTTGTGTAGCCTTTGTTAGCTTTGGTTATCAGACATGACACCTGGAATTCAAGGGAGAAACAGCAGCTAGTAGCAATGATAATGCTAACCATTCAAGTACTGAGAAAGTACCAAAGCATTAACCGACAGCACAGCACAACACAGGGCTACATAATATAGATATCATATGAACCAGTTTAGCATGTATGAAAAGATATGTGTTTGATGTGTGACAATAGTAAACAACGTAATTGCTGCTGTGTAAACAGAGAAAACATCACTCATAACAAAACATAACAAGTGTTTGCGTTAGCACTACTTCCCCATGACGAAACAGTCAGCAAACTTTAGTGTCTCTCTTCTCGAGAGGTCGACACAAGAAATTCATCCTGGTATGAATGAAGGCTGCCAGAGGGCTGATTCAGACAGACAGAATGTGATTTATTATATTAGGTTTATTGCTGAAGTTTAAACACTATTACTTACTTTCTTTCAATAATGACTGTTATTCTAATTATAAAATATATAAAAATTGTACGACTTCTTCTTCTTCTTCTTCTTCTTCTTCTTCTTCTTCTTCTTCTTCTTCTTCTTCTTCTTCTTCTTCTTCTTCTTCTTCTTCTTCTTCTTCTTCTTCTTCTTCTTCTTCTTCTTCTTCTTCTTCTTCTTCTTCTTCTTCTTCTTCTTATTGTTGTTGTTGTTGTTGTTGTTGTTGTTGCACGACAGGGAAGAATACTTGATTATTACCAAACTGCAGAAGTGCAGCTGGACTAAATATTTTTGGAATCTGCTTCCAAACAGTTTCTTTTTCAAATGATTGGTGACTTCTTATATTTGTATTAATATGTCATTAGAATCTTATTAACTGCTCAGAGTGATCTTTGTCTCTTTTGTTCTTTCATTTGTCAGTCTGTTTGAGCCATTATGCAGCGTTTTGTTCTCCACTTCCAAAACCGAAGACTTCTTTCTGCAATATATCAATATCATCTACTTGTAAAGAGGACTTTCTACAACCCAAAGACACTGTGAAACATAGAGTAGTCCTCTCAGCTCTAGCTTGTACGGAATCAAACTTTTTTGGCAGACAGATACAGGCAGGCAGGTACAAGCACAAATTGGCAGACTGCAGGTTCATGTACGGATTCCAGATCACAGGAGGCAGAACAACAGAGGTTTGAACGCATGTCATGAGCAACATTGCAATTACCTATGATCTGGAAAGAACCGGAAAAACTGGTAAACGTATTACTGCACTGAAGAGGTGAGAGGGTGGAGAAGTCCAAAGGCAGCTAGTAGATGGTTGGAAGGATAAATACACCTATTTTTTTAACATTATGAAAAACTTGAATATCAGCAGGTTTTTGGATATGTTCATCAGAGTATGCATGGCTGCATGTCAAGAGGAATATTAGTGGAATATTAATTTTCGTGTAAACAGCGAAGTATGAATATTGTCTTTTTGTGGAACAAGGGGAAAAACAGAATATTTAGTGCACATAAACAAAATTTAGACCCCGGTTCCTGCAGTCAAAGGCAGAGTCCTGAAAAAGTGAGACTGAGTTATTGTTGGTAGCATTTCATTGTGAATGTTATTAGGCCCTCTCCCCTCCACTCCTTTCTTTCCATGTCTCCTGCCATTCATCTATCAAAACATAAATACTACCTGTCCATTTTCCACTCTCAGTTATCCAGTTCAAGCAAGGAGCTAGATCATATTTGTACAATGAACCACACTGTCTCTGTCTGCAGGTGGAACGTCCATCTTTCTCAATTGAGAGCCTCAGAAGACACACAGCAGATTCAAAGATGGACGCCCTCTCACCAAAGGGTAAACCTCTTTAACTTGAAGTTCTCTCTACGTATGGCTCCTTCTCTCAGGGTCACGTGGGGCTTGAGCCAATCCCAGCTGACATTAGGCAATAGGCAGGGTACAGGTACCAGTTCATCACAGGGCTACATGATGAAAATACAGAGGACAGAATACTTGGTATACACAGTGGTATACATATTACAGTTAAGTTGTGATAATGACTACTAGAGACAGCACACTGCCAAAACAGCGTTCATTAGTTCATGTATGGGGCTCACTCTGAAGTGTGATCAGTTAACTGTCAATAAGACTGCACAGGTTTCAGGACTTGTTGCTCTTAACCTTCCCAGAACAAAAAAAATCCATTAATCTAGACTCACGTCAAATAGTCGGTCTAGTCTAGACATAGTGAATTACTTTTGGTTCCTTTTGAAACAAATACATCTGTACGTCTTAGCTCCCCTATCTCTGAAAGCAAAAGCTGTTAATACCTGTTCTGTTGGACACACTTGAAGGTGAGGCACAAAGTCTGCCGGCACAGAGAGAGGTGAGACGTCTCACCCGGAAAGCATTCATCACACTCCCCGTACACATATAAAGTGACAGGGGCAGCTGTGTGTAGAAATGACAGAAGAGCCGTGAGAGACCTTCAAAACCTGCATACTCGTGCACTCTCTCAAACCTGTTCACTCACTATAAAGTTTTTGAAAATTACAGTTATCTGCCTCAACCTGCTGTTAGATGATGTGAGAAGCACTTTGTAGCCTGAGGGTGAGCACAGACATGTGCAATCTCATTCCATCATTAAAGGGTGACAGATCAGATGCGGTGTGCCGTGTCTAGCACTACATAGACCGTGTCCCTACACACACACACACACACACACACACACACACACACACACACACACACATTTCCTGTGGATGTTGGTCACGGTACATCTCTGTGCCTTTTTGTCATCTGTCTGCATCCAGCTGACTGTGTGTTTCCTGTGTGTTACCCTCAGAATTAAAGGCCCAGCAGGAGCCCATGCTGACCTGTGAGCTGTGTGGCAGGGTGGACTTCGCCTACGTCTTCAAAAGGTCCAAGAGGTTTTGTTCTACAGTGTGCGCCAAACGGTAAGACCATTACTGTCTCTACGTTTTCTTCATGGACACATTTTACCCTGAGGGATGTCCTGATCAGGTTTCCTGGTTCAGAGCCGACCCCTTTGATATTAGATATCTGCTGCATCTGAGACACTGAAACTAACAGCTGTAGAGACTAAATCTGACATGCTTCCAAATACTGAAGCTCAAATTATCCATGTGATGTGAATAAAAGTGCAGAATGCGACTCGTGAAACTGAAGTAACACAATCAGCTACAGAGACAATGTCTCACTGTCTGACAGTAGTTTGATTTAACTTCATAAGTTAAATCAGACACAAGACACATTCAGCATAAACATAAACATTCAGCTAACTATATAACAAGAGGATTGAGTAAATAAAAAATAAAGTTCATTCAACCACAGAGCAGAAGAAACAGAAAAGATGAATATGATAACTGCCTCATCAATAATTCATCTCCAAACAATGGTCCGGTAACACAGCAGACATTTTGTCATAGCAGGAAATTCATAGGCTGCATTCTACTGAGAACACTGAATGGAGCAGAGCCATCATTGCTGTTGTCTAGTTGTGTTTTCATGGATTCAAAATGTCAGAATGTCTGCTGTGAAACCAGCCCACTACCACTTCAACACACAAACAAACAAATGCATGAATACATAACCAGTGGAGCTGTTCTCAGTTTCACCAAATGTCTTTTTACTGTAAATGCCAGTCTTTAAACTTTCACATCTGCTTAAAATTTCAAAGTCACCTTTCAACACAGGGTGAAAGGTGGGTGGGGTGTGGGGGTGGGGGGGGGGTTTAAATTTAAATAGATCCATTTTATCCATGTTAACTCTCTCTGTAGCTACAATGTGGGCTGCACAAAGAGAATGGGTCTCTTCCCGAACCGCAAAACCAACCTGGAGAATGTGAAGAAACAAAGAGCACTGAACGGAAACGTGAAAAACTGCAATTTAGAGTCCAAAAAGAAGGTGAGCCTATCATCAGTGTTTGACTCTAAATGTATGTTAATGTGTGTGAGGATTCTTCGTCTTTAAAATCACTCCTGTATATATTTTTAGATTCTTTATCTTGCTCTTCCACATTCGTTCATGTCATCATGTCTCATCGTGTCACTTGTTAACTGCGTTGTATTTACACCCTCTGACAGACTCCCTCTGTGCAGAAGCCTGCTGCTGCTGCTCTGTCCACCGGTCACCCGGTCCACCCTGCGCAGGGAGAGTCCAGCCAGTGTTCAGACTTGTCTGGCTACAAAACACCCCTGCCTCCCCTGTCAGCCAGCCCACGGGTGCCATCGGTGCAAGGCTCCGAGTTGCCCCTGTTGCCCTACAGCTTCCTGCCCAGTGACCCTGGCCAGTGGAACATCGAGGATGTCTACGAGTTTATCTCCTCCCTGCCAGGTGGGTGCTACCTCATCCCTATCCGGTTATAACGAGGCCGTGCAGAGCCGTGGTGTGAGTTGACTCGCGGTCGTGTGTGGTTACAGGTTGTCTGGAGATCGCTGAGGAGTTCCGTTCTCAGGAGATCGACGGACAGGCCCTGCTGCTGCTGAAGGAGGATCATCTCATGGGAACCATGAACATCAAACTAGGTCCAGCTCTCAAGATCTTTGCCCAGATTAGCTTGCTCAAAGACTCATAGCCCATCCCCCCATCCCTACACACACACACACACACACACACACACTGCTCTCCAGAGCAGCTCTGCTGTGATTTGACAAACACAACGTGCTCAGGATCCCACATGTTGGCTAACTTTAATGAAGTTCAGGTACCGGCCCAGAATTGCTTGGATGTTTTTGTCGTGGCCTGCTGAACACGAGGACATCAGCTGGAACTGCTCGACTCACCTTTTACACTGATCACTTCACTGTGGCACCGCTTCAGGAAACAGTCGGCCTGTACTTTGATAAGAGTGGAGTGTTAGATAGGCTGTGTGTCACCGACAACATTTTGTTTTCATCATGTATTACTGCGCCACTCATTCCTGCAGGAGAGACTGAAGGCTAGCAGTTGATTTGTTGTAGTGTTCCTCATAGGAGCACACCTGTGAAGATTTCAGATCTGTTTGCTGTTTGAAAAAAAAAATCATCTCTGTACATTCTGTGCAGAGCTACATTTATTCCTACACCAGGACTTTCATTCAGACCGGACTATTCTGGTCCTGTGCTGCTCTCTTTGTGATCTCTGGACATGTTGAAAATAGAAACTCACTGGATGGTTGCAATCTTTATAGCAACTTAAGATGACACCAGGCAAGGTAACAAAAATGATCATACTGTGACAAAGAACGTTCTCTTCCATTGAAGTCAGTACAAACTATATAAAATCAAAGATTTTAAAAGAAGAAGAAAGAATGTAAAGGAGAGCTGCAGGAGAAGACTGCCATTAAATTCAGCAGCACTGCTGCAGCTCTCCAGTTGGTGTCTTTAAATGTACAGATTGTGTGTTGACTTCAGGTGAAGAAAAGTTTCTCTGTTGTTCTTATTGGTTGTAAAAGTGAAGTCTTGTTAAAATTGTTCTGTACATTTCTCAAAGCGCTCTGTGACTGAAATGTTAAGAGTTCCAGGAGATGGCGATGTAGGACCATAATGTGTAGTATGACAGTCCTGTATCAGCGGTAAGATCCAGAAGTCCAGACTGCACTGGTAGAAAAACCATTTAACAACCCAACACAGAGCAGTTTTTCTTTTCTCTGCTTCCAGTCTTTGTGCTAAGCCAGACTAAAGCGCCCTGATCCTGTCTCTGCTGGGCACACAGATGAAGCCCAGGAGGAAGGTGGTTTTATGCTTACCTCTGGGACAGCACCCAAGCCAAACTGTGATTGAATGACCAGTTGTTACATTAATAGTAATAATTTAAGGTTTGAAAACATGGTTTTCACAGGGTTTTTAAACAAAGTACAAACACAGTGACTCGATGATCCTCAAAAGCTGTTGTTTCCAGGTCGAGGCTGATTTATACATCTGTGTTGGCTGAACATGACAACGTGAACTCATTTTATACATAATATGATCCAGTGCAATTGTCTTGATTCAACTCTTCAGTCATCTCTTAGTGTTTGGGGAGGTGTTGTAACAGATCGACGTGTCAGACTTCCTGTTCAGAAACAGTGAATTGATGAATGAAACATGAATTTTCTCATGTTTCTCACTGTATGATCACAGCTACAACACTAAATATGAGAATGTCTCTGCACACACAGGAGGACAGAAATATACAAACAGAAAAGTGTGAACACTGTGGATTATTTGTCATTTCATGATACTCTTACCAAAGTCAAGTGAGTGTCGGTTGAACTGCTGTCATTAGAAACATGTTGAAGCTGAGGACTTTGAGCAACAGTAATAATGTTCTGCTTTGTTTTGTTTGTTTTTTTTTTACTACAGGTGCCATAAAATGTTTGAAAAGTTGAATTCTAAAGTATATTCTATTTTTGGGGGAATTTTGGGAATATTCCAAATTAGAAACTCCATGGGAATTAATGAGAATTAAATGGAAATTGGGGGTAATTTAAACCAACTGTATCATATCCAAACAAATATAAGCATTTTGTTTTGTCATAAGCAGAGATGCAAAAATAATACAATTTAAAAAAAAAACATTTCAGTTCAGTAGAACTTTATCAGGTTTGAATTATTTTGTTGAACAATATTATGTAGTCCACGAGTTCAAATGTGTGTCTTCAATAGTCTCTGTGCGCTCTGAGCTCTAAAGTGTGGTCCAGGTAGAGAAATCACCTGTGCAGGTAGGGGGCGTGGCCTCAACAGCCCTGCAGTGAGCAGTGTGCTATGTGCATGTGATAGCAGATATTCAAGTGTGCCTGCATGAAATCTGGTTGTTTTAGTCAAGATTACGCTAAAATATATTTCCACCAACTACACTTAAGTTCCATGTTAAGGGTCAACCTTCAGTTTTGTAAACTGAGGAGTGTCCTACACAGCGAAGTGGTGAAAGCTGTTTTTTTTTCATCTAATAATCACTTTAATAAAGACTTCTTCAATTTCATGATGTGAAAGCAGAGTGCCACCTAGGCACAGGCACTGTGATTGCTTGGACAGCTGTTGTCAGACCAACAAACCTTTTATAATGAAGTACTTTTTAAGGCCGCTAGGAGGCAACAGCAAGCAGCAGGCTGTAAACACAGCACAGACATAGAGCATCGCTTCATTATCATCATTAGAAAACAGACAAACAGCAACGGGGGCATTCTTTTGTGTTTGTGTCCACCTGATTAAGGTCAGGAAATATCAGGCTCCACTATGAGGTCCACAGAGGGAACCAGAGCCTGATCATTCTGATTATGAGTGACCCTTTTCACAAAACACAAATTAATAAAACAAACTGTAGCTGCTGAGTGATCATTTTTTAAATTCATTAGAATTAAACCTTGCAGACGCTATAATTATTTCAGTGGTTCACGTCAGACTTCATGTGTTTAAAGTCTGTGTAAAGGCGATTCTGTGATTTCTTTAAAAATGCATTAAATATGTTGGGAAATAGTTGCTGAAAGCATGTGAGAGACTGAACGATATATTACTGAAATGTGGAGAGGTTACAGGATTTTGTGGGCGGTCCTAAAGGGTGGCTCGATGACATGCTGAGGCCACCCTGAGCAGAGAAATAGAGATGAATAGACTTGTTGATATTTTTAATCATTCAAATTTGGCTTTCTTCTTTATTCTGACAAATTTAGGACACATTTATTCTGACTTTTGATGGACTTTAAATGATAAAAACATGTTGCTGTTTAAAGGAAAGACATCTACAGAACAAACTATCAGACAACATCTCTTTTTTTTTTTCCACAATGATTCAGTGATTTATTATCCCCAAAGTAAGACCAAACGATTTTTTTTTTACTTCAATTTTACATGATCACAAACCATTCAAGTACAATCCAATCTGATTATGGCTGCAGCCATGAGCTCAATAAATTAACTGCTTTTCTTCATTAAGGCACACACAGTAGTTCACACTGAAGAAAAAAAACAAACAAACAGGAAATGAAAACAAATTTACAATGATCCCCACTGACAGAAGAAAAACCTTGGAACTATGTTAAATAATCAAATTAATTAAATTAAATTGATCTGTCAGAATAGAAAGGTGAATAACTGATTTGTTCCGAGAGGAACAGCCAGTAAGAACCTTCACACAGAATGGCAGCCATTAACAACTGCCATTTACCTTTTATATGAATGAAGATGTGTTCAGGTTCACAGTGGACTGAATGTGTTGTAGAAGGATCAGCTAACAGCTTCTGTGATGTGACCTTCTCTGATGACTGAATCAGAGCGAGCCAAACAATCACAGCCACTGCTGTGCAGAGGTTAGACTCTGAATCAGCTTCAACACTATGGAAACCTTCAAGGACAGACTGACAATCTGAAACTGTTCATCATGCCTGGTTCTCTCTATGATGGCTGACCGTTCACCTCACTTTTGAGCATGGCTGTTCTGAAAAAGCTGGAGACGCTTTTGCTTTCATACTCATACTGAACTCTTACAATGAATGACCTGTAAGCAACACAGACTGCACCAACTACCACCGAGATTATCTTGTTACAAACAAAACCCTAACCTTAATAAAACCTTAACGAAACCTTAACGCAAACCTTAACTCACGATCAGTGAACAACCTGAAAGATGCTGGAAGCACAAGAAAAAAAAAATCTATACATGGGGGCTTCAAACTTCTGTCAGAGCTCGTCTTTATATAGCTGTTGATGCACTCTGTGCCTGTAGACGCTGACACTAATAAATTGCCCCATTTCACCTGGTAGAAACTTGAAAAATTTCCATTTCCATTTCCAGCCCCTGCAAACGCCTCCTCTCATTCACGGGCATTGCCCGGTGTGATCTGATGGTAAAAAGATGTGTAGGCACTGAGATTAAAACATCTCGTCAGACACCAGTCCACCATTTCGGTCCAGACCTAAAACAACTTTTCAATGGATGGCCATGAATGTGACATTTGTGGATATTTGTCATGCTATTTAGCAAATGGTAGTATAGCAACATGCTGCACTCAGATGGTGATGAACACCTGCCTCACAGAGCTGCTAGCACGGCTAACCCCACAAATTTCTAATATCCTCATTAAACGATCGATGTCACGTGTTTGGTGTGTGAGTTTTGGGATTTTTCAGTTACACTGAATTGTTCTGTTTGATGATACAACAAAATCAGGTTGTGTATCTGTATCCTAAATGAAGCCTCAAAGTGATGTCACTTGAGTCAGCATCTATTGAGTCTGGAGTTAATTAGAAGTGACCTTACCAAACCTCTGAAGCCCGCTTCTCGTGTCTGCTGCTGCAGGCTACAGAGGCTAAATGCTACATTTGCCAAACATTTGACTAGGATAGCTCTGAATAGCTCTGCTTTCGTTGCATCATTTTTAAAAAACTGTCCATCAGTCTAACAGTGTCAGGGCAGTCTAATGCTAAAGCAGTGGAGTACTCCTTTAAAAGTGGATTTAATCTGATTTAGTTTCCAGTTAAATCAGAGATTCAAAATATAGCCAGACTTCTGCCACATTGCTGTTGTTGCTCCTCAAATGTTTAAAGCAAAAGTCAACTGGATCATTCACTTGTTCACGAATACTTACTGTTTTTTTTTTTTTTTTGGTCGTGAGACCATTGGTCAGACAAACATCTGAAAAAATGTGATGACTGATTGATTAATGGAGAAAATAATGTGGTATCTGGTTTTAAAGTGATGCGTACGTCCAGTTTTAGCCTCCATGCCTCTACATCTTCTCACAACAGATCGGTGGCTGGTACCATTTCCACAGTAGATGTCATTCAGCACCAGCACACACGCCCATGTTAATATCTCACATGCTGCCAAAGCTCAAGCAGAACCACTATCACATGTTGAATGTGTGCATAGCGTTGAAGTGATCAAGCAGCATTCCCGATGTCACAGCAGCCATCTTCAAGTTTGGCAACCTAGTGAAGTCAAAGGGGAGGGTTAGAATAGCTGAGGACGTAAAAACAAAGTGACTGCCACTACCCAACCCATCCACACTGAAATGGAAAAACACGCAGACATGCTGAGGAGGAGAGCTCTGTGATGAGGCACAGCAGGGTTTGACAGGTCCAACAGTAAAAAGCCAAAGCCAACCCAGAGATTTCTTGTTAATTTAATTGAGTAATTCAATATAAAACATCATCAAAATGCAGGAGAAAAAAGGGAATAGCAGATAAAGACTTCTGGCAAAGTGAGCACAAAGTCCATGCTGATCAGAGTTGACCAATGTTTAGCCTGCAGCGTGACCCACAGCAGGTCAAAATGTCTTTTTGTGAGGACAACTGTAAACAAGTAGCCGTTTGAACATGACAACAGACATGATGGACTTTTAGCACCACCTTACTAAACCGGGTTTTAATTTTAGGATTCTGTCATTTGCAGGATAGTTTGGCTTCAGGTCCGTCCCCGTCCATGAAGGAACAATAAGGTTCATTCTAACTTAGGTTTTTTGATCTTTTGTAGCTCTAAACAGGCCAAAAAAAAAAAAAAAACACAAGGTGATCAGACCTTGTTCAAACTGGTTATATAGTTATATAGAATAAATTTACTGTTTGCTTTTAGCTCCAAATACATTTGTAATTAGCCTGAAAGTTTGTCTGATCATCTGCGTTTGGACCCGTTTCTCGTGATATTGCTGTGATTTCAGCGGTTTCGCTCGGTGAGCATAGTGTTATCATAGCAGAGAGTTCTGATGATCAGCGCTACGAAAGTTAAATCCAAGCTGGAAGAACGTTTAAAGAATCATTTCAAAAGGGCGATACCAATGTTATGGCTCATTTACTACACATCACATTCACGTGACTCAACTGCAAACCAACGGGTTTAAGGTTTCTGAACTCCTATACTTCAGGAATCAATCAGAATCAATGGTCTCCATTATTTCAGTATAAAACTCAGCTCACTAAAAACTTGTTTTTAGTCGTGAATCACAGTGAGCCTTAAAGCTGCTCTTTTATTTGCCAAAGTTAAAGGCACCCTGTGGAGGTTTATTGTAAACAATAAAAGTTCTGTTCACATTCGGTGGTTCTCAACAGTTGAGTTGTGGTCTGACAATCATGGTTGATCCATTTCCTTCCTTAGAACACAGTTGCGAAGCTTAAACAGGGATGTGTTGAAACGCCTGTGTCTTTATGTGTAAACAAATCTGGGAGCCGCTCTGACAGATGTCGCCCCACAGCGCTACTAGTGGTCAAAAACTCCACAGGGGACCTTTAAATGTTGTTAATGCAGCTTCGAAATGTTCACAAAAGTTAAAGCAGACGTGTTCACTGGAATGGATTTCCCAAATTAAACAAGTTTCTGTAAACTGACATTTACTCTGTGACGAAATAAATGAAAACTTCCTTGAAGAATTATAAAATCAAAAAACCTAGCAGATTTTTGAAATGGCTCCTTCCCTAAGTTAAGTATAATATGAATGCATAAACACTGGTATGGTCCTTGCTGCATCAGAACAATGTGAATGCAGAAAATGAGAACTCTTGTGCTTGTTTTTTTCTTCCGTTCAGACCAACAATGCTTTTATATTCCACAATGGACACGAAGTGGTCGGACAGGTGGTGCACTAAAATGACGACTAGGCGGTTAACTGTAACTCCGAGGTCTGTAATCTGGAAAATGAAGGCTACTGTACTACTGTTGCTTTTTAAACTGAGATCAGATATTTCATTGCTCACAGTCTCTGAGAGGAAACAGCTGCAGTAACAACTTTTATCGGCTCCTGCGACGCGGAACAAAAACTGTTTGTGAGAGGGCAGGGGGGTGGGGGGTGGGAGGGTACCACATGAAGTTCACTCACAGAGAAGATGAAAAGTCAAAACTGAGAACCCACAGAGAGAGAGAGAGAGCGCACAGAGAGAGAGAGGAAATATTTGCCACCACACACACGTGTCAAAAAAACAAAAAACAAAAAAAAAAAAAAAGAAAATGGAGCAGAGCAGATCAGTGTGCAGTTTTCTGTCTCCAGTTTTATTACAACTGTTTATACCTTGCTCCTGAAGAGGGGTTTAGCACCAGGGCCACAGTACTCGTTGTATATGAGCTTGAAGAGGAAAAGATGGAAGAGTGTTATGAGCGAGGCCACGCTGAACCAGAACAGGAAGGGCAGGCCTGGATACCTGTTGGCCATGTGCTCCTCGTGAGCGAGGATGGCCTTGAGGTGCAGGGTGTGGCGGAGGTCCTGCAGGTGGCGCAGGTCTGTGGAGATGTACAACAGAGGCGTGATGGGCTGCGTCACCATCACAGGGAAGGTGTGACCTTTGATTTCTGACGTCAGCTCCACCGGTTCGTTGAGGCAGCCGGCCTCACAGGCATACAACTTCACCGGCTTCTCCTGCTGCTTAACGGACACGTGAAGAAAAGGCTTGCCCTCCATATCCAGCAGCACCGCCAGATTAATGAGGTCCTGGTTGTAGTGGATCCCTCTCAGGGCGTAGCTGTTGTGCAGGACGTCCGGATCGGCCTGGAACTGAAGGTGGTTCTCGGTGAACTGAAGGCCGCCAAAGCTGAGCACCATGCCCTGCATGGCTCCGTGGGCTCCGGCCGCCACCAGCACCTTGCAGCCTCTCTTCTGCAGGGTCAGAGTCCACAGTGTGAACAGCTGCAGGATCTGAGCGGTGCTGCTCACCCGCTCGGGCCACAGGTTCTCTGCGTGCATGGTGGCGTGGCCGCTGAAGCAGTGGTCGGCGTAGTTGAGGCTGGACTCGAGACGAGCGCGTTCCTCACCGCTCAGTCTTTGATCCAGCAGGGGAGCCATGGAGGAGGACAGGATGTAGTAAAGGGTGGTGTTCACGGTGCGACTTGATGGTGTGTGGGAGTCTGTGATCTTCCTCATTTCGACACCTGAATGGACAACGAAGCAGAAATACAACCACACTGCACGTTCAAAACAGATTTAGAATTAGGACAGTGTGCAACTGGGACTCTAGAAAAGAGGTCAGTTAGAAGTAAGACATCCAGTCAATGAGTGACTGAAGTTCTGGTACTCTGGAGTCACTTTGGCACTGATGAACCTCCAGAGAATGGCAGACATTCACAAGGCAGACAGCGAGTTCTGGGGATGGACAGACATCATCTGAAACGTGGTGTATCAAATAAAGTAGCTCACTGTGAGGCGCGAAGTTATGCTGAAGTTATTTTTAAATGGAGCTTGACTTTGAACACCATAACTCAGACATTCTCACAGCGCATGACAATATGTTGTTATTAAATATTAAACACTATGTAAGTTTCACACTTCATACACCGTCAGATTTTTACATTCAAAGCTTCTATTGAGGTTTTGGAAAGAAGCTTTGAATGTCTGTCGTCATATTTGAATAAAATGATTCATGGAATTAAATAAATGATTTTTTTTTAATTAAATCAATCTTCTGTGATGAATAGAACAACAATAATGATGAATTTCTGATGAGATTATTAGAGCTACAATATTTTTAAAGAAAAAATGTTATTTGTGTTGCTGTTAGGAGAGCAGAACAGCTTGTGACCGCAGAGAAAATGTTTTTAAAGACTAAATGCCAATAAATATGGATCCAAGCAGAATATATGGTTTGATATAAACATGATTACATCTTTTTTTTTTCTAAATAAATTTTGATTTTTAGACTTTGGATGGAAATGTTTGGATCACGAGACAAATAATCCTGACTGACAAAAAGACATAAGCAGCTGACAGGAAGAAATGAGTTAACGTGTTACTGCTCTGAAATGATGTTAAAAGGAACAATCTGCCATCCAAAAGGTAAACAACAACAACTAACAGCAGAGTGGGAAGGTTGGCAGATAATTTCAACACACACATTTCTATTTAGATTTTTAATCTGTTTTGGATCTATAATAAAAAGTAACACAGACCGTGTGATTTAAAACTGTTTTTTTTTCAAAATAGAATTCAAATTCTGCTAAGTAAAGTTCTTGTTAAGTACACGACTCTGTTTTTGCTCTAGTTGGCTCGTAGCAGAGGAAATGCACAGAGGAGTCGAGGCTCTACACAAACACTGATGCAACCAACCAGACCAACACCAATAAAACCAACCTGACCTCGTGACAGAGCACGTGATTAAGCGCAACTGCCATAAAGTTTATATGTACAGCTGTCAGTTCAGCTGACTCTCACTGTCTTTACAATCAATACATCAATCTGGATCTAGGTATTTTTAGTTAAGCCTGTATGACCTTTGACCTTCAGTGTATTGGAATGTTTTAGCCCACTTAATGAGCACTTTCTGGGGCACGCTGCAATATTTCAGCTCACGAGGGTGTTAAATGGTTTAAAGTCTCTGAAAACCCAGAGCCAGATGTTCTTACAGCCTCAGCTCACCTGAAATGAAGAGGTCCATCCAGGCCTGTTGGTGTTCTGTAACCAGGTCCTCCACGTTGGCCCTCAGCAGCTCCCCCAGCTCCTTCTTGACTCCATCTCTGAGGGTGCTGAAGGTCTCTTCCAGCTTGGAGGGTTCAATGGCCTCTGAAGTCCACACCACTGACAGGATGTTGTCTTTGTAATCAGACTTTGCCGACATGTGGATCCTGTTCAGCTTCTTGGTGCCCACCACCACCAGCACCATCCGATTATTCTCCACAGGCACTCTGCCGATGGACAGCACTATCTCCTTGTCCTCCAGTTTGTCTACGCTGGTGGAGAACTTGCTACCAAAGGAGGGCTTTTCAGAGGAGACCTCCAGGGAGACGGGCCTGTCTGACGGGTTGTTGATGTGGATCCGCTGGAGATAGACGTTCGGTCTGCTTCTGTGTGCGATGAACTCTTCTCTGATGGACACACAGTCCCGGGCGGACTGCAGGGCGGCTGGTGAGGCACAACGGACCGACAGCACGGATCCTTTTCGGAACAACAGCATGGTGGCCTGAGTTTCTGCCCGCTTCCCCTCGAGATGGACGGCGAGTCTCGGCGAGTATTCCGTCTGGTGGACGGGAGCCGAGCCGGGCTGCGACGACGACGCTACCCACAGTTTGTTAGAGTCAATGTCAATAAGAATATGGCCGTTACCTGACACGAAAGGTGTGTCCAGCTGTTCCTGCGGGGTGCTGTATATCCCCTCTCCTCTCTCGACCAGAGAGTTCCACCTGTGGATCTCGGCCAGTAGGCACTGTCCCGCCGCCCCGCCGGGCATGGCCGAGCCGCCGAAGAACCTCCATTTGCGCTCCGCTCCCAGGTACCAGTAGAAGATGAGGAAGAGCAGCAGCCCTATGAGGAGTCTCCTCGCCCAGCTGCTCGACAACAAGCCTGGCAGCCCCTTCAGTCTCTGCTGGAGCCACATCGCACGCTTAGAATATGGAAGCCCAGCTGTGAAGACTGCACCCAGGGTGCTCAGCTCTGAAACGGAACACTGTCACATGGAGTTGTTTCTCACTCAGAACATGTTGACCAGGAAGGACCTGCGCTAGCTTCAGGCTGTTAGCTTAGCTAGGGAGCCAGCGTAGTGAACGAGAGATGAAGGAAACGTCTCGTAGTCCCTCGCATCCTGCTTCTTCTCCTCGTCTCCTTCAACAGACGATCGTAAAGTTGTCGTAGCTCATCGGGTCATTTCTTGTTAAAGACAACACCTGTCTACCTCTCTGTCTGCCTGTCTGTCTGTCTCTTCAGGTAACTCTGCAGCCAACGGCGGACACTTATGGTTTGTCACAACTGTCGTAAAGCGAAACCACAGAGCAGCGGCCGGAAATGTCGCAAAAACAGTCCGCGGCTTTACGTATGTTGTTATTGTTTAGTCAAATTAAATATGACGCAGAAAAATTATGAAGTAAAAACATAACTTTTAAATATATTGTGATATTCATGTTTACATCTGGATTAAAATGATTTATATAAATAATTTAATGGTTAATTATTAAATTATATTAGAATCAGAATCATTTTATCGGCCAGAATTTGACGCCATGGGGGTTCACTGTACTCTCAATTGTACATACAGTATGGACATAAATACAGTTTAAAAGCAGAGGTGTCAAGTAACGAAGTACAAATACTTCGTTACCTTACTTAAGTAGAATTTTTGGGTATCTATACTTCACTGGAGAGTATTTCTTTTTACTTCTGTTCCTTACATTTTCACGCAATTATCTGTACTTTCTACTCCTTACATTTTTAAAACAGCCTCGTTACTCGATCTCCGTCATTCAGGAGAACAAAAAAAGTGTTGGCTGATTTTTATTGACAGATTGTCACACTCTACAGCCAATGGTATCGTTTACAGCGTGTGCGCGTCTGACCAATGACAGTGTAATGATCCACACAGGGCGGGATCTAAACACGGAGGATCACTAAAGTTTAGCTGCTCAGCTAGCATGGACTCGTCGTGACCGCGTCTCAGGGCTGTGATGTCATTTTGAGTTTAGTCAACATGTGAGAACTCGTCTGACACGCACAGAGTCTCCTGCTGTGTGTCTGGACTGTCTGCAGTGTGTCTCTGTGAACGGCTTCATTCAGCGGTTCTCCCTCTCCTTTGGCACTGTGAGTTACCATGGTTACAGGAGCGCCCTGAAACGTATAATAATATTATAAGTTATAATAATAACTCATAATGTTAATCAATAGGAAGTTTTTGGTCAGTTTGACTGTACAAAATCATCAATGAAGCCTGATTGTACCTCTGATGAAATCTTGTATCATAACATATATAACAAATGTAAAGCCTCAGAGCTTCTTTGATTATTAACAGTATGTAGTGATGATGAAAGGTGAGAGCTCACCATCACACTGAAACTGTCACAAAAGTTGCTCTTGTTGTTATTTAATAATAATAATGATGAGAAGAAGAAGTAGAAAAAGAAAAAGTTCTGTAGATGGTTGATTATTTGAAAAAGTAAAACTTGAGACAATCTTGACAACAGATTAAAGAAAAGTGTGAACAGAACAGCTCTTTAAAGCATCCTCCTGTTAAACACTGTTGGTCAAATATTTAACCTTGATGTCTGCATTAGAGAACATGGTTATGAGTGCAGTGGGGCTGTAAATCTTATCTTATTTTTTTTTAGCATGTGTCAAGTAACGTTACCTGTAACATCTTTCACAAATTGCAAATGGGGAATATGACTTGGCTGCAGCTTGAAAAAACTTTCAGTCAAAAGATTTTTTTTGCTTTAATCCATGATAGAGTGAATTTGATTGGATGAGAAGTATGAACATATACTATTACAACACACTATTGCTTTGTACGTGATGCATCGCCCCTGCACATTACAAATCATGTCACACGCAAGCAAGGAGCTGACTGACTAAAGAAGACTTTATGTGGCCTGGTTCGTGGCAGAGACTCAAGAGAACTCAAGAGAAATCTGAGGGTTTTTTTTGTTTTTTTTGTTTGTTTGTTTTTTTTATCAGATTTTTTTTTTTTTGATTAGTCACTTGGATTAATCATTAATTTTGACAGCACTATATTGTATAGTACTGTTATACATAGCATAGCATATTACATTACAATACTCATAGGCATATTACTAGTCATCATCTTCTGCTCCATGAAACACATGTTAATACTCAGTAGCACATATATGCAGTATGGTTCTCTAATGTATTTGCAATATACTAAAATGCCTTCATTTTCATTGGGCATATATGAGGCTGAAACAGGTAGCCTAGTGCATCCCAAATTTTTCAACATTAACGTTTTATTATAACATTATTCATTATGGCTTTTAGAAAAATTATGTTTTTTGGGGGGAGGTCGTGTAGAGCACCACAGGCCTATAACATTTGATGGCTTTTTTTCCTTTACATTACTTTTACTTTTATACTTTAAGTAGTTTTGAAGCCAGTACTTTTACACTGCTACTTGAGTAAAAAGCTTGAGTTGATACTTCAACTTCTACAGAAGTCTTTTTAAACCCTAGTATCTATACTTCTACTTGGGTAATGAATGTGAATACTTTTGACACCTCTGTTTAAAAGATAAGGGACATTCCAGGTAGGCACAGAATGAATATAAAAACATTAAAAACAACTATACACATTTAAAAGATGAAAAGATGTTCTGCAATTGTAAAAAAATCTGTTCTTGTGGCATGAAGTTTTGATCCTGATGGGCCTGGAGGTGTAAAAGTCCCTGGAAGGATGTACGAATCATCCTTTTGGAGGAGTGAGTGTTATGCTGCAGTCTGTCCTTGCCCTTGTCCAGCAGATGGGGATAGAGGAGGTGAAGATGAATTCAGTGATGGCAGTGCAGAAGTACACCATGAATGTCTTTGGTGTGTTGAATTTCTTCAGCATCCTCTGCTGGGATTTCTTAGCTGATGAGCTGGGCTGATGTTCAACTCCCATTTGAGATCCTGGATGATGATGGCCCCAGAAACAGAAGGACTCCACAGTGTCAGGAGTGGGGGGTCACAGAGTGATGGGGCCAGATGGGACTGGGTTCCTTCTGAAGTCCAAAACCATGACCACTGTCTTTAGTGCAGTTCAAGTGATTCTGGCTGCACCAGATGGTCGATCTCTCACATGTAGGAGATAAGTCCAGCGAGGGTGGTGCTGTCCATAAACTTCAGGAGCTTGATACAATGATGACAGGAGATGCAGCTGTTGGTGTACAGGGGAAAGAGCAGAGGGGAAATGTTGCAGCCTTAGGAGAATCAGGTGCTGTTGGTCCTGAAGTTTACAGCATTGAAAGCAGCTTCATATGCTGTTTCCTGACGAACAGGAAATCTGTGATTTACGTCCAGGTGGAGTTAGGCACACTCAGCCAGGAGAGCGTGTCCTGTAGCAGACCTGGGATGACAGTTTTGAAGGCAGAGTTGAAGTCCACAAACAGGACCATGGTCAGGTTCCTGAGGAGCCCAGGTGCTGATGGATGACGTGCAGGACGATGTTAGCTGCATTACTTTTGGTGAACTGCATGGAGTTGACTATCTATGGTGTCTTCGAGTTTGACAGCCAAAAAGTACTCTTTTTTTTACCACAGAGGTCAGTGTGATAGGTCTGTAGTCACAAGTCCTGTGGTCCTTCTTTTTTGAGGATGGTGATAATTGTGGCATATCTCTAGTCTAGTGTTAAAGATGTTAATGAACATGGAAGACAGATGATCAGCACAGTGCCTCAGGGTAGATGGAGAGACAGAACCAGGTCTGGCTGCTTTGCGGGGGTTTGACGCTTGAAAAGCCTATTTACATTCCTCTCCTGGATGGAGAAAGTCAACATTGTGTCAGAGGATGAGGAGGGGGCAGTTGTGGAGAGGCTCAAGCCCCTATTGAACTGTTGGAGGTGGAGCTGATGAGCTGGAGCTGGTGAAGGGGATCACGGGGGATGGTGTCAGGACTGTGCCATTGTTTTTCAAACCAACAGTAGAACTTATTAACTTTGATGGCCAGGCGCAGGTCTAATAGAATGGGAGCTGATTGGGGCTGAATCTGAACTGGCCCTTAGATTTGTAGTTTGTGATCTGTCATTAGCCGAGAACTGCTGTTGGAGCTTCTCAGAGTGCAATCAGTTAGCTTCTGTCACCGCCTTGCTAAATCTGCACTAAATAACTCTGTCCCTGCACCCACTGCTGAACGCTGTTTGGTTTTGCAACTTAACTTTCTGAGTTTAGCTGTGGACCCAGGTTCATTGTTATAACAATGGTCTGGTACGTGATGGTAGACAGCAGTCCTCACAGAAGCTGATGTATCAGGTACCATGACGTGGTCACAAGTGTCCCAGTGCAGCACTGGGGATGGAATATTCTCCTATCTGGTCAGGCCTTTAATAAACTGCCTGTATCTGGGTCCATGACTCTGGTTACTTTTGTTAATTCATGAGAATAATAGCTATGTCAGGAATCAGGTTTCTCTGCTCCACATACAGTATCTTGCCCGTGTGCATGCACTGTGCCTCCTGCACATTGGCCCATTTTTTTAACACTGATGCCAGTATGAATGAAACAAACTCATGGGGGTAATAAAGAAATTACTGTTGATGAACAGAAATCTCTGTTTTTCCCAACAGTAGCTGAAGCTCATCCAATTTGTTGTTGAACGTTAGAGAAATATTGCACACCAGCATGTTCTCTGTTTCACTACATGAAGAAAAGTGAGTATGCACTATTGACCATTGACCAAAATGTCTGAATATTTCACTGACTGATCAAGAAATGTGGAGAAATAAAGACACTGAAGTCTTTCCCCTGGTGTTCATAAGCTCTTCTCAGGTGAAAGAGTTCCAGGAAATTCAGAAAAAAAACAAGAATAAATAATGCCTGCCAACACACTGAGTCAGCCATCTGCACTGGCATATTGACAAATGGCAAACGATGGAAGATAAGCATCAGGCCTATCGCTCTGGAGTAAATATGTAATAAAAATAGAATGGGTAGTGAGAGGTGTAGAGGATGATGAAAAAATTAGAGGAATTTTAAGGTGAAATGTGGCTTAAAAAGAGTCATTACAGAACTGTTAAATACTGTGGCTTCAGCTGCTGTGGTGGTGCTGTCAGTAAAGGGTTTAAATAATAGTTTTTGGAGTATTTTTTAATAAATATGGTATTTGATTTGACTTGATTGTAGTCCCTATTTGTCCACTGTCACCACATAAAGTTCTAGTCATGGTGAGCACATTTGTGCACATGTGCCAGGTCTTGCATGGATCTGGAGAATCTTCATTCTTTCCGAGGAAACGATGCTCTCAGCTTGGGTTTGGAGGCTACAAACTGACATAAAACCTGTAGGAAGGAGTCTGAAAGAAAATCCAATGGCTTGGGTCCTAAAAAAAAGTCGTGACACCAAGATGCTGTGACACCAAGATGCTGTGACACCAAGCATTATTGTACAGTGGAATTGACACACATTTGTAACCATTACATACTGTCCACACAAATGGACCCATTTTTGACTTCAGTCTCTACTTTCACAATTTTGCACTCATAAATACAATTCAGTCCCATTTTACTTCTCAGAGAGCATCGAGATATGTTGTTGAATTGTACTGCATAACACAGAATGTGTAATATTTAGTCTACCCTCATTGATAAGAATGCGGGTAGACAAATATCCGTATTCTCCTTGTCCTTGTTGCAAGATGCACACAGCAGATGTTGGATTTTACAATTAAAGTTTGTGAATTTGAACATGTTCTGATGAATTAATGAAAACAAAGACACGCTTCTGTGGGGAGAGTAGGCTACGTGCAAGTGCTCATGTCCACAGAACAGCTGGGTCATCATTTTCAAACACCTCTTTTTTTTCTTATTCTGGAAGTGGGCGGCGCGGATGAATGTAGTTTTACATACTGTGTGATTTCAACACGAGATAAATATTTGCATGAACTCCGAGAGATAATAATCAGTACTCATAATAAAACGTCTATAGAGCTACTGTTTAAAACTTTTAGTCCTCTATGGCAACTGTGTAAATTACAGTTTGTTGAATAGAAAGAGAGGGAGGCGGAGAGGGGAGAGAGACACAGGAAGACAGGGAGAGAGAGAGGGGATCGGGAGGAGGGGGCAGCAGGCGGTGCTGGTGGAGTTATAACAGTCCTGCGAAGTTCGCCTCCTCGGACGGAGTCGGCTCGAAAAAGTGTACCGTTCGGTTTTTGCACCGGGACTCGTGAGCGGACGGTGACTGAAACTTTGCAAAAATGAGACTTGTGTGTTTCCTTTTGTTCGCCTGCGTGTTTTCCCCCCTGACACGCTGTGAGGAGAAGCGAATCCCTGAAGGTAGGTCAGGAACGGTTCCCGACACGGACGCTACGTCTGCAGCCTAAACTCACTCTATACAAACAGTGTTTGTTGCTAATAATGGCGTCTGATAAAGTCAACCTATTTCAACTTGTAACGGTGCAGTTTGTTGTGTGTGGGTAGCTTGGTATGGAGGGAGACTCCCAGCTCATGTGGTCCCCGGTTAAAAGGAGAGCCTCTGCGCTCATATGGCGGTGCTTATCAACAACATGTCTGGTAGAACATTCCAGAACAGTTAGCAGTAAATAAACCTCTGAGGAAAACGCAGTGTGCTGTTTTCCCGCTTCACCGTGTATTAAATATGAGCTGATAACACATCGGAGCTAGCCAGTGAGAAACTCTGATTTTGTTGATACGTGCCGCGCCGCCGCTCGAGACGCTTTCACGCGTGCCGGATAGAAACGTTAATTAACACTTTGTAATTGACTCCAACTACATTACCTCGTCGTCTATCTGTAGTGTTCTCCGACTATTTAAAAAAAAAGACAGCGTTCACACAAAATGAATGAATGTCATGTTTTTACATGTGAGTGGTCAAAGCTGCACGTAGTTAACGTGCTGGTGCTGAGGAGGGCTTCATGTCGCTGACGTGGACTGGACTGCTCTCAGCAGCGCTGCTGTCAGCTGCTAATGTATTAACGTTAGCTGCAGCCCTGTACCACATTAACACGTGTACTGTCAAAGATAACTTTATATATGTTTGTTATTGACCATTAAAGGAACAAATATACGATTTCTTTTAGAAAGATAGAGACTTTTTTGTCTCAAATTTTGATATATGTGTCCACAGGACTACAAATACCATCCCTGGTTACAGTGCACTCATAAATTGTCCATTAAATATTGAAGATTTTTTCTATGAAAAAGTAGGTCCACTTAGAATTTAAACAGCCTGGTACTTTGCTTTCATTCTGTTTGATTTGAAATGTCTTTGTGAACTTGCATCTGTAACGTGCATCATAATATCAACAACTATGATTCCTGCATTTTTATTCTTTATAAGTTTGTGCTCTTCTTTTTAGTCTTCAAGTCTAGTTTTCTGATCTGGAGTAATGATAAATGGTTATAGATACAAGGACTTGTCCCCTTTATTTCATCTTGGTTACTACAGCCTCCTATCATGCACAATCCAGACATAAATTCCCAAAACTGTCAAAACGTGGAAAAAGAAGTCTATGATATAATCTCTCTGAATTCCTCTACGATATTGTGTCTTCCAGAGAAACTTCTAGTTGTGACAGTTGCAACCAAAGAGACTGATGGCTTCAGGCGTTTCTTGAGGTCGGCGAAGCACTTTAACTACACAGTCAAGGTAGGGGGCCCCCAGCGGCAAGATCAGAGCTCCTTTCCTGCCTGTCTAGCCATGAATGCATCTGTTCTCCAAAGAAATCCAATACTGTTTTCAGTCAGAGTTTTGTCGCTTATGAAGTGAGTGTTTGAGACTTTTTAAATGCTTTTGAGTCACAGAGCCGTTGTGTTTATAAAAACAGCTATTTTTTTTTATTTTAGTGGCAAAAAGTATTCAAGGTTGAATGTCTTAGATTGCAGTAAATGAGTGTATACATATTTTAAGGTTCTTGGTCGGGGTGAGACATGGAGGGGAGGAGACTACATGGGACCTCCAGGAGGAGGTCAGAAAGTACGACTCCTAAAAGAAGCTCTGGAGGAGATGAAGAAGAAGGACAAAATCATCCTTTTTATTGACAGGTAGAGTCTTCACTAAGTTTTAACACTTTGAACCACTCAAACCAGATGTAGTTTCCTGTCGTCCGGGCAGCCATTGTTTCTTTATTTTTAATTTTGCATGAACTTGTCAGGGCTTGCAGAATGATCAGTGTTATTGTTGTGTACTTCTACACTTTTATGTGCAGGTTATGACCACACAACAGCACAGGAAGTATTATTTAGAATGGGGTTCAATACATATATTGACAGTCCTGAATATGTAATATGTCACCCTAAATATAGCTGTTTTCTATGGAAGCATATTGTATCACATTGTATCATACTGTATCACATTATAACATGAAAGGTTAATTGTTATAACAACTTATTTTTTGTGTTAGAACGTGATATTTCACTTTGTTACAACACCCAAATGTATCACAAGAAACTTTTCTTGCCTGAGTAGAAAAAAATCACTCAAAGGAATAGTTTAGTTTCAAACTCATAGTAGGAAATATGCTTATTTTCTTTTATTCCAAGAGTGAGGTGTTCAGATAGATCTCAGTCTCATGTCTGTTTCACGTGTGCTAAGATCAGTTAGTGTAACTCAGTATAGTAAGACTTAGCCTGGCTTTGTCTAATGTAGAACACTCACTACCAACACCTCTAAAGTTCATAGATTAGCAAGTTTAATCTGTACACAACAGGAAATGTAAGAAGGATCATATGTTGTTTTAGGGGAGATCTGCACTGGAACTGTTTCTGTGTCCATCCACTCTTGCCATATCGTGAGAGGGTTTTGGATTTGGTCTCCGTACAGTTGAAACCAAACCTGCTCAGACTCAGTATAGTGAGCCTAGTTAGAAGTTTCTGGTTGGTATATGGATGAAATGGGCATATAAAGAAAGAAGAAGCATATTTCCCAAAACTGTTGCACTAAATCGTCAATTCAGCCCTAGATGTACTGTAATAATAATAGTGTATGGGAGCTGCAGTAAAAAGGCTAAAACCTGCAACCTCCACTGATGTTCTTAAACATGCCGAAACAAACAAGTACACAAGCAGTTTCCTCTTGTGCCAGTAAACACAACCACTGGCAGCTTCGCTCTCCAAATAAAGAATGCTGGCATCTCATAAAGGCAACCCCTTCATTTGTTTTAACTGTTTTCACTGGCTTCACACACGTCTCAGCTATACAGTGCAATAAAGTTTTTCTATTTTCTCTCCCTGTATGACACAGCTACGATGTGGTTTTTGCCTCGGGTCCTAAAGAGCTGTTGAAGAAGTTCCAGCAGGCCAAACACAAGGTGGTGTTCTCCTCAGAGAGCCTGATCTGGCCTGACAGACACCTGGAGGACAAACACCCCCATGTCAGGGAGGGCAACAGGTTCCTGGGCTCAGGGGGTATGTACACCAGTCCTGTCAGTCACACAGCTAGGGCAGGCCACCCAAAACATTGGGGTGAAATGTCAATTTTCCCCTGAATTAGTCCTGTCAGGGGGTGCTCACTCCCAGTCTGTGCAGAACTCCTAAACACTCTACAAATGAACTTAGCTTAAAGGTCCTCTGTGAAGATTTTCACCACTAGTTGCACTGTGGAGTGATGCAATAACAATCAATGGTTACACACTATACTGATCCACAGGTGGTAGAAATGTGCAAAAAATACAGCAATGTACCAACAAAAATGTTGATATAAACAACACATGATTTACATGTACAATACACAGTAAACTGTGCCAAGTTTACATTTGACTGTGTATTTAAATTGCAAAATATCTAAAAAAAATGTGTCTTTGTAAATGTGTTGTAAGGAGGGAAATACATTCGACCTGAATGATGCAGAGGGAGTGTAAACAGAACTTTATTTACATGAAAACTCCACAGAGCACCTTTATGCTTTGAAGCTGCAGTCAGTCCTCAAACAGTGCTATATTACATTTTTCACTCAGTCCATAGTGATGAGCAGCCAAGTGGAAAATGTTCACAGTTTTTTTTTTTTTTTTTTTTGCATTGATTTGCATTGTATATACAGACACTATGGAACAACTCTTAACACTGTTGTGTTCACAAGCTGCCGGCATAGCTGCAGATTGTTAGGTCTGTTTTAATAGCATGCTACATGTTTGAAGAAAGGTTTCTTTTTATAGCAGAGAAACAGCAGGTTTTCAGTCAGCAGTCAGCGCTGCGCTGAGGCCGTTAAAACCTGGCAGCAGTCATTAAGTCACAGCAACTTAAAACATGATATGACAGAGTTCATGCTCAAGGATATGGAAATGAAAATTTGTTTGCTGAATAAGCCTCGACTGTCCTCTCACTTCCCGTCTCATTTCCTCTGGGCTTTCTCTTCTTAGGTTTCATTGGCTACGTTCCCAACATCAAAGAAATGGTCGCTGACTGGACAGGAGAAGATAGTGACAGTGACCAGCTGTTCTTCACCAAGACTTACATTGATTCAGCAAAAAGAGTGAGATTTATTTATGGACTGCTAATAATAACAACTGTATTAATAGAAATCATGTTTACATTTTATATAATTCTTAAATATTTATTTTAATATTTTATACAAATATTATCGTTATCATTATATTTTAGTGAGAAGTCTATTTTTTTGTCTTCTTCCATGTCTACCTGATCTGTTCTTCCCAAAAAGCTCAAATTCCAATAGAAACATCCATCACAGTACTCTAATTATTTGTTCCTCTCAGTGAGACTCAGCACTTTCTGCAGATGTTTCACGTTAAAAACCTTCCAGTAGCTCAGAGGACATAATCCCCCCTGCTCCTATTCCTACAGGGCTTTTAACAAGTGCAGGAAGTGTTAAGTTTTATTTTGGTAGTATAACAGAAAAAAAACAAAACAAACAGCACCATGGAAGTACAGAAGCCACTGGAATTATTTATTTATTTTTTTTCAAAACTTTCTTTATTGATTGAGTGGAGTTGTTCAGTAATAAAAAGAGACAATAGTTCCATGAGAAGTTGTTCACTTCCATCCCAGGCCCACCCACCCCAAATTTGCCAGTCACTCCATTCGTTCTTACCACAGATATGCACAAAATACAACTTGTGCAAAAGCAAAGAGTAATCAATAGACACAATAATACATAAGGAAATAATAGAAAATCAAAATTATTAATACTACAAGCCTTAATTTGTTTGCACTGGCTGCAGCTTTTATTTGAGGCTATTTCAATGCTGAATTTAATTTGTTTAATTCATTCTGTCAGATATGCCTGCAACATATACAGTAAAATTATGCATTTTCATTTCAGAAATCCATAAATATCACACTGGACAGCAAATGCAGATTGTTCCAGAACCTTCATGGAGCCCTCGGTAAGTGCCTGAAATTTTCTTTTTTAGTCCAGACAGTGAAATCTGTGCAGTAGACATTTCTCCAGCACATACAGTCTATTTGACTGGCTCCACAGGTCTCTGCTGCTATGCTACAAATGTTACATGCACCCTTCTAATAACACCTTGAAGAAATTGTATGTTTGTCATCATCCAGAAGGCAACTGTGCTTCATGCCACCCACCACAGGTGACACCAACCAGCATCCCATGAGGCAGTCACTGCTAAAATATATTACTGACTTCTGAATAAATATAAAAATGACACTCTTTCATTGTTTTTATATGTAGGTGATTCATTTCACAAGCACATACACACGCATCATAAATGTTTTCATTTACTGTGACCACACTAGGCTATTTCTTTTAAATGTGAATTAACCAAAAAGATAAACTCACTCACAGTTTGCTTAGTCCAGATAAAGGCAATTCTGAGATTTATTTCAAATAGTTGCTGAAAACGTGAAAAGACTTTGAACAATATATTACTGAAATGTGGAGTTAGAGGTTCAAACAGTTTTTCACCAGTTTTGGGTCCAGAATTTTGTGGGCAGTCCTTAAAGGGTGGCTCAATGACACGCTGAGGCCACCCTGAGCAGAGAGATAGAGATGAATTCATCTCGCTCAGAGTCGCTTCAAAATGGCTCCTTGACTGCTCCCACGAGTGGACGTGGCATTCAGCGGACACGCCATCACAGTCCTGGAGCTGATTTTTGCTAATTTTGACCTGATTTTGACACCTAATTTCATAAACTTGCAACTTAAATTGACTTTAAAGGTCCACTGTGCAACATTCAGGTGGATCTATTGGCAGAAATCTTATATTCATACTTGTGTTTTCATTAGAATACTATCACCTGAAAATAAGAATTGTTGTATTTTTATTAGCCCTGATTTCTCTTCACAGTTCTGTCTGCCACCGAGCACTTTATTCATATACCATTTATTACACATATATAGAATACATGAATGAACAAACACGCTTTTTCTCCTGATGTTTTCTTCCAATGTTACAATAAAACATCCAGAGCAAAAGAGTGACTTTGGTTTAGTGTTCTCAGTATTATTGACAATATATGGATGCTGTCTACTTAATGGACAATGGTTTGCCTGTTGATATACTGAGTACACAGTCTTGTACGTAAGACTCTGTTCTGAGCAAAAACAGTGATTGTGTATGTATTGTTGCTGCTTATATAATATCATGCTATGACACTAGTTCAAACTCTTTGAGAAAATGTGTTGGTAGCCAGCAGTGAACTTCTTCTATCATCACAGTGTACTTATAGTGGGTCTCACCTCAGACGTTTCACAGCTGAAGGATTTACAGCTGCTGTGTGATTTAGGCGGGACAGCACGTTTAGACATGAGCTGAACTCCGAGCAGTCTGCAGCATTTTTTCCCTCTGAGGCTGAGGAAGGAATTTGTGAGATCTCTGTGAGGCAGATGTGTCAAAGTTCACGTAGACAACATCAAGAGTCCAGGGGCATGAATGAAGACAGGCTGCTCACTCTGTGAACTCTTTTATTAGCTACTACTTACCTCGTCTCTTTTTCAGCTGTGGAAGAAGAGCCTGCAGTCGTTGAGATCTCTGAGTAAAGATTAAGAATGTGAAAAGTAGAAATATGTGTTAAATATTTTAATGGCAGTGCAAGTAGCAACATATTTATTTGTCAATGACATCCGATTGACAGGTCTATTATCTCACCTCCCTCCATCCCTGAGATTAATTTGACACACACAGCCCATGGCTGGATAAACCTCTTAGCAGGCCCCGGGGCAAAAATAAATCTGAGTTGTGCACCTAATGACCACCCACACTCACACAGACTCACATGTATTGTGGTACATTTTGACATAGGGACACAAGATTAGCTAATGAAAAGCACTCAAATCTAAAAAATCCAAAGTCCAATGACAATGTTGGACTCTCCAGTGAAGGTTGAACTCGGTGTGTGTTTGTGTTTGCAGATGAGGTGGTGCTGAAGTTTGAGGATGGACGGGTACGAGCCAGAAATTTACTGTATGATACCCTTCCTGTCATGATCCATGGGAACGGACCCACCAAGGTAATGACCTATCAGACCACACTGACCAATCACATGCTTCACACAGCAGCCTGATAACACTAACTGCAGACAGTTCAGTACCTCAGTCAGCTAAAGATTTTCCCATTTGGAGCATTTCCACAATGTTTACGATGAATGAGTTCGGAACCTGAAACTTTGGTCCCAGCTGGAACCAAAAACTACAGGTTTGACTTTAAGTGTGAACTGAAGTGGGTGTGTCATATTCCAGGTCTTTGTATAATGCACAATGCCCTCTGTTGATGATGCATCCTTGATTATTGTTTCCACTCAAAACAGTGTTGTTAAAGTGAATGTTGTGGTCCTCGTTCTTTTATACCTCTAGAGGAGCATGTCTGATGGATCTTGGATTTGTTTTTACTTTGACATGATCTTAAAAAAAGGATGAGCTGTGTGAGTGCAGTTAGATTGCTGCCATTGCATCAGAACAAGCTTCAGCCTCACCAAAGTCAGTCATTCTCTTCTTTTAGAGTATCATATTAAGATGTTCTAACCTGCAAGAACACATATTTGTTTTCCAGCTCCAGATCAACTACCTGGGCAACTATATCCCCAACACATGGACGTTTGAGACTGGATGCACAGTGTGTCATGAGGACCTCCGCTCTCTCACAGCTCTTAAGGTGTGTTCACAGGCATTTGGTGATCACGTCTTTTTATTTTCCAGCAACATTTGGCACCAAATAGAAGTAATAAGCAATTTTCTCCTTGAACTGATATATGATGTTGTTGTTTCTCTAACAGGAGAGTGAATACCCTCTGGTGGTGATTGGCATCTTTATTCAGCAGCCCACACCCTTTGTCACAGTGTTCTTTGAGCGTCTGCTGAAGCTCCAGTACCCCAAGAACAGACTCAAACTGTTCATTTACAACCAGGTAACAGGAATCCTAAACTTTATCCTGATATTCCTGAAGGCAAATGAGCTGCAAAAACAGCACACACAGTGCTGGAATCGGTGCCACTCATTTTCTCCACTGATTTGATTTCAGGGCAAACAGGAACTTGTTAACTTGCTAGCAGCTAATGCGGCATTCATGCATCATCTGCATGTAGATTCACCAAAGCAGCTCTGTCTTAGAAGTAATAAAATAGCTAAATAGAACTAATTAAAAGAAAAGCTTTAGTAGTGACAAAAATACTAGCTTCCTCTGTGGCTCAGATTGTCCCATTAACACTGACATTCTCCTCTGTCCAGTCATGTACAGATACAGAAAACCTGCGGACAGAAACTCACTTTCTGATTGTATAAACTTTTCATTAAAATTAGCCACTCGCATGCAAATTGATGGCATTTTTTTCTTTTTTTAGATATATGTTTATTAGTTTTTCAACAGGTAAAACAAGAACACATGACAAAACAAACAAACAAACATTTGGCTCACATACATATTCAAATCCAAATTCATACAGGCAAGAGATTCAGGAGTCACATCCTATACAAGTAAGAATAAATGTAAAATAAATAAGTAAAAATAAAGGTACACAGAAATCAAAGTAAATCAATTAAATAGTAAAGCAGCGTCCCTTTTGAGGCAGAGCATTTACAGCTATGATACAAACCCTCTTGTGAGAATGGTGGACATATTCAATATGACAGGAAGGGTTTCCGTGTTTTATGAAAGTTTACGTGTCAAATAGTCCACTGCAACATATTCAAATATAACCCTTTGCCACTGAGCCTTAGATGGAACTTTATCTGTGATCCAAGTCAAAAGAATATTCTTTCTAGCACAGAAAACGAGTGCCTGATAAAGTTTTCTTCAAATTTGTCAGTGATGGACATATCAGATATACCAAGTAGCAGGTAACACTTGGACACAATGGAGATGCCTTAGGGTTGTATTTATGACTCTGAGAGGGAGATATATGAACCCTGTGTAGGAGCTTCAGTTGCATAGCTCTCACTTGGTTACAGACGTTCAGTGTTTTTGTGCTTTTCCAAGCGTCATTCCAGCATCATCTGTTATCTTAATATTAAGTTCTCTTTCCTATAAGTGCTTCAGAGAGGAGGTGTTTGTGATGTTATACCCCTTAAGGATATTATAGAATAACCTAATAGAACTGGCAGATTTTTGCAAAATGAGCTGTCTCTCTAGGTCTGAGATATCCTGACGCTGAAGGATTGTGACAAAATCTCTTGATGGCATTTCTGACTAATCTAACCTAACCTATTCTGAAAATAATGCATATAGCATACCTAGATGAGACTGACAACAAACTGTAAATACAGAGAGTGAAAATCAAGCACAAACGTGTTTAAAGGGTTAATGCTCCAACCTGTTCTATATAAAAAGCATCAGAGAACATGCGATGTTCATAAATCAATCTCATTAAGAGCCTGGCTTTTTCTGTGGATAAGTATCATCCATTTATATTTGGTGCTGCTCCGTGTGTCTGTAGTAACTCAGACTCTCTTTGCTTGCAGGAAACTCATCACGAGCGTCAGGTGAGCTCCTTCCTGCAGGATCATGGAAAACTTTACCAGGATGTCAAGTCCATCGGGCCTGAAAAGGAGATAGACGGAATAGAGTCCCGTAACCTCGGCTTGTGAGTTCTATGTGAACGGCGGTCCACTAGATGACCTAGATCACATTACACTGTAAAGCCTGTTTTCTCTTTTATTAACAACTTCACAGACTGTTAGCGACTACTACTTTACTTTCATTTGATACTTTATTAATGATAATTAACAGTGATTCCTAATGAATTTTATTTCAGCTGTAGTGAAATACTTCATGAAAACAGCAGCAGCTTCTGTGCACACAGCAGGATGAATTCTCTTCCAGACCCATGATAACCGCATCGTCCACAGTCCACTGAACAATTCATGCACGCTACTCAGGCAACAGTGCCAATACGTGTTTTGACATTCATATTGGTTATGTTGAATATGTGCCAGTCTTTAATTGTGACATAACAGAAACACGTGTTGTGTCCTTTCCTCCTTTTCAGTGACATGTGCCGTAAGGACGAGGACTGTGACTATTTCTTCAGTGTGGACATTGAAGTGGTCTTGAAGAACGAGGACACGCTCAAAGTTCTCATCGAACAAAACCTGTAAGTGTGCTGACATCAAACATACGCTATACACAGTAAATACTGCATGTGTTATGGTTTTACTAACTGTGTTTGGCCAGATGAAAAATATAATAACCCTCCTTTGATTGTTCCTCAGTCCTATCGTGGCACCGATGATAACTCGAGCTGGTCGACTGTGGAGCAACTTCTGGGGGGCCCTCAGCGCAGATGGCTATTACTCCAGGTCTGAGGACTATGTGGACATAGTTCAAGGTCGCAGAGTGTAAGTTGCTCAAACGTTGTTCCCCAAAGACTTCAGAGGGGGATTTAGTGATAAAAGACTTGTTGACAGACTGAAGAGCCACTGACAAAAACATATTTTTCTTATTCCAGAATTATTATATCATGGAGCATTAGCAAAAGATCAGTTCTTCTGAACTCATTATCTGCCATGAATCCTCAAATAAAAGCCTTTGTTGAAGTGACGATCAAGCTCAGGCCTGCATGAACAAATAAAGGTTGGGTGGAGAAAAAGAAGGGGATGAAACTCTCTGTAGCTCATGTGGTCTCACTCTGCTGCTGCTGCTGCTGCTGCTGCTTCGTCTTCCTCTTTATAACCCAAATACATATTTGATTCACTTTTTCCAATAGTGTCACAAAAATATTTTTTTCTCTTCCTTTTTTGGTCACTAAGAGTAAGATTCTACTTCCTCTATGTGTTTCAAATTAAAAGCCAGGAATGGGAGGCTTATGTAAGCCTTTGAATATGAACATCTGTACAGGAAGTGTTAGTTTCACTGACAGCAGCTTAAGAGCAAGAAAAAGGGGAATGTAGAAGAAAATGGAAATAATTAGTGAATAAAAACAGAAGAAGAGTTACGTGTGTCACCAGCAGCGCATATAGACACATAGGACACAGGACATAAGGAACAAAACATGTCTCTAATAAAGGAGAGGAGAGATTTACAGTATTGTAACAGTGCATTCCTTATTAGATTCTAGTGTTGTTATGTAAATCGTCTAAGACTGTCTTGTTTTTTAGGGGTGTGTGGAACGTCCCATACGTGTCCAGTGTGTACCTGGTGGAGGCCAGCCTCCTTCGAACAGAGCTCACAGACTTCGATCTCTTTAACTCACACATCTTAGACCCTGACATGGCGTTCTGCCACAACATCCGCAGCAAGGTCAGTGAGAGAAAAAAGATTCCATGTCAACTTAACAGACTAACTACAGCATATAAAGGATACTTTCACTTAGTTTTGACTGTGTCTTCATGAAACTATTTGGTGTCTGTGGATGTCCATTATTATATTTGACCTGCTGTGAATCTTTCCTCAGGGAATCTTCATGTATGTATCCAACATGCACACCTTTGGTCGCATCCTGTCAACAGAGAACTATCAGATGAGCCATCTTCATAATGATCTGTGGCAGATCTTTGAAAACCCAGTGGTGAGACTGAAAATGTCAACTGTGTACTGTTAAAGTTACTAGCTGTTGTAGTACTGGTGATAGGCTCAGTGTGTGGTGCTTATGTTGATTGTTGGTCATGGAGATATGCTGATGTGGTGTGTATCAAACACTTTGAAATGGTCACAACATTCTGGGTAAAATGTATGACTCAGGAGCTTTTTATGAAGTTCTAACTATGTATAATTACTCTGATAATTATACATAGCAGCCTCAAGTTGTCATTTCAACAACAGTTAGAGTTATCAGATTGTCAGCTGTAGGTTTGACAATAACTACTAGCAGAGCAACAGTAACAGGAATGGCCATAATTTTGGTAGTGCTGTTAGTATCAGTACTACAACAGCAGCATTGTCTCTCCTGTCTCTCTGTTGTCTTACCTGCAACATAATAACACATCATTTGATGAGGATAAAGACATACTCTGTATTTGCAGTGTGTGTCTGACTGTGTGAGTGTTTCTTTCAGGATTGGCAGGAGCGCTACATTCACGAGAACTACACTCTCATCATGAAGAACCAGCTGGTTGAAAATGTGAGTTACATAACGTGTTCCTTTGAAATCGAGAGAAAAGATGTGATGATGTTATTTAAGAACTCATTTGTGACTAAACAGTAAAATATGTATAAGTAAATTAATAAATATACATATGTAATTCTGTATAATCATTTACCATATCATATTACTGTATATTATGTTAATATATTACATAGTTTTTTTGCATTATGTTCCATATTTTATTTGCATTAAATCTCTATATTATCACAGACAAACACAAAGTACCACTATTTAAACATATAGTCTTATATTAGTCTGGTGCACACAGTTTTACACAGTGTTTCAGTTTTAAATGCATTATCTCTGTTTACACAGACTGCTACTCTGCTGCTAGTATTGTATCGCACAACGCATCGTATCGTATGTCACCCAGCAGTTACATTTTAGCATCATGGTCTTCTGTCCCACAGCCGTGCCCTGACGTGTACTGGTTCCCAATTTTCTCGACTGTTGCTTGTGACCACCTTGTTGAAGAAATGGAACACTTTGGGAAGTGGTCAGGAGGAGGCAATGTGGTATGTTGTCATACGGATGTGTTTTCTTCTTCTCGTGATTTGCATCAGCTTGATGAATGTAAATGTTCTAAATAAATATTTTCATCACAACTAATCGGTAGATTACAGCAAGTGTAGTGAAATACTCATCCTGAATCACTTTTTCAGTCAGTATTAGTATGATTTGCGTCACGAGTTGCCAACAGCATCTGTCAGGTAGATCTGCTGTAATTCTCCTGTACATCAGAACCTGCAGCTCCGGTTACACTGACAAAAGTATCTTTCAGTATGTTTTGTTGATGTCGAATAACTTGATAACAATTCATTTTCTCATTCTCAGGACAAGAGAATCCAAGGCGGCTATGAGAACGTTCCCACAATCGACATCCACATGAATCAAATCAACTTTGAAAAGGAATGGCACAAATTCCTGCTGGAGTTTATAGCACCAGTTACAGAGAAAATGTTTCCTGGTTACTATACCAAGGTAAGACTTCGGAACATGGGACGGGCATGGTTGGTCTGTTCCAATAATCCCTGTTGGTTGAACATGATTAAGAAGTTTTACTTCCTGAAGCCATGTTTGCCATAAAATAACATCCCTGTTTATCTAACTGTGTCTCCAGGTTTGTTGCAGAGTGTTGCTGTAGTGCTTGTACTACTTTTCCCAGAGTCCAATAGAGCAAAGTGGGAGGGTGTTATTTTGAGTATTTAAAGAAGTGACTGTTGAAGTGACTGTTTGGTTCATTTTGTCTTGTTTACGGTTGTTTTTTTAAGAGCTCTAATGACACTTTAAATAATTAACAATAGTTAACTGTCATAAAAGACTGAACATTTCTTTTCATAAAGGGTCAACTTGCAGGCTGTTTTCAGCAGTGGGTGAATCCACATGGTGGCTGACTGAGTGTTTTTAATAGTTGTAGAAATGCAGCTCTGTGACACAGAAGAAGACAACGTATGGTAATGGTTAATGGTTTTACTCATTTGTTTGTGCAGCGATGGTTTGGGTCTGCACATGAGATTGTCATCAATAAGAAACAGAGAGAATATTTCCAGTTGTTTGCCAGCCTTTATGGCTTTGTAAACTATTGATGTATTACTAGAAAACTGAATAATGTGCTAACTGATGTGTAAACAAATTGAAATTGACAGTGACTATCACTTGCAGCCGTCTCATTGGTCCCTGTGCTGCTGCTGTTTGTGTACTCTGCTGCTGATCAACATGTCTTCTCTCATCAGTGTGCCACTCCCTTGAACTTTGTGGTGAGGTACAAACCTGACGAGCAGCCCCTGCTCATGCCTCACCATGACGCCTCCACATTCACTATTAACATAGCTCTCAACAGCAAAGGCATTGACTACCAGGTAAATGAGGAAGAGCGGGCAGCTAATAGAAGCTACAGGACAGGATGATGCAGGTGGTCTGCACGTCTCTCTCTGCTTCTCTGTTCCATCTCTGGAAATGAATGCTGGACCGGGATCCAAGCTGATGCTTTTCTCTTTATTGAGCAGGAGCTGCGAGGGGTGTATACACACAGTGTGTGTCAGTGGCCAGATGAGCAGTTTCTCTGCGAATGCTTGCATGACTCCTTTCTGTCTGTGTGTTTGCAGGCTCAATTTGACTTGGCCTTTGTAGTTAGATATAAGCCAGATGAGCAGCCCTCTCTGAGACCACACCATGACGCCTCCACTTTCACTATAAACGTTGCACTCAATCAAGTGGGCCTGGATTACCAGGTATGTGTGTTTAGAGGTTGGTAGAAATGTGACATGCCCAGTATAAGTATAACTTATATATATATATATATATATATTTATATATAATCAAAGAATTAAATTATTTAACAATTCTGCCCATAGGGACAAGACAGTATAACACCTCTCAATCAAGTTACTTCTAAGCAATAATAAAGTAATACATACACAGTTCAGAGAGTGGTTAAAGGTTTGAAGATATCAAATTCCACATGAGCATTGAGTCTCTCAGACAAACACAATGTAGCTCAGAGGTTTTGACAAAGCATGGTCATATTTCTGGCTTGTCACATCAACATCCTGGTGTTTCAAACTTTTACCTTTGTGTCATTTCTGTGTTTGTGAGTCTGTCTTCTTTGCATGACACATGAAGCTGAAGCTAGGAGCTTTTTTTAATCATTGCATCCATCCAATGTTGTTTCCCTGCATCTCCAATGAACTGGACTAAACAGCTAACACTAATCAGTCATTAGTCCATGGTATTACAGATTTATGGTACATACAATTTGCATTATTTGTGAAGCTGTTAGATGATATAATATGTAATGTGGGGTATATAATGTACAATATATATATATATATATATATATATATATATATATATATATATATATATATATATACTGGATTGTGAACGTGATGTTGATCAACAACATTAGTGGTTTTATTTTGAATTCATTAAGCAGATTAAAGTCAGTATGATTTCACAGCACTAACTCCATCAGTGCAACACAGAGTCTTGTCATGATCACCACTTTGATGAAATCATTGAAGTGTTGTTTCCATTTACTCATTATTTGTAGCTGTAGTTGTTCGCTGCTGCTGTATTTTCAATCTCTGTGAGGCTACAGTTGATGAAAGTTTCAGTATTTACTGTCCGCAGCTTAACAGCAGTCAGAGCAAACGTTACGAGAACAGTGTTAAAAAGCGTTCAGCAGAGTGGTGAGTATGACTCCATTGTTATACTGATGGAATTAGAAAATGGACATTATAACCCTAAACGATGACACAGCAGGTAAACACGGAGGTGATGCTGAGTTTACATTAATCAGGATACAGAAGAATTTAGAAATAAAGACCTCTCTCTAATATAGGCCTGCTTTACTGTACACATTACTGCACACAAAAAGCCGCTAGTTTGAATTCTTACCTTGCAGACAGCCATTTGTCTCAGTGCACTATGAGAATCAACTTGCTCAGACATGTAATGAAGCATTACCATTCTTAAAACTCTTCTTAGTGACACAACACTGATGGGTGGTGTTATAGGAAGATCAAATCTAATGTCGTGGAGAGGATCATGTGAATTTGGTTTGGTTAGTTTTTGTGTCTCGTATAAAAAGGTTACTTCTGTGACAGGTCAGGACCAACAGGTGGGTGACAAATGAAAGGACACTCAAACATGCAGTGTGTTAGTTAAGAGCCTTTGCAGAAGACTCTGCATTTATTCATGTTTTGTTTTCATGCGTCACCCATCTGTGTCTCTAACAACGGCAAGTTGATTCTAATAGAGATGAAGTCAAACCAACAGCTGCTCTGCAGTCAGTAAATCAGTATGATACTGAATTCTTTCTTTGGAAAATGGTCACTGATGTGAATCACACCGTAGACGTAAATCACAGCAGATATTTGGACTCTTCACCCTTGGAGAAGAACATTAACGGTGCCTCTGTTCTATTGAAGCGTCCCAGTAGTAGTCATAACAGTGAGCTGGCATGCTCGACACCAGGACCCTGAAAATGGAGCAGTTTAATGGAATTCAGCCAGCATTAATTAGATTATTTACAGCTGTGCTTTTCCTACTGTGACATTTTAAAATATCTGCTGTGAAAAAGGACTGTTGTTCTAAAGCATTGCATAAGCTATATAAAACTGTAAGTAACCGTGGCAACAATCCTGGCTTTACACCAGTGATTCCCAACCAGGCGCACTTTACACTGAAAGTATGTGGAAGGATTAAAGAGCAGCTAAACTTCTTCGATAAAATCAGTTGAAAAATAGGTGTTGAGAGTAATAGATAAACCAGTCACACTCCTGAAAGTACCTGAAACTTGCATGTGTCAGCTTTTGAACAGTACCAAATTAAGTTCCACAAACTAATCCCCAAAGTGCTTGGAGAGCAGAGGAAACAAACAGAACCAGTTGACATCAAATTAAGTTAAATCTGTGCAGAGGAAGTTCCTCACTAAGTTAACTTTCCATGGGATAAAAATGGGGGATGATTTAAATGTATAAAACAAGCAAAAACTTCCGGTGTCCATTTCCAACCTGTGTTGTGACTGCAGGGTGGTGGATGCCGGTTCCTCCGCTATGACTGCTCCATCCAGGCTCCTCGTAAAGGCTGGGCCCTCATGCACCCGGGCCGACTCACCCACTACCACGAAGGCCTGCCGACCACTGCCGGCGTCAGGTACATCGCAGTGTCCTTTGTGGATCCCTGAACACCTGAAGACGACCCACATCACCGGCTAGTCCAGACCAAACACGACACATACAGGGCCACATGCTTCAGCATCGCAGCTGCTCTTTAGCTTCTGAGTTGGAGTGGTGAACTTTTCTCTCTTCATCAGTTCATTGGCTTGTTTTTATGTCCAAAATGATATCGTCATTGTCTCATTTACACAGCTGTGTTGCCGGAGCACTGATCTGCTAGTACCTTTCAGTCCTAGCAGATCAGTGCTCCGGCAACATAAAGACACAGTTGCACGGCAGGAGAAGGACATGCACATATGTTATCAGAGGAGAACTGGGTCAAAAGTAAAGCTAATGTGGAGTAGTCAATACTGGATTATCAAGCAGTCAAAGTGACCTCCACAGTCCCAGACCTGTACTTTACCTGTATCTGTTAGTCGATCATCATTTGACATGTGCTAACTGGTTTGGGAATGTGCACCTCTTCATCACGGTATCAGCTGGAATGATGAGGGCCTTCCTCTTCTTCTGTTAGTATATTACATAAGTATTGTATTACACAATGTTAAGGCACTTCCTATGTTGAAATGTTTAAGACCTTTATTATTTTAGGTGATACGGTATGTGCTCATGTGGTACAGCCCACGACACGTTTGTTTGTGTCAAAACATCACACTGCTATCACACAGATTTCATAAAAGGCAAAGCTGAGTGGAAGAACAGGCCCATAGTGCACTTTTATCCTTTGTGAGTGAATCCAGCCAAGACTAGCTACCAGCTGGGCTGGAACAAGTTAAAAGGGTAATTCCACTGATTTTACACATTAGAGTAATTACTGCATTTTGTGTGTCACTCTTCCCAGCTATCACTATCTAATAAATGTTGAAAAATATCTTCAAAAGAAAAGAAAGTAGCCAACCTACACAGGGGCAAATGTTAACAGCTGATTTGTCTTTCTATCCTTATTCTCTGAGGTAATGCTTGTTACTTTAGTCCCAGTTCTAAACTTCTAAAACCTCTGGAACAATGTTGACCTTGTAGCATGTAGCCCTCCTGATGTAAATATGTTGCAATTGCATTATGGGAAGTGTATGATCCAGTGTTTTGGGAGCTAAACTCACTAAATATTTCGCACATGATGTCGTCTGTTGCTTCAGGTTTATATTACCAGCTGCACCAGGGCTTCGTTTAAGCTCCAGTCTCATTCTGTGTCAGCTGATTAGTGCTAATTTAATTGAAAATGTGTTCATTAATATGCACAATTAAAGCTTGTTTTGATGCGACTTGATTAAAATAATGAATTGAATTGGCACAAATCAAACCTAGAGTCTGAAAGGAAATGAAATGCTGATCATATTGTTGTCCACACGGAGCTCTCTGGTGCAGCTGTGGCTCAGTGTGTGGCTCCTGTTTGGTCTAACAGTGTGTGTTGTGGATCATTCATCCAGTTGTCCTGTTGTGCCTTGAGCTGGACTTCTCTCAGGAAGTCACCAGAGTTCAGCTAAGATCTTTTTTTTTTTTTTTTTGGAAATATTTGTGAAAAACTTTATTGTTCTATTTTTATTTGTATCCAAAGCAAATATTTTCTACTTCCATCTTGAACTGAGACACTCCAAAGCCTGTTACGCCTCTCTTATTTATTTTTTGTAGATTTATTTGACAAACTCACTCACTGATTTTCTTTTTCATTTGCAATATAACTGCTTCTTGTGGGATTTCATATTGGAATCAGAGCTGATTTATCGTCTGCATTCATCGACGTCAGCCAGCCGAGTTTCTAAAAGCGTAGCACACTCATACAGATGTCATTTCTTACCATTAGAAGCCACAACTTGAATAAAACAGTGAACCCATGAGGTGTGTCTGACTCTGCTGTGTGTGCCATGTCACAGAAACATGAATACATAGACGCTTCACATATTCCTATGCAAAGTTCATGTACCAATATTCAATATATTATATTGATAGAATATTCCACCAACATGAAATAATATTCAATATTCAACTTTAATGAAAATGTTTATATTTATTTCAGATCTAAAGTGACATGACATGAATATGTTTTAACTAAAAAATACACAGTATGTATGGTAATTTAAAGGACTGGTGTGCAGCTTTTTTTAGCCTCTAGTGCTGTAGTTGATTGTGACCCCCTCTCTTCACCCCTTTCTTTCAAGTATGAAGAAAAAACGAACAAAACACATGAAAAACGTAAAAGGGTATCTATAGCCAGAGGTAAGTTTGTCCATTCTGGGCTACTGTAGAAACATGGCCGTTCAACATGGTGGAAGAGATTAAGTTTTTGAGCCTGAAAATTTGAATTCAGACCAGACCTGAGTTCAGTCAGATGGTTTTCAAAGTAAAATATCTCAGTGCTACAACTTGGAGACAGAAAACAAGCTGACATTGTTATTTGTAGCATATTATGAACATGTTGCTCACAGTTGCTTATTGCCACATCAAGCAGACACAAAACATTAGCTTTCATTTACAGTTTGCGTCCAGTTTAAGTCTAATATCCACTCTTAGTTTTGTTTAGTCTCCAAACTCCTGAGGGAAATAACTGACAGATGCAACACAGACAACGTTCCTCTATAGTCAGTGCATCATCAGGACATGAAATTATTTGTATAGATGTATCAAAACTACAAGCTGTTGATCAAGTGTGAGTGATGTGTGGAAAGGCCTGTCGCACCAGTAACTAAGAGTTGGGGATGATGTAACAGAATCAGGCTCAGACCCAACCAGGACTCTGACATGGAAATGTGTTCTGTGTATCATGCAGATAGTGAGAACAGCGTCTGTGGTTCCTCATTTAACACATCTGATGTCTATGAATGTGGCAATATTATCTGCACCAATTCACTGCATGTTTCCAACTCTTTTCAATTCACTTGACAGCTAAGATTGGGTAATATTAGAAATATATTACAAGGCCCTCATTGTTTTATTACACGTATAGATTAACAGCTTAATTAACATTCTAGTGGCACCCTAGTGACGGTCCAGTTCCCCCCACACTCTGTGAAATACTAACTTGTACAGGCAAAACACAACATGCAAACTCAAGGCATGAAGCTTGAGTTTAACTAAAACAGGGCCTTAAGATGGTGTTGATTTAACGCCTAACTAAATATAAATATAATTATAATTATCTCGTGTTGTTTTGCATAGAATGTTGAGACACATTTAGTATCAACTAAACTAGAAAACAAACTTGTGTGAGCTTCCTGGATAGTTGCTCAGCAGTATGCAGAGTTAATTACAGACAGCCAAATGAACACAAGTGTTGAAGCTGTTTGAATGAACTGGAATGTTTATATACAATAAATCAGCAGACAGGTTTTAGCACAGCAGGTTTAAAGCTGACGTTGGGGTGTGTTACACTGTCATATTTCAATTAAAATGTCATAATCAATGACAATATGGATAGGTTTTATTTGAAAAGAGTTAATATACACAGACAGCAAGGAGAGAGAGTATAAAACAATGGTTAAAATCTAAAAAGGTCAACATTAAAATGCACTCTGTTCACAACTTTACAGCCACAATTCTGACTGACAACCTGAAAGAGATGCAACATTTCAGTTCAGAGGCTTCTGCCATAAAATACAAATACAAAAACAAAAACAAAAACATTTGCAGGAACGTGATCACGTGACTTCTGGATGATCACAAGCGGAAGCGGTCGGAGAAGTTTGGTGAGTGTGGGATGGTGAGGGGAACTTCACTCTTCTTCAATGCTACAGGCTTGTAGTGTCTGATGGGCTGAGCCTTGTGAACCTGCAGGAGGAGAACATCATGGGGATCAGACACATGGACCATGTGACCAAGTTAGAACCAGTCTAATCATTCTATAAACCCATGTTCCCTTTAGATTTGATTTCCCTGGTACTTGATGCAACTAAAACTGCAGTCAGTCAAACAGAATGAGATGATGTAAATATATATTTTATTAATAAGGGCAGTTGCCATGAACCCATTAACTGAAGATAACAGCTGCTGAAGCATGACAAACAGTTAATGAAAAAATATTTTATCAAAAAAAAACAAAAAAAAACAAAAAAAAAACACCTGGAGGTTTGGGATGACTGACTTGGTTTGACTGAGTGTGGTGCAGACTCGACTCGTTCATTCATGTCATGGTTACACAGCAGGTATGTAGATTTGTACTTTACATGAACAATTCAGAAACGCTCATGCCATCTTCATCAAGTCTGACCTCACATGGTAGTGTTCATAATCAATTTAATCACCCACTGCTGTAAAGTTAGTCTGATATGTTTTGACTCACTGCTGATTGTAATTAATTATTTGTCTAGAGAATTTGCACCATCATGAACTAAATGTAGTTTTCTTCATCTTCTAGTACTGTAATCATTTTGTAGTAGTAATACTGCTTCTGTAGTTCAGACTTGTACAGAATCATTCTGATTTTTAGGCTCTAGTCTTCTAGTCACCAAATGACCTAATCGATTTGACAAAGTTGTAAATGACACAAAGAGAAACTAAACTTTGAGCAGCACATAAATCTTCCCAGAGCATAATACAGTGATAACCTGTCAACAATACCGAAGCCTAAATTAGTGAATTAAGTCGCAACTTAAATCCAGCAGTGTGTAGTAATAGATTACAATTAAACACAAAAGTAGTTTGTAGTAGTACATGTATGTTACGTTAGCATGCACTTCTATTTATACAAGCATGTTTTTGAATCTAATTATGTTGTGTGAATTTATTAAGCAGTCATGTTATTTTACTTTGATTCTGAAATGTTTAAAAAAAGTAATTAACTGTATCTCTATTGAAGTCCAGATTCAGTCCAGCCTCAGTTATAATCCTGTTATTGTTCAGAGAATGAGATCAGAATCAGATTATATTGATACTGTATTAAAGAAGACTTTGTAGTGACCTGTTCTTGTCGCAGCCTGGCAATCTCCTCTTTGGCTCTCTGCTCCTCCTCTCGTCTCTGCTCCTCCTCCATCATTGACCTCAGAGCCTCCTTCTCACTGGCCAGCCGCTCGTACTCCTGCCGCTCTCGTGCCCGCCGCTCTGTCGAGAGCTCAAAGGCCTCCACAACTGTGGAGGAGTGAATGCCTTCTAAAGAGTGTCGTGAAGCGGTGTGATGAAAGCAACAGGAACAACAGTGAGTTACACAACAATGAGGAGTGGTTCAGCCTCTGAGCAGAGAGCTGACACACTCTGCAACAGCTTCCACTGTCAGACAGTTCAACTCAACACTCATCATGTGTCTATGCCAGTGCCGGGCCACGAAGCTGCAATCACCATCACAAGAAGAACATTTTTACGCATTGGTCAAATCAGCTAAACATTGTGTTACTATTCAAAGTTCTGTCATATCTTCAATGTTTCACCGAGGGAGAACTATCAATACGGATATGCAGCCAGGCCCCGATTAGAAATGTGAGCAGAGACTGACTGACATGAATGCATGAAGAAGGCAGCAGGACATCAGTATAAATAAAGGCTTAGAACAGGTTAGGCCTCCATTCCACCAGGCACGTCACAGCTACAAATCATGTTTCCATCTGTTCTCCACAGTTTAAAAAAAAAAAAAAAAACAAAAAAAAAAAACACCAGGAGCGTTTCAAAAACATTTGTTCTGCCAGATTTGTGTGCCTCTACCGTGAGTAAGTAGGTGATGTAGTCATGCGGCCATGCCCGGTGGAATCAAGCAGTAAGGAACAGGGTTTGTGGTGCAGCTCTGCATGTTTATAGTCTTACCTGCTGCAGACCGACACTCCTTCTTGGGCTGGAAAGGCTCTTTATGAGTGACTGTGTTGGGCCTGGCTTTGAATTTTGCAGCTTCCTCCTGATGTTTCTGCTCTTCTTTCACCTACAAAGATGACATGGAGGTCATATTTGAATTCCAATGGGGTAACATTTGAGAAAAACTGCTGCTGTGTGTCCAGGGACAAATCATGTCGTACCATGTGCTCCCAGCGAGCGTTCTTCACGGCTCCCCGCTCATCCAGGAGCAGTCTGAAGGGCTCAGGCTTTGTGGGCTCCAGCTTCTTCTTCTCAGGGAGGACCACAGTGTCGAAGTCTGGCAGGGGCTGGGCCTTGAACTGTGGTACCTGGACGGGTTCAGAGGACACATGTGATTTAGCAGCTGGCTTTATTTTGGAGGTCTAAAGGATGCAGGTTTTTGGATGTGTGACTCCACCTCTCCGTTTCGCATCTCTTCCAGCCTCTTCTCTTTCAGAGCTCTCCTCTCTCGTTCCCTCTCTTCAAAGGAGAACGGACAGACCTCCACATGGTGGTTCTCTGCTAGCCGGGGCTGGAAGGGGAGGCCAAAGTGAGGCACTGGGGGGGCCTTGATTGGTGAGGGCGGCTTTACCTGACAAACCCAACAGGCTCATGGTTATTTACATGGGGATGAAGGGGTTAACATGTCTATTAAGAGAGTAAAGATTAGGTGAATTACTTCGACAACCCTGGGTTCCACATGAACCCTCTTCTTGAGGATAAAAGCTGGAGATTCTGGTACAGTCGGAGGCAGAACTTTTTTCTCTGGCAGTCCCTGTCAACAGTTAGTTTAGACCACAGTCAGATGAAAATCTTTGAAAGCTTCATATTCGTTTATCATAGACGTTTTGTGTTTAAACTCACCACGACCCCCTCCAGGATCTTTTTGGGCAGAGGTTGGGATTTGAAAGCATGCTTCTCTTCACCTTCCTGAGGCTTGGTGGCCTGTCTCCCCTGGAGCCTTTTTTCAATCTGCAGCTCAAACCCTTCAGGTACAGTAGGTCCCTTCACTGCAGGCTTCTTCAGGCCCTCTACATTCTCCAATATTTTCCTGTTCAGCTCCTGGGCCTTGAATTTAAACCTGTGATTAAAGAATTAAAAAAAAAACAACAAAAAAAAAAACTTTAGCTAAAAAGTTACAAGAATTTAAATATTGATGCTCTGACAGAAAGGCAGTCGAGGTTAGGTGGATTCTTGGGAGGAGGACATATGCACAACCACTGACCACTGTAATGTTAAGTCAGCCCAGACAGCTCAGTGTTTGTATCAGTAATTTGGGGCTTATATTCTAAACACCTGCCCACTTAAAAAGGACAGAAGGAACCCGTTCCAGCCTCCATGTAATGGAACGTGCAGGCTCTCCATGCCCAAAGGTGGAGTGTTCAGGCCTCGTCTTGCTTCTTACTTGTGAAGTCTGTCCACCTCTTCAGCCTCCAGCTCAGCGCTGCTCTTCGCGGTGGGTGGCCGGCTCCTCTGGTGTGTCATCAGGTGTGGGGTGTGAGCCTGGGTGAGCTTCAGGCGGTCACCCTTCACCGGGGATGGACCTGACAAACAATGATAACCGCGTGAGTCTCTTACTTAATGTTGAACTCTGCAGTAAACAGCGACATAAACACACCTCTTTCATGACTCTTGCGGCTGCGCAGATGGTAGCGGTCTGGGGTTCGCTTCTCAAACTGCTCGATCTGCTGCGCCATGGGCACATAGGCAGCTGGCTCCTCCGTCTTTCTCTTGTTGCTTGTTGACAGGTTGAAGGGTTTGGGCACTGTGGCACCTTTCAAAGCCTTTGCCTGAGGGGGAGAAAAAAAACAACAAAAAACAAAGAATGTTAGGTGTAGGTCTCATGTGTGGTAGTGCACCTGTTGTAGGTGGGATTACTTTCTGCTGCATGAAGCAGGGCTCTTTCACCACTTTCATGTCAAAGGTGTTGATGCATTCATGTCCATTATATTCATAAAGTTTTACAGTGTTGTGTGCAACAGACTCAGAATGAGCAGAGGTTTCAGTATACAGGTCGGGCTGTAGCGATACACTAATCTCATGATAAAATTACATCATTTTCTGAAAGATTTTAAAGGGACAGTGATTTTGGTGACATCTTCTGAGTGCTCCATTGACTTGGATTGAATTAACTGAACTGAAAACTGAAAGCATCAATTACACAACATATGGCTCTGACTGGGCAGAGAGTCTACAGCATGCAAATGCTGGACAAAATGAATCTGATTTGTCATATCACACCTCAAACAGTAGTTGAATGAAAATATTTTTCAATCCCTTTGCCTGACACACATATGCAGTTTTTCAACCAAATATGTGAACAACAAAATAATGCCCTTTCAATACAAAGGTCCCATGCTCATTTTCCTCAAGCAAAGACCCTCCAGAAAGTTGAGGCGAACCTGTCATTCAATAGAAATAGAACACTTTGCTCTGTGTGCTCCCTGCACTCTGTTCTACAAACCTGCCATTTGTTGTCTCTCCCACCCAAGACCCCAGAGTCCTTTGACTGGCTAGAATAGGTCATAGATACTATATCCACTGATTGGTTGAAAAAGAAAATATCCCGGGGATAACCCTGGGATTCCAGAACAAGGACAGAGCCTTCGCACATGGGGTGGCTGCTCTACCAACTAAGCTGAACACCACCCCAGCACTTCTGCTTTTAAGCATGAAGGTGCTGGATTAGTTTGAATCTCCTCACTCTGACTGTGTAAACAGGAAGAGGAAGACGTCGGCATTTGTGTAAAGAGAGGCTCTAGATGGGTAACTTTCTAGAAATGCTCTACAGCAACATTAGCAGCTGATCAGTTGGGCCAATGGGGGGAAATGGGCAGCGAGCAGAGTGCCAGGCAGAACACGGGGGATTTGAATGGGACTTATGTATCGATACACACAGCTGAAAAATCAATACTTTCTGGGGAAACAAAATATTGATATATCACAGGATCGATAAAACTGCTCAGCCTTATCTACAGGTATAGAATATTTGAAATGTTCAGATAGTATTTAAAGAGAAGTGATTCTAAAAGACATTTTTAAAAAAAACACCCTCCAGGTGAATCAGTGTTCTGAGTTGAGACATGCGTGCAGTACTTACCGGTGAGGAGGGTTTGCGGAGCTGGGTGATGAAGTCCACCTCCTTGTGGGCTGTGCTGGATGAAGCGGTCGCTTTAACGCGGTTGTTTGTGTTGAAGTGGAACTCTTTAGGCACAGTCGCAGACAGGACCATCTTCTTTGGTGGCACATCTGAAACGACAGTGACCACAACTCTTCTTCAAGTAGTAAAGGCAACTGGAATCCAGACTTTTAAAAATGGTAACAGAACAGTTCATCACACTGTATAAATAAAAGTTAGGAACATGCACTCACTGCCAGCCAGAGCAGCCTTGTAGCTGGCTTCATTCTTCTTGCGATGCAGAGCCACTTCCTTCTGGAGGTTCCTGATGCGCTCCAGCTCCTGTTCCTCAGAGGTACTCGGCCTGTTTGAACACAATCATCAAAAATACTTCTCATCCATCTCAACCTCATTTGAAGTCAAAGTATCATTCACATCATTAAGAACTAATGTAATCAAACTTTGTTTTTTAATTCTGAGGAATATTCTGCCTTCCTGACCCACTTCAGTTCAGGGTGGTGACACTGAAACACTGGTTTCACTGGTATCTGTGGCAACTCACTCTGTGTGTGCAGTAGCGGAAGCTGCTGCTGCTGCTGATGCCCGGGTCTTGGCCTCGGTCCTGGAATTCTGCAGTGCATTCCTGCGGATGACACTGCTGCGTTTTGGGGCTGGTCGACCAACAGGACTCCTAGAACAAAACAGCAACAGTTGAAAATGAAACCTACAGGGTCTATTCAGCAGCTTTAGGCCCAGGGAACTTGCTACTTTAAAGAGGAAGATATCAGTCATGACACCTACTTCTTGTGCTTCTTTGATGGTGGTGCGGCTGGACCGCTGGTCAGCCCTTTACGTTTGGAAACCCTGAGAATTAAGAAAATTCGAATGAGATCAAAATGACTAAAATTGCATGACTTTATGGAGATCCTCAAATTAGGTCCCCAAACATTTCCCATACTGCAAATCACTGCAACTTTTGTTGTTAGACTCTTACCCCCAAAGAAACCCCTTGCAACGAGCACGGTCAACTTCATGTTGAAACTTGTTGGTGCTTTCAGGATCAGAAATCCTGCCTGGGTATTACCTATGTCAACTAAAATTCACTTAATAGTTGGGGAGAAGTGTCTGCAATGATGATGAAATTAGCACCTCGTCTTGGGTCTGTCTTTAAATCTTCAAGATTCAGAAAGTCCTGCTGGTTTTCATTTCTTTCCACAAATGTCTGATTGGGTTCAAGCCTGATAAATAAAAGGCCAGTCCAACACCTTTATTTTACTTCTCAAGAGCTAACTGACTTTGCAGTATGTTTTGGACTGTTGTCCTGCTGGAAGGTCCACCCGCATCTCATCATCTGGAACAGATCCTTCAAGAATTCCGGTACATAGCCCCATTCATCTTCCTTTGGGTAATTTGGATTCTGCCAGTATCATGAGAAACAGTCCTAAACCATGATGCTTCTACCTGCAAACTCTTGTGAGGATCTCCTGTGAATGGTCTGATGATAGAGGGATGTTCCTTCCAACAGTCCTTACAAACATTTAGGAGTTTAGAAATCTGTCCACCTGTGCTTGTTAACTTCAATAAAGTTTAAAGGGGAAAAAAAAAAAAAAAGAAAAAAAAAAAACTCGATGTACTATAGATTTATTAAGTTAGAGTTTAGCTGTTAACTGCCAGTTTTAAACGAACAATCCTTTTATAGCTTGTTCATCATGTTAATGGCAGTTTGTACCTTTGAATACATTTGTCTTGGCCACATTTCATACTTTCACATCAGCCAGTAAGGTCTCTCCATCCATGATGTAAAAGCATTAAATGCCCCAATCACATTTTTACTGAGTAAAACCTACCATCAGGAATAAAAAGTGTGTAGCATTACAAGTCAGTATATTGTAACAAATGTGCTACAGTGTGGGACTGCCTGAGAAAGAATAATATATAATATCATGAAAGGACTGTACCTGCATGGTTGGGCAGGGGATTGAGCAGCGGTCCTCCTCTTTGGTCGGGCTCCATTCTGAGCAGGAGCTGTAGACCCCCAGGATGTGACGATGTTTGGAGGTGGAGCTGCAGACGTGCTCGGACCTGGAAAATAGATCAGTCCATATCCTTGATGAACAAGTCATGAGGAACAACCACTGAATTACACAAAAGTGCAAACTAATCCATGACCACATAAGTATTCAGTTTTCAATAGTCTTCATGTATAAATCCAATCGAGCATCCAATTCAAATCACCACCGGGAAACAGGAGAGGACTATGTCAGCCTGAAAGCGTTTGCTTTCAAGAAATCGTTGTGAATCTGTTTAATTGCATATTTATACTCAATACTGATTTCATTATGGATGATCACTGGAAGCCATTGTAACTGCTGTGAATCTCGACTTTCACGACTACAGGGCTCAGTAAATGTTTTGTAACTTAAGATGAAATGATCTGTGCAGTCTTACTGAATTAAGATAATACAAAGACAACTTACCAGAGTCCACGTCCGTCTTGACTTGTGGCATCACAATGGCTTTCGGCAGGGTGTGTATATCACTTCTCCTGAAGGGTAAATCAGTTCTCGAGGGTGTTTTAAGGTGACCCTCTGCTCCCTCTGCCTGTTGATCTGCATGTAAGAGACAGACAAAGTTCAAGATGAAGTGTTGTTTTGGTAGGCATCTGGACATTAAAGAATCTGTCTTGGCAGGCCAGTCAAACAGTAATATTCTATTCAGACTAACATGGTTAAGTGGATTCTGGCAGCCGACCGTCGTCGTCCTGGCCAGGGTTGGACGTCTATGTATGAACATGAATTTAACTAATGCACACAGCATACACTCAGAAAGATTAACTGATGTACATCTGTGTTGAATTTAGTCATTGAACAAACTGATACTGCTGTTGCACAAACGTGGAAGGTGACGTCGGACAGTAACAACCGAAAACAGTGTACTGTTTCCGGTGTCAGTTACAGTGCGGTCCTAAAGCAGTGCTGGATTTTGTGCTTTTGAGTCTTCAGCCACAGCAGCAATACACCACAGAAAAGACCAAACACACATGTTCTAACAGACAGGTGCAACTTACAAATAAGTTATTTTTAGAGAATTTTAATTCTGAATTCAAATGATCAATAAATGTAAAGTTTAATGTGAGCTGATTTGATTTAATGATTTCCAGTTATTTGATTATCTAATTTATTGTAGAAAGCCAGCCATTTCATAACTGGGACAATGGCCAGCAAACTGTACTTCAAGATGGAGTGACAAAAAGTAAAGACAGAGCCTTGATAAGCAGTTAACGGTCAACACTACTAGTGCCAAAATGTCTGAGCAACAATATTAAAACAAAGTGTAGAGCTCCAAAGGTGCTCTACAGTGTCCAGTGTCTGCTCAATGGTCCATCATTTTCAATTTCTGAATCCTTTACTTAAGATCAAGACATGCTGTCCATTTCCATATTATCCTGATTTTCAGGAGGACTGTTGGACAAAGAGGGGCTGAATACACGCTACTCACTTCCTGTGTGTTTCCACACAGATAAAGGAATGTGGCTGGACAAAAACACACATTTATCAGATGTCATCTTCTGTGGTTTATACTAACAGCTCGCATCAGAACAGTGATCGGTGTATGGCTGGGTGTGTAGCTTAGGAGAGAATATGTCTGCGGAGGACGCAGCGGGCTGAACAGACCCAGCACATGTTTACTGTGGTCTCAATAACACAGGGTTAACGTTAACTGAACAGCAGTCACTTTAAATGTCGGATGAAGACTCACCAAACCACTTATCGTCGTACTCCGCATTCTCCAGCTCTTTCAGGTCGACTACTTCGGACGGGGCGTCAAATTCATACCGTTCACAGGCATCACCCGAGTCGCTTTCGGCCATTGTCTCTCAGTGTTATGCGACAACTCAGCTACACAAGAAACCAGCAAAGACGACAAATCTCAGATTAAAAACGTCGTTTAAGTAAAGAGATGACTGACCAACCTAGCGATTTCGCATCAGTTAACATTAGCGCCAGTTAGCCGTGTTTTGGATGGAAAATAAGCTGAATCGACTCAAACTGTAAAACTTCTCATGTGATACATTTGTCTTGTGGTGTTAATGGTACTAAACTACTGAACAGCCTTTGGAGTCGAATTTCTTTTATATTAGCCTTATATTTAGGTAACGGACGGGAAAATGGCTAACTAGCAACAAACATAACTTGTCTTTAGAAGCATACCTTAGATAGCATTACATTAAACTATCTGAAATGCTAATTACTACCTATTAAACATCGCTACCTCCATGTGGCTATACCGTTTAATAAACCTGAGCACTCAAAAAAACAGTTACTGCTGTGATATTAGTGTTAAATAGGTAATATTAGTAGAAAAGCTTACCGCAGCTGTCCGCTCCCAGAGACACGAATCAAACTGCAAACCGTTAGCGTTCAAATAGCCTACCTTTTGAACCAGCCAATGGCTAACGTCATGTACATTAGATCGCCGCTTATTGGCTCATACAAGCCCACTTCCTCAGACCTGACCACGTGATTGACATCGGTACGCACGGATTGGTTAAAACGGATACGAGAAGTCTGTGCGCGTGCTTGAACTAAGAAACAAAACAACACCCAAAAATGTGTCGGGGACATCAAAGAGGAGAGCGCGGGCTGGAAACGGAGTTACACATATACACCACTGAATATAATAATGGCTTTAACATGAAATAAAAACTCTATAATGTTTTAAAAATGTTTTCTTTTCGGTGTTTTTAATTGGAGCTATGTGCAGCATTTAAGATAGTTTGGTAGTTTTATTTCTCTGTTGGACACCAGTCAGTGTTTTCATTCATCCTGCATATTCAAAAGCACATTACTTAAGAAAAGTCTGGAGACTAAGTCTATGCTAGCAGCTCTGTGAGTTTACTGTGACTTTGAGCTAAATACTAACATCAGCTTGCTAACTAGCTGTACTAAAGCAATGTTCACTAATCTTTTTTCTGTCTCTATGTGACCTGCGATAAGCTGGCAGCTTGCCCAGGGTGTTACTCGCCTCTCGCCCAAAGTCAGCTGGAATAGACTCCATCCCCACCGTGACCGTGATGAGGATAAGCAGTTACAGATAATGGAAGGATGGATGGACTATCCTATTTGAGCATGTTAGCAAGCTGACTTTTGATTAGCACTAAACACAAAGTACAGCAAGGGCTGATGGGAATGTCATTAGTTTTGTAAGCGTTTGATTGTAAAGCAAAGTGTTCCTTAAACTAGAATTTTGTCCTGATGATGGCTCTCGACAAAAAGTCATGACATTACCAGTTAGTACAATTCATCCTGAGGGGGTATGCATCTAGAGTAAAAGCCAAAAAGAGGATTGATGTCATAAACTGGGAGCCCTGGATACAAAAAATTGGAGATTCCCAAAGTCAGTAGCTTTCATCCTCTGGGGCCATGAAAGTTTGTACAAAGTTCCTATGTTATCCATCCAATATTTGTCGCGATATTCCAGTCTGGGCCAAAGTAGGCCTATAGGACCGACCAACTGACAGACCAGCAGACACTGACAGACAGCCATGCTGCCAATGATGAAATAAACAGGAAGTAAACTGAACAAATCAAATATTACAGAGGGGAAGTAAAGTTACGCCTGTATGATGTTGAAAGATTATCAAAAGGTCAAGTCATAACTTCTGAGTCAAAACTCAGTATTTCAACCAATTTATTTAATTACTGTGTGCATAATAACAATGTAACAAAAAATGTAATGTCCATAAAGAAATGTTTTGACAAGATATGTAAATAAAATGAATGCAATATAGCCATCAAAAGCTCAAAATAATGATGTATCCAAAATCTCAAGATCACTACAAGGTATTTTGTGTAAATTACAGTCCGTAGATGCTGCAGGATTAGGATTACACAGGAGTAACCATGTTTTTTGTTTTTTTTGTGTTCAGATGGTCGACGGTCAGAAGAAAATGTGAACATCTGAAAAAGACCTGCAAAATATAAGTCAAGTATTACCTCCTCTATTTGTGAATCCATGATTCATTACTGCATGTAGGTTAGTATAATAGTAATAATAGTTTACAGACATTATGGTAGAATGATATAATATATCGATACATTCACCATTAACCCCATACAATGTGTGTCTGTTGTCTCATTGCTGAAATTAAAGGAATTTGTACATAATTTGATCTGAAAATGTATTGTACTTTAAGGTAAGACTCTATTTAGATGACTAAGTACACTGACACTAGTATCCATTGTCTTAAAAATGAAGACAGTGTGATCTAAGATTGTCATAGTTTAGATTTAGATACATATAAAGTAATTGGACCACAGTGTATATACCTACTATACTTGGCTAAGGAGGGAACTTACCCATTCTCACTGTGATAATAATCCTCTTGACTCTTGCAAGTCTCCAAACTTTATGGAAATACATGACTACATTTCTGGTGTGCTGTTTTAATTCAATCCCTTTAAAGCTCAGATCTTTGACTGCAATGGCAGTTTTATATATATATATATATGTATGTATATATATATATATATATACAACTTTGACAACCTCGTTTCATACATCTAGCAGCATGGTTTGTGTGTAAACTGAGAGGCTTAGCCCAGGGCAAAACACTGCACACGCACGTACGTACGCACGCGCGCGCGCGCACACACACACACACACACACACACACACACACACACTTTTGGCTAAAACAACTGAGCCAAGTTTTTCTATATGTATTATGTTGATTGGCTAATGTACTATTCACTCATGATTCCGCCGTGTGACATTGGCTCGAAGTACGTGAGGTGGGCGGGCGCAAACTTCGTGGCACTGTCGGGGGCGGGGCTGTAAGGTCCGACAGGAAAACTGAAGAAAGGCGAGTATATCTATTTAAAGCACGTTAAATGTATTACTTAGAATGTGTCTCTCCTTAGTTACTTTGTATGTCAGGGTAGCTGCTAATATCAAGAAATAAACGGCGCTCTCTATTTTGTATGTGTCTTGCTGGACAAGAGGCTAGCTGCCCCGAAAACTAAGCAAAGTTAGCAAGCTAATAGTTAGCTTCCTTAGATGGAATGGAAACTGCTGCTAGCTAGAAGTTAGCCGATACTCCACTAATTTAGTGATAGACAGGCCAAATAAGAGTATTACTGAACAATTAAGGTGACATTAGGGCGGCTAGTCATCTGTAACATGAAGCAAACCACCTTGGATGAAGTTGACAGATTGAATAGGTAGTTAAATTAGAGTTGTATGGCAGTGAGGAAGTGAAGTTAGAATGCAACGAAACTTGCCAAATATTGCAGATACGCCACACAGCTGAGGAGCTGAACGCTGTGTTGTATCATGACAGCTCTGACATTATCTAACAGTGTGATAACGTTAACCCAGCACACTCAGTAAAGCGGTGAACAGGTCATATGTGTGGTTTTTGAAAGACTGGCTGTATATGATGTCACCTGAATGCGAATTAGTTCACTTATCCACTTAATATATGTTTATATTTGTGCAGACTGAACTCTATTTAGACAGAGTTTTTAGTAAATGATAAATGCAGTATGTATTCTTACAGATTAAAATGTCAACAACAGTAATCTCATTTCATTTCAAGGCCATTTTTTAATCGACATATGTTAGCATCAGATCAGTGTTGTAGTATTTAACCAAGATATCATGTTGCTTTAGATCATTTGATCAAAGGAATAAGAATGTTATGTGTAAACTACACAGGCTACTTAATGCCTTCATTCCTATTTTTGCTTTCAGGCCTACATAGAAGTAGTCTGTTGGTTATGAGTTGTTTATAGAGGGGGAAAAATCAGAGTTGGTCAGTCCACTCTGGTCATGAGTGATTATTATTTTGTTTTATTTTTGTTTTGGATGGATGAATGGTAATTACTCCCCTGACTTTTCATCTAGTTTTACAAGTATGTCCCATGTACCGCTTTGAAAGTGCAACACACTTCTGATGCGTCATGGAATGCAATTTGACTTGTTTCTATTGACACTTGTCACACGCCCTGAACACATGATATACATTAGATAGAAGAAATGGTCGAGATGCAGTAGCTGGGATGTGTCAATCAGAGGGTTGTTGCTTTTCCAGAGAGAGGACACGTGAGGACACTGGACAGGAGGACAGGAGGAACAAAGTCAAGTCACTTAGTGTGAGTGACTGACACTGCCTCAACATGAAGAGTTTTAAATGCAACACATTCCCCATCACCCAGAAAAGCGAGTCATGTTAACAGGGGATGAAATGATTGTGATATCATGATATCTTTCCTCATGAACCATTGTGCAGTGTTTTGGCGCCTGATAAACCTACAAACTCAAGGATCATAATTTAAACCAGCCTTCCTGGATTTGATGTCATCATCTTGCTGGTAATTTTAGAAGCATGCCCAAACCAAGCAGCCCTGGATGTTGTGTGAAAGCAGCCAGTTAGGCTTATGTACCTGAGATAGACAGGAAACAGCAACACTGTTGTTGCCAATGAGCAGAGCTGGAACTTGTAGTGTCTACATTGAATTTCTCTGTGACCTGTCTGATTTTTCTCCTCAAACATCCCTGATCCTGATTCTATTTTTTTCTTTCAGATGGCTGCAATCAGGAAGAAACTAGTGATAGTTGGTGATGGAGCGTGTGGCAAGACCTGTCTCCTCATAGTGTTCAGCAAAGATCAGTTCCCAGAGGTTTATGTGCCCACAGTGTTTGAAAACTATGTGGCAGATATTGAGGTGGATGGGAAACAGGTAAGCAGCTAATTGTAATGACAAACGTCAAGGTTCTTATATTTACAGTTGTCCATTAACATAGCATGAGGCCCTGAACCTGGGTACAGGCTGATACTGAGATATGATACCATTACTATTTGAGCAGTACACAAGTCACATGTATCAATACTGGGATAATATTGGCTCCACCTTTGATCTGGATTCGTTACCTGGATAATGACAGCTGATTACAAGCCGTAGCGCATTATGTGGCAACTAGCTACAGTAAGACTTTGGGAAGACTCTGAGACCGCCTGTGGTTTGCCAAGAAATTGGTCAAGGATATAATTCCCCCTAAAATCACACATTGTCACTTTTACATTTCATTTCCTGTCTGACATGTCAGAGGTGTCGGCAGCTGTATTTTAGAAGTTCAGACAGATTCCTTTTCTTGCAGTCTTCATGCTAAGCTAGGCTAATCAAGTCCTGACTTCAGCTCTGCACTCAGACATATAAGAAGATTCATCTGAACAACTCACACTCACAGAGCAGGAGTTTAACTATTACTTTAATATAATTCCTAAATTCCATGTGAACACTGAATGAGTTTTTGGTCACTGGCAACACACACACCCAAATGATAGATCTACTGAATCCATTTTGAAACTAGCCTCTGAATTCAGACATTGCACAGCCTCTCATTGTAGTCTCTGAGCTCTTGTTCTAAACTAGTCCTGTCCTGTTTTAGGTGGAGCTGGCTCTTTGGGACACAGCAGGACAGGAGGACTATGATCGACTGAGACCTCTCTCCTATCCAGACACAGATGTGATCCTAATGTGTTTCTCCATCGACAGTCCTGACAGCTTGGGTGAGATTCCCTCTCCTTTCCTCCTCTTTGTTTGACTAACGTTCTGTCTGCATCTTCTCCGAGTTCAACATTTACATCTTGTCTCTGATGCAGAGAATATTCCGGAGAAGTGGACTCCTGAGGTCAAGCACTTCTGTCCCAATGTGCCCATTATTCTCGTGGGAAACAAGAAAGACCTGCGAAACGATGATCACACACGTCGAGAGTTAGCCAAGATGAAGCAGGTCAGTGAGGAGCTCATTTCTGTACTTTTACAGGTTTCAAGCTTGCGGAGGATTGGCCATCATAACTGATGTCAGTCTAAACAAATATAAATGGCCATGACATCTTTGTTTTTAAGCTTTTGTGTATATATTATATAGTAATGTATGTCTAGCACCCACGCACATCCACACAAACAATGTAAAGCATAACAGACACATACACATACATCTGAAGGGTGTACTTTGAAGTGAGATCAAGGATCAGGTTTTAATTGTCCCGCTAGTGGCTCTCTTTTAACCCAAATAAATCACTATGGTAACTGCTCACCTGCTTTGGGGGAGGTCATATGTCACCAAACAAAGCTGTGGAACTGTAGCATTACATAGTGGGTTTCCAACTTTGCTTCCTAGTAATCTCACTTAGCAATACTCGTTTTAATATTACTAATATGTAATAATTGTGTTGTGGTGCAATCACTGCCTGGATTGTATTCAGAGACAGCATAATATCGCCACTACAGACCACTTTGAATGATAGTTTGTTGTTCTGATTGCTGCCCTGTCCGTTTTACAGACTGTTGGTATTGCAGCTAACAGAACACAGATTTTAAAAAAATGAATTTGTCTATGTATTAGTATTTATCACAGGTCATATTCAGTCAATAAAATAAATAAAATAATTTTCACTAGGCATTTAGCCTAAAAAGAAATTCTATGTATCCTTCATTTTGGGACAGTCAGATCTAAATGCAGTCCTTTAGCCTAATGTTAAATATGTTGTATTAAGTTCAACGTTTAATGTGCAGTCATCACAGTAGAAATAAACAGGAGGCGTTTGATTACCTTATCCTTCATTATTATGATATAGGCGCCACATGACTGGTCCATTTTGTGCTGGAGAGTCAGATGATGAGATTTTATGTGAAGGCACATGGAGTCTGAGAAGAAAACTTGGGTTATCAAAGAAAGTTAATAACTGTTATTGCTGACTGAAGTTTTAGGTTTTGTCAAGCTAGCTAACATAGAGAAAGCCTGACTATGTCAAACTTGCTTTGTAGACACATATGTGTAGTAATCCAAACAGAACAATTAAATGAATGAATAATAATATCAGTAGTTATAAAAAAAGTAAATATGCAGTGTCTCTAAGAATTTTGATGTCCTGTTTTTCTCTCAGTTGATTTTCCTCTCTGACTTTGGTTCATCCACACAGGAACCAGTGAAGTCAGAAGAGGCGAGGGACATGGCTAACCGGATCAATGCCTTTGGTTACTTAGAGTGCTCAGCCAAGACCAAGGATGGCGTGAGGGAGGTGTTTGAGATGGCCACCAGGGCGGCGCTACAGGCCAAGAGACGAGGCAAGAAGAGCGGCTGCGTTGTACTTTAGAGTATCTGTTCACGCAGGATTGGGAGGGAAGGGAGGGGGGGAACAAACCAAGCCAAGAAAAACACCCCTCGTCTGTGTATGCTCTGTCACCGAGGTGGGCACAGCTGAAGGGCGCGTTACAGGGATGAGGGAGAAAAGTCAAACCAGGCCAAAGGGGGGAAAAAAGGAAAATTGAGTATATACATTTAAGTCCAAGGCTATAGCATTTAGCTTTCAAATAAAAACGTACTGTAATCTTGTGTTTAGGATACATTAGACCTCAAATTTATAGAATGTGAAGAGAAGGGAACATCTCTGTCACTCATACTTTGAATGTGTGGGAGGGTCAGTACTGTTAGTTGGGTTTCCCGTTCTCTGAACTAAGTACGATCAAGGAGAGGTGGGGTGGCGGTGCACCCACACATGTGTGCCTGCTTTACTAACTGTTGGAAGACTTCCATGGCTTGCAGTGTGACTGTGCTTGTCTTTCACTTTATCGTTCTGTAAGTTTTCTTTCTCCTTTATTTCCCAGACCAACCGAACTTTAAATGGACTTTTCTTTTTGGAGGGGGTGTTTGTTTTATGAACCTGTAGTATTTGATAAATCTTACATTCATTAAAGAGCTGAGTTTGATTATTGGCATTTGGGCATAAAGACATGATGGTAACAAGACCAACTTATTTGAGTGTTTTATGTGAGCTTGTTAATGAAAGTCAGAAAATTGTATGTGATTGTGACTGATGTGGACTGTCAAACACACTGTATACAGTTGGGTATTAAAGAGTTGACAAAATTATGTTATCCTCTAGAGAGTTACTGTAAATTCTCAAGTATTCTCCAGGCTTTAAGGGTCCAGTGTGTAGGATTTAGCGCCACCTTGCAGTGAAGTTGCAGATTGCAACCAAATGAATATTCTCCCATGCCTCACCCTCCCTTTCCAAGCATGGAGGAGAAACGGTGGCTGCCAAATTCACATCAAAAGCAAAAAGTCGATTTGGTTTGTCTGCTCAGGGCTACTTTAGTAAAAATGACAGACTTCATGGACGAGGACACACTCTCTCTGTAGATATAGAGGGCTCATTTTAAGGCAACAAAATGGAATGATTTGTGTGATCATACACTAATGAAAACATACTTTGGAATATTATATTCAATTCCTGCCAATAGATCCTCCTAAATCTTACACACTGGACCTTTAATTTACCACAGCTACAGAGAGGAGCACACCTCAATGTAAAACAGGGCTATATTAGAGACGGCCTTTATTTCTGCTCTCCTGTTTAAGTTGTTTAAGCGTATGTCATTATATTTTAACCTCCATGTATTTTGATCTGCTCCTGTTCTAATTGATGCAAACTCACAGTTAACCTGATCTCTTAATAAATTCAATACAGTTTACATTTCTACAGGACTATCTCCATCAATAATGAAACAGTGTCTAACATGAATACTTTTTTCACTCTCTGCTGGTAATTTACCATCAATGAAACACAAAACACTTAATGTAAAGACATGAATTCTATATTAATGTCCAGTAGGCTTTTAATTTGAAACATTGTCAGGAAGTGTTGAGTTTTGGTGTCAGAAACTAACACAATTAAAAAAAATTGCAAGTGGAAATTATTAGTGAACGAAAACGATAGCGTGTAAGAGAAGTGAAGCAATATATGATGTTGTTCTGATAGAATTGTGCTGTGGAAATGTACATGATATTGAATTTTAGCATGTGAGACATTATATTATGGTGAGTCCACTCCCTCTGCATTTTTAACCCAGCCATTATTTGTTGTTTGACATTTCTATGCCAGCTTTTATTTGAACATTTACAGTCAAGCTGTATGCCAGGATGTTTTGTTTCCACTTTCCAAGTTCACTCATGATGTCTACAACTATTCTTCTTCTGCCTGCCATTCTATTGTAATTTTAACTCTTATGTGATATTCTACTGGCTTACGTTGTATTATTTGCACACATGTAAAAGGAAAAGGTCAGTGTGGTACACACTTTGAAAAAAATGTCAAATTATGAAATGCAAAACGCAAGCAACTCCTAAAGTATTGGTTATTTGTAAGAGGAATATTCTTTTGTATACAAATGTATCCTCACATTTCTCCAGTCGTCTTTTTTAATGTATTCTAAAGGAAATAAACTGTAACTGATAATGACCAAATTCATCCAACACCATTTCACTTATAAATCATGCTGTGTAGCCAAATATCTCAATTCTAGCAGAGCTCACAAATTTGTCAGGATGTAAAATTCTAAATATTTCCATTTGATTCAATGTATACAGAATATAAAGAGAGCAGGTAAAACAAGTTATTTTCATGGACTTGACGGCATCCCACTTAAAAAAGGTAAAATCGTTGGAGTGCCACTTAAACCTAAAGTCAGAGTGTATTGTTGCCTTAGTTGAAGATTAAGTTGTTTTTTGTCAGCTGGGAAAAAAAAGGAAATTAAATATTTTACTATTAAAAATTAAGACCAGTTCCCGTGGAAAGGGTTTAATAATCTCATGTACAGTAAATATTGCTTCACAAGATTAGTTGGACAGCAAGATGAGAGATTTAATCATCCTGGAATAATAAATTACACCAACATTAAAATGAATTCTTGATTTTGGGAACAATGTGGGGAAGACAAACATGGAGCTTCTACAAAAAGAAGGAAAGTCCAGAAAGTGATTCAAGAATCAAAACAGGATGATCTGTGTTGATGGAAAGAAGATGGAATTTGAGCTCAGAGTCAGGAGAAGTGCATTACTCTTTACAGCCTGAAGTCACACACCACAAACTTGATTATTTAATGGAGAAAATGTTTTCTGGTTTTCCCTCTGATTTCCTCTGGTGGGAAGACAAAAAGTAGCAGCAGTGTTTTAGAACCAGAGCCAGCCAAGCAGACAGTGTAAATGGGCTTAGCAGCTTCTGCTAACATGCCAAGTTTTAGTTGTTGAGAGCTTCAGGAATTAAAAAGCTAAAAGACAAACGCTGAACTGGGCTTCTTGCTGTTGGACTAGTAAGTAGTATTAGCTGGCTGCTGTATCTTGTGTTGTTGTACTTGCTTGAAGTGAACTGTAGGCACCAAACTGTAAACAATTCCACATTGTACATAATATTTCTTTAAGATAGTAAAGAATCGGATAGTTTAGACCAGGGGTGTCCAAACTTTGGATTTGACAAAGTGAAGGTGCCCGGGGGGCCAATACTAACATTTAAAAAATGAAAGTTACATACAAATGCACTGTTCTGTAACAATTTTGTTTTCATTGTCACAATTACAATTTAGAAAAAAAAAATCTTTCACATCTAGAGAATAAATTGTATGGAACACGTTAAACTTGCATGAAGTTGATACAAATCTAAACATGACTTATTATGAGTAAGGCAAAGTCTGTTAACATTTAAGTTTATAACGTATCACTCTTGTACTTGTCTTTAACAAAATCATTCAGGAAGTAATATTTTGTGTCATATCTACAGATATACATGTATAACAGTAGCAGTTGTGTCCTTAAAGTTTCAAATGCTTCGTTATGTCAAGCAAAAAAGCCAGATCTTCCAGCCATACAGTATCTGAGAATCCTAGCAGCCCATAAATAATATATTCTAAAAATGAAGCTTCAGGCCGTGATTGGCCCCCAGGTCGTACTTTGGACATCCCTGGTTTAGACAGTCTTTGTCTATCATCCTGTTAAAGTCAATCTCATATCCATCCCTCAGTTCATCTGCCATCATGTGAACCCCTCTCTTCAGCTCATTGACCGCTTCAGTCTCCATCTCGATCGATTCTGTTCTCTCAAAGCGAAAAACAAGGACTCAACACTTAATTGGCTTCTGCAACGTTTAGTAACGTTTGCTGGGATGAATCCAAACTTCAGTCACAGTGTGGTGTCTTGGTCTTGCTCAGTCCTCAACTTCACTCTAATGTCTGATGGAGTCCTGCCACAAACTCCTGATAGCATGGCTCTGAAATGAAAAAATATACAATCACCACAAGGGTTCCTTTAAAACAATATCTGAATCACTGATTTCAACAGTGGAAATGTTGTAGATGCCCACAAACCTGTGTCTGGATCAATGAATGAGTGTCTAATAAGGAAGTCTAAGACTACCATGGCACAGTTAGGTTTGAAGTCATCGGTGGCCAGCAGTTCTTTCACCTGAAACCAAGATAGTGTTTCCGTCATATCTATCTAATGTCTGTGTTGGTTCTCCTGGAGACCACTCCTCAGAATATTATTGTTTCACAGAATGTCAGCCACACTAACCTTATCTATGGGCAGGAGGTAGAAGTCTTGCACCTCTCCATCTCCGATTCTGGGCTTGAAATCCAGAGGAAGTTCCAAATCAAACACAAACTGACCTTCTGCAAACACTCCATCCTCTTCCTCGTAGGTGTAGCTAGAAAATATACTGAAGCAGTTAGTTGTGTAGTCTAAAGAGTGCTCACCTTTTACTTGTCTTTTTAAATGTTCAAGTCCTTCATTTTGTTTCACAATAACAAGGTTCCTGCACAACAGAAAGACATTGCCCATGATGGTGGTTCTCAGAGGACCTGAAGGGCACACTCCAGTCTAGCCTCACAGAGATGAAAGCTGTGGTGCATTTTGCTGCAACTGTGGTGTTTGTCTACATGAGGCGTTTCTCTCTGAAATACAGTGTGGCCTTGAGGTTTTGATGGTCGTCTTCTTCGTTGCCTTACCTGATGCATTGCTGAGTTTCTTGGCATGATCAGTGGTGGTATCAAGCTCACCTTACTGTGCTCACAGGATGAGCCTTCTCTGCAATGGCTGCTGGGATACAAGCTTCCTCTTGACATTCTTTGACCAGAGTTTGTTTGATGCCAACACCAGCAGCCAGACCACCTGCTGCCTTCCAAGACACAGCACATAAACCTTGATTCTTTTGTGCAACTGGAAGAACTTTGAAAATGTCAAACTATGATCATCAGTGTGTCTGCTGTGGCAGCACGTCTCACCAGATTGTCCAGTAGTCCAGGGTATGTCTGCTTAGTGGGGGAGCGTCGTGCCAGCCACATGCTGACTTCCCCGCTGTCACTGACAATGTAACCGTTGATATGGACTCCATACCGCTTCACCCCGAAGAGACCTGCAGTGGAGAATCAGTCAGCTCATACAACACTAATATTGATAACTCATTACATGTGCCAACACTTACTCGTAGCAGCTCTTTCCATCCACATCAAAGGAGGGTCAGAGAATTTTGGCATCACACTGTACTTCTGAAAGATGACACTGCTTCAGAATGACTGTGATAACTTTTACTGCAGTTATGGAGAACACGTATGACATGCAGGGAGGAGAGTTTAATGTATTAGCATGAAAACATTTTGATGTTCTAGTATATGAAAAGGAACAAACTGCTTCTGGACTTTAACTGAGGACCATGGACATTTCATGGCCTACTCATTTTAAAGATACTCTGCCACGGAACATACGGTTGGTCAAGAGTAAGTTTGAGTCTGATGATAGTGTTAAGAGGAAGGGCCAACAAACTTCTTTAGAGTCATCCTCTGGGGCCCCTGAATATCTACACACATTTAATGGAAAACAGGACACTTTTCTTGATTTCTTGCTCCACATTAGCATTGATCAGACCAAAAGAGAGATTTTATATGAGCATGAAATGGAAGGCTAGACTACAAAACTCCTTCCATACCCACAGGGGCCCCAATAAGTCCAGGTTCACTGAATATCAACTGGTTATTCCATCAATTGAATATTTATTAGTAAGCTTTCACAGCTTCAAACTGAACCACGGTAGGGGGTAAAAAAATAATCTAAATTGCTTACATGCTGGATATTCCTAATTAATGTTGTGTTTAATCAAACTGCCTCAGACTAACAGTCAGAATCTAGAGCCAGCATATGAGTACCTGACAGGAACCATCAGCATGTATTGCCTGAGTGGGCTCTGACAGTTAATGTGGGCATAATATACTTACTCCAACATTACCAACATCATGTCTATAAGTGAGTTAAAACAGCATCAGACAAATCTCCATAATAAGTGCCACTAATTAAGGTCCCCATTCCATTTATTGCAGAGCAGAGACTTTCCAGTGAGTCAGCATGCACCACGGCACCACCCTGACTCTGTTTGAACTGAATGAAATGGAACCTTAATTAGTATCATTGATAACACCTGTTTACGTACTATATCATGTCAAAATGGCTGCTGTGAAAACGGTCTATTGCCTGAGGTATAACAGAGGTGTGTGTGTGTGTGTGTTCGTCCTGAGTGTCCCACCTCATCCCTCCATCCTTTCAGGCAGCTCAGGGAGTTCTCTCGTCTCATAGTCTGCAGGACAGCTTCCACAGCCTCGGACCTCCTCCCGTACGAGTCCAGACTGTGACACAGCGACACGGCGCCATCTTGTGGCGGGCCGAACACCTCCGGATAGCGCGTCAACAGCGAAGCTACGTGAGGAGGAATCCAGCCTACCTGCGCTCCGTTTACCTCAAACCTAAAGCAGTTAGCACGACATGAGCCTGCGGGAACAAGTAGGCGGTGGTTACTCAAAGACGACAGTTCATAAAGTGGACCACAGGTTATACTGTAACACGCTCAGACTCTTACCTGGTAAATGAAAGTTATTCATTCGTCGAAGCAGTTGGAGTACTCTGTCTGACCAGGCAGAGTTAGCCATTTTGTATCGTTACTGTCTGTGGTGTCAACAAGACACACAAATATTTACACAGTGCGCGTGACGAGCGGCGCAAACTCTTTATACTACCAGTGTACATCAAAAAACCTGTCCACGGTGCGCATGCGCTTATCTTCTTCTTCTTCGTGGCTGACCAAACTACTGTAAGGTTTTGGTAGACATTACTCCCGCAGCCTGGCCTGGCAGGCAGAGCTTGCTCCTTTTGATTACAAAGTTCATTCTAGGAAGTGACATACAGACACCAGCCTCCTCAAAAATCTATTCAGAAACCAAAAAGAAATGTGTTTCATTAGTTGATTTTTTCCTGTTTACAGTACACAGACCCACACACTTGTCATTACAATCTAATTTTACACTGATGGACTAACAAAAAAGAAATAAAGGACCAGTTTGAAAGGATTTGGTGTCATCCTTAAAGTCGTGTTTGATTTCAAATATACAAATATGATTTTAAATATATCAGCAGTACAGATATTAAATCACATAAATGTGATGGTGATGTGCTGATATTCAGACGTTAATAGCAGTTCCCTTGCTTGAACAGTAGGTGGCAACTTATACCTTTAATGTTGGTTTATCATCCGCAGATAAACACAAAGAAGAAGGAATGACAGTTAAGTGTATTCTGAAGGAAGATAAGATGAAATGTATTTCTTTAGTAATGTCCAAAGTCTTTAAGAGTTAGAAAAATAAAGGAGCCTCCTGTCAGCTCGGCGGGTAGCTGCGATCTCCCTGAAGCTGGCTAGCCTGCTGGACGAGGTGATATAAAAGTAGCTGGATGAGGAGCAGCCTGGCGGGCTAACAGACACAAACTCTCCCGTTTTCACCACAAAACGAGGCAGCATTCATCAACCAGCCTTCAGCTTCAGCTGAGACCAAAAGGTAAGATTTATCCAATATCTCAACTAACTAACTAACTAACTAAGCCTCATGACGCCCCGTTGAGTCTCAGCAAATTAGCAGGACACACCAAACCCTATTCACAATTCTTAAGAGTTTAAATTCACCTTCATGTACAGCTGACATATTTAAAGCCAGCACGGTTGAACACATTCTCCAGTATGGTTTGCTGTCAAGTAACCCCACGGCATACATGAAATACACAGAGGAGCCGTTTTAACACGAACTCCTCCACGATACTGTCACTGCTGACTGCGCTAGCTAACGTTAGCATCCAGCAGTCTATGCAGACGCGGCTCTCGACAACAGGGGGCCCCGGGCAGGAGTGTCTTTGGGGCCCCTTCATAGTATTTCTTGAGCCCAGAGCTATGAAGTCAAATAAGTAAAATACAACTACAATATATACATATATAAAATCAATAACAATGAGTTTGACTCTCTGCTGTCATACTGTTAGCATCTGTCCTCCATGGCTTCGTCAGAGGTCAGCATGCAGGAGATGAGCGAGGTCGTGATCGTCACCATACCAGAGACCTCGGGCGAGGACCTGCCGTCTGTGGTGGACGAGGATAAAGCAGTGCTGGTGACAGCTGAGCTGACCCCTCAGCCAGGGTGACACATACAGTTTTTCTTCAGGAGGTTGTCCTGTTGTTCAGTTTGCTGAGATGAAACTTAAAATAACAGTTTGGGCTTTCGATGTTATTTCAGGGAGGGCATCCTCACAGTCGCACCAGTGGAAGCAGAAGCTGAGGACAGCAGGGCAGACTCACTGTTGAAGGAAGAGGCGGTAATTGGTAATGTGACCTGAGACGATTCACATAATATCACATCTTTTTTAAATTTAGTCACACTACTACCTATTTCCAAGCTCACGAATGAACTATCAGTCTCTACAGTTCAAATCACATCTACATCTTCAGTTTTTATGATCAGATGAAAGAATTGGCGTATGGATGTATGAGGGTGTCTTTCTCTTTGTCTCTGCAGTGAAGTTAACTGAGGAGGTGGACGTGGAGGCTGATGTTTTCTACCCAATCACCTGTGGAGATGCCAAAGCCACTCTGGTCTGGAAGAAGTTTGTCTGCCCTGGGATCAATGTAAAATGTGTCCAGGTGTGCACGCCATCGTTTTGAAACAACGTGCTGACGGTGATGTAGATCATCAGCAGCTTGTGACAGTTCAGTGTCTTTTCTCTCTGACCAGTTCAATGAGCAGCTTATCAGCCCTAAGGAGTTTGTATGTTTAGCGGGGAAATCCACTCTGAAGGACTGGAAGAGAGCCATCCGCCTCAACGGCACCATGCTCAGGTCTGGTCTCATCAAATACACAGTGAATGTTTCAAACCCACAATCTCCTTTGAATACATGTTTTCAACGATATCTCAGTTTATTATAATGCAGGTTTCATAGAAAATCAGGGTTATCATCTGTTTGTTGTCCATGACTTCTTTCGACTATGTATGGAAAGTGTCATGAGATCGCTTTTGTTATAATTTGGCGCTATATAAATAAAATTGAATTAAATTGATTAATAACATTTAGACATGTTCTCCAGACTCCACATCATTTTGCAGAAATGTTTTTTTCTGAATACAAATAATGGAGAGGAGGGTGGAATTTGTGAATTATTGTGTAATTAATTAAAGTAATAATTGATCATTTACACTGTAATCTACATTTTACTCCTACTATACTTTTGTTCCAGTTTGACTACTATTATGGATAATTTTACTTCTATTAAGGATTTGAATGTTTTCCACTGCTAGCTGTATGTAATAACTCCAGGGATGTGCAGTCTAATTAAACTTTTATAATCACTGGCCAAATTTTCAAACCAGTGGAAATGTACACTACCAAAATTGTCTTTCAACAGACCAGAGTCTGGTCACTACCTCCATTTCAGTATTTTTAATAATTTATAATTATTGTATTAGCGACAAGACTACAGGACCGTGGACCCACATGAGTCTCTGTACTGTAATTCAGTTCACATTTCTGATTGTTGTTGTTTATGGTATAATGCTAAATGCTACATTGAATTGTAATAGTATAGTACTCATTTCTGTTAGACAGCAGTATCTATGTGCTGAGTTTAGTTTGATTTATTGTGATCATGTCGATTCAGCTCATGAAAAATGAGCTCTGTACCATTTGTGTTTGTATGAGATTTCTCTGGGGAGGTCCAGATCGATCGGCCGCTGATTGTTAGTCATATTCAGTTATTCAGTAAAAAAAAATATGTGATTGGAACATTGAGAGCTTTAATCCCACATTGTGATTTACAATGATGTGATGGCTGCACATTGATTTCATAAAAAAATCTAGCGTAGTACTTATTTATTTCTCTAATGACGTTGATGATGATGAAATGCAGGAAATCTGTCAGCACTAGATTAAGATGGAGCATGTTAAAGCAGGCTCATCAGGGAGGAGAATGATTTTGGACCTGTGGGCAGACACAAACAGAACTGGACTGTTTAGTTTATACATGATTTATTCTTTTTTTCCCCATCTCTTCCTGTCAGTTGTTGATGTGCAGTTGACAGATATGCCTGAGGATGGCACTGTTCCATCAGACATGGTGGTGTGTGTTGTGTGATGTAGTGTGTCACGCCTCCTAAAGAACCTTTTTTTTTTTTTTTTTTGATTTCACAGGAAGATCATGGACTCTGGTGAACTGGACTTCTACCAGCACACCAAGGTCTGCTCCAACACCTGCCGCAGCACCAAGATAGACCTGGTGGGAACCAAAGTGTCCATCAGCAGCGAACAGTCTGCTGAACTGGTCCCTGCCACCCCCTCATCAGCTGACTGTGAGTTCCACAGTCTCAACCATTGTACAAGTTCAGGCTGGTTTCTGGCTGGTCTGTGCCTTTTAATCAGGGTTACACTAATATGTCAGCTGAAATATGATACAACATGTTGGGCTGATGATGGGCTGCCTCTGTGGTTTAGTAAGTCGTTGTTGTGTGTGTGTGTGTGTGTGTGTGTGTGTGTGTGTGTGTGTGTGTGTGTGTGTGTCGTAGTGAATGGAGCAGCAGCTTCATTTCCAGAGGTGCCAGAGGAAACTTCAGAGTGGGTCACAGCCATCGGAGGTGATTGTCAACCTGCATACATACAAACAATGTCATGTGGGAGGAACTGCTAGAGTGGAGTGTTGTACTTTTTATGGTGTGTGTGTGTGTGTGTGTGTGTGTGTGTGTATCCAGAGGACTCTGTGACGTTCTGGCGTGCGGTGAAGGAGGCCGGGCTGCTGGACGAGGTGGTGGACGACTTTCAGAAGGAGATGCAGGAGGTGCTGAAGGGGCTGCAGGAGAGGGTGTGTGACCCACCACTACAGGTTAAAGGTTAGACACACACAGAGTCAAAAACATCTAACACATAATTGTGTCCTATTATAAATGAGTTGTTTGTGGTTTCAGATGCGGTTTTACTGAACAATATTGTGCAGAACTTTGGGATGTTGGACTTAGTGAAGAAGGTTCTGGCCAGCCATAAGAGCCAGATGGACCGCTACAGAGAGCAGTACACTCGCAGCCTCGCCGGTCAGTATCAGAATCGTGTGTTTCGTGAGGCTTGAATCATGTGTGTATAGCTGTGTGCATGCTGACAATGTGTTGTTTCCTCCTGCAGCTCTGGAGCAGCAGTGTGACGAGCACAGGAAGCGAGCCAAAGAGCTGAAGAGCAAATCCCAGCACCTCAACAACGTCCTAATGACCCTCACCCCAGTGCCCGCTCCCCCAACACCCAAGCGGCCCCGACTGACCCGCGCCATCTCTGGCCCAGCCTCGGTCAATGCCGCTCCCACCCAGATCACTCTGCCTCTCAATCAGCTCCCCAGCCTGCCTCTGGGCAAGGTGTTGACTGTGGCTGGAGGCCAAACTGGCACCAACCTAGGCGGGTACACACTGCTGACCTCCTCGCTCTCTGGGTCGGAGCTGGCACCCGATGCTTCTAACCTGACCGTGCTGTCCACGGCGGCGGGTCAGGAGGGCGCAGCCAGTGTTGCTGGCTCATCAGCCTCAACGGCCTTCGTTAAGGTGGTCGGCCCTCAGTTCCAGCTGGTGACGCTGCCGGCTGCGCTGCAGAGCTTGGCCACCACGCAAGGCACCGCTCTCCAACAGCAGGTCGGTAGCATAAGCGTGGTAGACGCCACGGCAACAGTTGCAGAGGATTCACAAGAGGAAGGCCATGCTGATGGTGACGATGAAGGTCAGCCAGAGCAGGTTAAAGAGGATGATGGAGAGCAGCCTGCTGAGCAGCAGTGAGACAAAAGACAGCTGGACTGAATGTTCATCTCCTGTGAGGACTGAGGACTCGACCACATTTTAAGTTTCACAGATCGTTTCATGCTTTGGTTTAAGTTAACACACAAGCCTTCCTTTTGTAGATGTCAGATTTATAGAGTGAGATCCTGTGTGTGTGTCAGCAGTGATTTGACTGTAAATATGTTTTTGTAACTAATATATTTGATACAGCTGTTTGTGTAGAGATGTAGGGGGAAAAAAAAGTGTGGAGAATAAACGTTCGGTTTTCAAGAACACGTGCATCATTGCATGTTCTTAATGTGTGTGACTGTCGTGTACTAACACAGGAACAGCCTCTGTGAGGAGAAAAAGATTCTAAATTTGACAGAAACTCAAAGTCCCTTTACTGCAGCAGCTGTTTCCTGAAATGTAAGACCCTCTTATTGGGACAGTTATTGGCTCACTAGATTCTAAATTCATTTATGTACTAAAAAAGGACACTAACATACATTATTATATCTTTTCTCCTGAGAAAATGACATTGGCTATCAATTATACATTTGTACAAATACTCCCCACTACTTTTCATGTCAATACTGAGCTAAGTGTGTGGTTCCCCTGTCCCTGATTGGCTCCAGCTGCTGAGGCGTGGCCATCATCACCTTCTAGCTGCCCTGAACCCACACGCCCTGTGTGATAACTTAAGTTATCAAAAAAAAAAAAAATTGAGTTTAACAGAAGTCAGGCCTCAAGAGGACTGTCTTGGTTTGATTTATTTCTTTGGTTTGATCAGCATCCACTCACTCTATTTGTTTCTTATTATTTATCTGAACTCCTGTTGATAAATGACTTTATTTCACCTCATACATCTTTAAACTTACGTGTCTATGATAGTGATCTATGATAGCAGCTGCAGTGTTACCCTCCCTTAGTGTGTCAGGTGACCGAAATATGAAGCGATACCAAACCTAACGGGCTTGTGCTTCAATACATTCTAATTACCAAACATATTTACAGATAATCAAAGGACTGCATGTTACCTGGCGCACATTAAGCAGCTGTAACAATTTAGTGAAGCTGACAGGAGCAAACGGATCTTCACCCGGCGCGTCTATTATATGCCCACAAGATGGCGCAACAATCACAGACTTCATCTGCGAGTCAGGCTTCATTTTTTTGCTTTTTTTTCTTGATCTCCAAACTACCTGTCAGATATCTTTGCACAGAAATGAGTCAGATACCGACAAACGAGCAAATGGCAAAGTTTCATTTGGCAGTGAAGGGTATATTTATGTATATATGATGATCGATGGATTTTCTTTGGCATTCTAGCATAGTAAAGTATTGTTAAGCAGTGAAGGTCGACAGAATTCATTTACATTTTTAATTATTTTTCTTATCAGATGAAATGCATTTTTCAGCACGGCCAAATATTCGTTTCAATTATTATTATTATTATTATTTTTTTTTTATTATTATTTTTATTATTATTATTATTATTATGCTTTATTTATTTTGCTGACAGTCTGGTAAGCCTTCCTGTAATCATGTACAATTAGAATATGAACGAAATTAAGGATAAATAAAATACATTTAAAGTGTCGTGTCGTGTCCTGTTATTTTATGCCGAATTTAAGTGTGTATATTCATATTTCATAACACACACACCGAGACTCAGGCACAGCTCCCTCTGAGCTTGTTTGAGCAACAATGACTGATGGTTTTTATTCGTGGTTTTATTAAACAAGCATCCTTTATTGAATGACAGACAACGATGCCAATAAACACAGAGATGAAAGTTGTTACACAGAAGTCAACCGAGTAGGCAATAAGCAAGATAGGCAGGCATGTTATACTTTTTTTGGGAGGGGGGTAAATGGTGGCATTTCGAGTGAACCCGCACAAGTTCTTTCGAGTTTTTCTTGCTGAGCAGATTCATCTATAGGCTCAGGTCATCGTAGGAGTAATACGGCTCCTCCACTGAGCGCACAGAGATTTTGAAGTGGCGGCGCAGAAAGCCTCCGTACCGTTTGTCCCACTTCAGGTTGTTCAACTTTGGTCGGATCCTCCTCATGAAGCCTCCGTAGCGCTTCTGGAGCTCCTCGGGCTCCTGGCTCTCCTCCTGCTCCATGGAACTACTCCTCTTTGACTTGGGGCCGAATTTGCGTAAAAAGCCGCCGTAACGTTTGACGTAACTATGGAGCATCTGATCCGCCGGAGCATCGTCTGCGTCCTCCGACACGTCTACACCTCTCTCCTCCAGCCTCTTCAACAAGTCCTCGTATTTCTTGGGGAGAGCTCCTGCCTTCAGGATGTAATTGTCGCGCCACGGAGAGGTGAAGATTTTATTCTTGTTCTTGTCGATCCTCTTAATGAAGCCGCCGTAGCGTTTGACCAGGTCCGCCTGCTGGCTCTCCTCCTCCGCAGTAGCCTCATCCTGGCTGAAGTCCGCCAGACCCGGAGCCTCTCCGCAGCTCTTCAGCTGCTCCTCACACTCCGCACTGCACGACTGCGGGACACACACAAACAGAGAAGAGACTGAAAACAACCATCATATCTGTGCGCACGCATGTGGCGTCAACACAGCGAGGTGCGTGGTACTAGAACTTTAAGCTTGTTTTGCTTGCTCAACATATTTTTTAGGAGTTGGGGGACAATTCAGCAAATTAGACCTCAACCTGAGCCCCGAGTTCCACCTTTAAAAACTTTAAAATGCTAAAATCATTCAATCCAAAGGGAACTTTGAAAACTGTCGCGTTTTTACGCAGCACACGTTCTAGATGTGCCTCATTTGGTCTATCCATTTACTCCATATACAGTCAGACATGTTTGGTATCTCTAACTTCAGCATTTAGGCAATTCATATTTCTGAATATTATGAGCTAACAATAAAATAAAGCCACCCTTATTCCAATGGAACCTGATCTTTAAAAATCCCATCTCTCATAACGAGCTGTGTTTGACTGATCTGATCTTACCAGGCTGCTGAAGGCGACGTCGGAGTTGAGGATCTGCTGCGCGCATTTCTGACACTGTGAAGAGCAATCTGCGTGGATGGAGGGCGGCAAGCTCAGTATCAGCACCAGGACATACCACTCCATTCTTCACCAGATCCCTGACACACACACAAAAACAAAACATATGCAGGATGAGATCAGACTGCATCAGAGTTGGTTTGAAGATTCAGAAGATTTCAGAAATTGCTGAAATAACTTCACTTGTAGTGACAGAAATTAGTTATTTATTTAAATAATCGTATCTCTCTCTGATTTAACACTTTAAAATATAACATTTGACTGATCATGTCGAAGGAGCGCAGTGCGTAATGGTGCGTAAAGTGTTTCTTCCACCGCCAAGCAGAGAAACCTGACATTTTCAAAAGCACAACCGAGTAGAAAGTATTGAGTCAGTACCTCAGGAGTTGGACAGAAACTTCCAGCCGTGTTAAGACTCGCAGAGGCGCATCCACCATCAAATGGAAACTCGCTGACCGCCCTCCAACACTTGTTTCTCCTGAGCGGACTCGTCGCTTTTCTTTTTATCGCCGGAGACTTGGCTGTGTCACCGCAGCGCATCAGAGCAGCTTCTATTGAGGGACCAATGGGAGGGGAATGTTCTGCGTAAATAATCCCACCGCCTCCCCGCTTCGGGAGTTTTTAACAACGCCCACACAGACATGGTATAGGAGCAGCAGCGCAGTTCGTCCCATCAGCACATCATCATCATCATCGTCATCATTCCATCTCTAGGGGGGGATCTGGATCAAACCCTGGGCTGTAAATCACACTGACATCAATGAACAATGTGTTGCGTCTTTTTCAGTAAGAATGACAGAAAATAGAACCTGCAGGGAGACCGAGAAGTCAGACATGAACCGAAACACTGATCCAAACAAGATCATGATGCATTACACTTAAGCCATGTGGGGGGTGGCTCATTTCAACCAAACCAGGACAGATTGTAACATCTCTGATATCTGGAGAGCTCAATAAAGTATTTTTTGAGGCTCAGCATCCCCTCTTGTTCTCTCATAAACTCTACAAAGCTCAATATTTACCTTCACCACACCAAACAGTTTCTTGAGGCAGTGTGCCAGATATTTGATATAAAAATGTTTTTAGCTACATGGGCAGATGGAACCAGCTGTCAACACTTGTAGCTAAACGTTAGCAAACAGTTGCCTATTGACACATCGTTGAGAGAGTAATTCACAGTGTGCATATTTCACACCTTTGCTCACCTAATCACTGTTTACATGTGTGTGATTGTCAGATTGTTTTTTGATTTGTTGCCTGATTGGTGATCTGACACAATGCTTGCACTGAAGAGGCTGTTCATCAATCCACAATCTTCAACCTTTGACTTTCCCCACAAAACAGTTTTATAGAGTCATTGTTTGTAAAGATGGCATTTCATGTTGGTCCATGTCTTGCTCAGATGCTCGCCTAATGTTGTCTAATGGAAAAAAAATGAATAGGGCTCATACTTTTGGCTCAAGGTTAATGCCAATGGAAGGTTTTCATCCAACAGTGACAATACATACAGTATGTGTATCATTTATTTTTGCTAAGTGGATCTGTATGAATATCTGTACACCCCCTCTATAGATAGATAGATAGATAGATAGATAGATAGATAGATAGATAGATAGATAGATAGATAGATAGATAGATAGATAGATAGATTGATGTCAGTAAGTGGATTCTTTGTGTACAGAAACACTGGCAGTTCAGGGTGATACCCTAACCCTAACCCATTTATATTTTTTCTCTGACGTGAAGGTCAGAATTCAAAGTCTGAAGGGCAGAAAAAGTAAAATTTCAGAGTTTATTTCAGTTGAATAAAAAATAGTCAAAAACAGGCAACTATTCATTGTCTAGTCTTACTTTAAAAGACATGCAGATTATTTTCTCAAGAGGTTTATGCTTCCTCACCTTCACTTCTGTTCTCCCAATGACAGTATAAATAATGGACAGCCTAGATGTGTGACGTCGCCAGGTTTCTGAAGAGTCGAAGAAGTCTATAACAGCACCTACCTGTCAATCAGTGCAGCCATGCTGTTAATTATGCATCCCTTTAAGGCTTAATGTAATTTAAACAGGTGAGTTAGGTAAGTAAAAAATATTCACCCTGAGTACAGTTGTCATAAACACGGATAATTGAGACCAAAACTGTTTTTTGTACCAGGCTGTAAACATGTTTATTTCTGCTGTGAAGACATTTTAACATGAGGACTTATGGAGACCGACATATTCTGTAGCCAGTCTCAAGTGGACATTCGAGGAACTGCAGTTTTCGTTGCTTCTGATGTCCAGGAATGACCCGCATCCCAAACCCTCACGACAAGCTGCTTCACTTTCAACTATATTTTCGTGAAGTTCAGTTTACACTGAAGTGTGTCATATCATGACAGCAGTCCATCCTTTATTCAATTCAACATAATATCAGTGTCTTCGAAAAAACACAGGAAGGGTAATCTGTAACTATAATTTGAATTTGGAATATTTATACCTCAACAACAATTTACAGCTATTTTAGAGCTGGACACCAACATCCTGTCTGTCAAAGTACTACACACTACCACACAGGCAACAACAGTGAACAAAAAAAAAAACATCGCCACTGCAAGGAGCGGAAGAGGTAGCGAGACAGAGCAAAAGATGTGACCTATGAACAGGTTATCAGGTTGTATTATATTTGATATCCTCTTAAACACCTCCATGTATTCCAGTGTGCTGCTGGTCCGTATCACAAGGAATCTAGATTATAAACAGAGGAAATCTTCATTCCCATCACAAATAACTGTGTGCTACACTGTTGGGTTTTTTAACACGTGGTCTGTGAGCCTTTTTGGGGACCGCATATACTGCATATGCGCTGCAGCGCCCTAAACCTAAAAATAATCAAACGATGTATCATTTTTAGGGAGTAAAATCAAAAAATCAAATATTTCTAAACACACATTAACAGGAACCCACCATACTATGAGAAAATTCTATTTGTAAAAAGTAATAAGTAGAAATTACATAACATTGATGATAGGCTATCCATGAATCCTTGTGGAAACATGTGAGCCTGTAGCATAGGTTGTTACATGTTACTGTAGATACAGTTTATTATGCAGCAGATTTTTTTACAGTATATGTTAAAGGGTCTTTGTTCCATCTTTCTATCAGCTGCAGGGTCCTTGGCCTCAAAAACATGCTCTGTGCTGTACAGTGGGAGGACCACACATGATTCACCCTCATCCCATTTCAAAGTTGAAGCCTTTACAAGATCTTTAACAGACCAAGGTTACACTGTGGGTCTTTGTTACATTTGTTTTAGAGAAGGAATGAAGAGACCCGGGCATGCAGCTGAGGGAAGCCACACTGGTTCAGTCCATAAGTGCACAGTTTTTTTTCACTCTGCTATGAAACACGTCTCTTAATTTGAGGTTGAGATTTCCTATTCCAAAATAAAAAATTATGTCTTCATCTCTAATCTTTTCATCTTCCTGTTTGATTCTATTTGTACATTTTATGTCATTCAGGTAGCAGTTCATTCTTCATTTAGAGATAAAAATGTATCTTCATAATTACCATGACGACTGTGTTCAACGTTTCATTACTTACTACACTCTGGCTGTGCTATGTTCGTCTGGTTCATAGAGAAGGTGCTGCTCTGCATTACCCAGGGGACTGACACCTTCGACAATTAACACGTAACACACAGAGCACTCACGCAGTCCAACAAGAATAGTGGCAGGGCTTCAGAGCACCGATTTAGGTCTCCAGTCAGTCGGTCTGTCCAACACTGCGATCCATAGCTGCACAGGTACCGACCAGGCAGCTGGTAATTCGTAGTTAAGTTGAAAGAAAGATTGTGGTAATCTTAAATACAACACAGTCAAGATTAAGCAAATACAAGGCTTGACTGAGTTTAGTTTTGGGTGCAAAAAAAAACAAAACTTTGTGACTAATGATTTTGCTTTTTATTTGTCTAATTATGTTTCAAAATGCATATTTTGTGTGAAAGGGTCAACAGGTTCCCCAAATTGAGAAACTGTTTCATCCTCTAGAACGAGATGTAGAAGTGTATTTTGACCAACACGATGACATCTGTGTACCAACATTATGATGATGTGACAGTGCTGTGGTTGGTTCCAGATGCCACTTAATTGGATACAACAATAACCATGTGTTCAAAGTAAAGGAATGATGATTACTATAGTAAGTATGTTTTCATTAATGTATGACTGTTCATGTATGTTAATGTAGTAAATGATGTGACTCTCTTTTAAGAGCTGCCAATTCACAAAGAACTTGACTGGGTTCAATGGTAAGATTTAATGTTTTGTGATGGTCAAAATTTTGCTTTTCAGAAGCTTTAAATTGATTCTTGGGAAACATCAATCCTCACAATGTTATCCTCTACACTCAATTGTTTTTAATATATGAATCATCAGTTTTTGGCCCGTGGATAGATGATTTCTCCTCTGCATGGAGAAGAACTGATCCCAAACACATTAGATGCAGTGTCCTATACAGTATGAAGTACAGTCTGAAACCACAAGGTAACTTTCATGGATCTGTAATGGAATTATAGGGTATAGAACATTGTTACTACAGTAACTATGGCATCCTTTTTCACCTGCATTTGTCCAGAAAATTGTCTTTCTTTGCTATACAAAGATTGTTCACACCTGGAAAAATGTAGCTGTACTTTTTTTTTTTTTTTTTTTTTTACATGTCATCGTGACACAGAAGTTTCAGCTTCAGTCCGGACTTCGTGCTAGGATAGACTGTACAGTTATGGTTTGCCTATAAGGGAGAATAATGAGTTGAAGAATGAGGAATATGCAGTGTGTAAAACTTAACACAAGTCCTTGTGATTGAAATGATTTTTGAATATGTTCAGTCTAAAATGTGGACTAAAGTTGTTCTTTTAAGATGCTTTACTTAAAGTTAAAGGTTCTGTTGTCATTCCACAGCACAGGGTTACACAAAAGAATGAAAGTTGTAGTCCCTTTATGCAGCACAAAATACTTTTAAATACTACTTTTATGTTGGATACAAAGGATGGAGCTACTCTGTAGTCTGATGATACAGCAGTGGAACATTTGTATTGCTTGTCAGACAGACAAACAGCAGGTTTAACAGGCTGTTACTGAGGTGGGTGTATGTCTTTTATACTTAGGGGCTTGCACAGACGCATCACCTATATCTCTCATCTCACTGCTGTTTGTAATCTGGACAATGATGATGTCATCTGCAGACTACACAACTGATCTCTCCATGTTCAGATGCAGTGCAGTGTGCACACAAGAGGGGCTCCAGTGTTTGACACTAGAGTGGAGGAGGTGTGTATGACCATCAATCTGAATGGTTGAATGAGGAAATCTTATAAGCAGTTACAGAGTGTTGTACTCAAACCCAGAGTGTTCTGGATCAATACTGAGCAGGAGTCAACAAACAACATTTTGTAGGTATTGTTATTTCCAAGATGGGTGAAGACTGAGTGGAGGACAGTAAAGATGACATCCGCCATGGATCTGTTGGTCCTGAATGAAAACTAGACTAGAGACTATCTGATAAAGACTGTGAAGGATTTAGATTTAGCGCCAGATATTTTTCTCTGGAGTTGGTGAAAACCAACCAGAAATAGAACGATAGTGAATATTGGACTTACGCTCATCAGGTAAAAACGATACGGTAAAAAAGATGGGCCTAAATGAAAGCTAATACTGCTCCACTGACATAGGACAGGTTTTACATATTTAGCTGCACTATGGGTGGCAGTTGTGGTCCATAGTCGAGACAGTGTGGGTTTCATACACTGTCTGCAACAATTAATGTGTACATACTTACGTGAGTGGCGCTCTTGTTCTCGTGGGAGTTGGCATTGTGCTGGGTGCTGTTTAAAGCAAGCACACTGGGGGGGCTGCTGTTGAAAGCAGGAACAGCCGACCATGACGTTGCTTCTACAAGGAGCGGTACACAGCTGGCATGGAAAGATTTCAAATTTTGGGAGGCACCAACTGCAGTTATGTAAATGCAGGGCTTTGTGGGCATGTGCTTGTGTGCATGTGAAGGCCAGTACGACAAGCATGCAATGGGCACTGTTTGGGTGTTGTATTTACATCTAACTTGGCCATTTTATGTTTTTTTCTGTCAGCACTAGAAAGCAGCTGAAAGGAAATGTGGAAAACGAGATTGGAAATAACACACTGCGAATGTCCCCAGCCAGACTCAAACTGTGGATGTTCCTGTTCATGGATATGCCTTAACCCCTACGCCACAAGGCCATCCTGTTTGAATTTGAGCACCGGCGACTATTCTACTGGAGAGTTAATCCTCCCCAACCCATGCACATTAGATATATATTAAATAAACATTACCAGTCACACAACACATACAAGGATGAGGTTGTGGTGGTAAAGGCAGACTGCAGCAGTAAATGATGTTGGCAGGAATGGGGATAGTCACAAGTGTCAGGTAATAATGGCTGTACTGTAAACCTTCATTAATATAATTAGATGTTAAGCAGTCAGCTAGTAGCTGCACGGCAGCCACTGATGGTGATGAATGAATAAAAGAATGAAGTAGCTGATGCTGATCAGCTAATTGAAGCGTGACTTCAATGCTCTTTCTTTCCATAAATAAAACACACCAACAACACAGGTAACAAATCAGTGTATGCACCGACTGCAACATTCAATGACCAAATATTTTGAGGGGGTTATGCAGCACAGTAACACCTGTGACATTATCACATTATGACATTCAGTCCTACACCTGAATATCATAATGTAAATTCAATATTATCATGGCAGCTGTAGCATGTACACAACCTGAAATTGTCTTTAACAAATATATGTCAGCCGGACCATTTATCACAGTGTATGAATGGATTGGAGTGTGATCTCTCAACACTAATCCTCATACAGTGATTAAAATAACGCTGACTCAGACTTTGTTTCACTGATATTTAAATTATTTAATATAGAATTCAGAATTTGTAAGGCAGCAGTTTGAAGCTCAAAGACTGGAGACTCAAAGTACTGTAAAAAGCAATATGAATATAGAAAAGAATGGAGTCACAGGGCTTGTAGGTGCTGACCATGTGTTCAGGACATATTGTATCCACACTGACAAAATGTGCTCTGCACCTTCCTTTATTCACATTTAAATATGATGGAAAAGCTCTGTTGCACGTTATTCATCTCGTCCGTGTCTTTTCCCAAGGTCTCGAGCGTTAAGTGTTTGAGCATCACGTTATCTCGTTCTTAATGAGCTTTTGTCACTTTGCCAAAAGGTTTCTAAGCAACCTGGAGTGGGATTTCTCTTTGTGTCCCTCCTCTTTTCTTTCATTGATGTCTTGCTCTGATGCTCAGTGTAATGTTGGATGAAATACTGTGTGACAGTGATGGCTGCTGTACTGATTCATTGGCTTCTTCCTGTCTATATTGGCTTCTAATATTTACATACTGCTGTCCTCTATCATCCACCCATCATCACTGATGGTTTTTTCAACTATATATTTTATTGCAGAATTGTCTATGCAAGTGCTCTTACAAGGTAACTGTATAGGTGTTCAGACTGACAGAGAAGTGGGATTTTTATTGCTAGATTAAACCTGTCAGCTGCAAATATATGCTGTTTGGCCACTATTGATCCAAAGGTAATAAAATATGATCAACTGGTTCAAGTGTTTGAGAGAATTTGACAGAAAAAATGTTTACTTATTAAATTATTTCATTTATGAGCAAAGATAAAGTCTGAAAATGTGAATTTTCCTGAAGCAAACTGATTAGAAATGGATGCTTCACTTCACAGCCCTGGAGGTTACCTCCTGGGAAGAACTTGGTAGAAATGGGTAGGTTGAAGATGAGTCTTCCATTTGTGGTTGATTTAATTCTTATTAACTCACCTGGGACCAAAATGTGCTTTAAAAAGTTCATTATTGTTGTATTTACACTTGTATATATTTTTTAAATATATTTTTACACTGAGGTGATGAAAAACATTACCTGCAGCATTTGACTAATAGTAAGTGGGTCTCAGTGACTCAAGAGTCCTCTGGTCTGTTTCTAATTTCTCTCAGACTAAGGACCTGCTTTTAGAGCGGAATGTCTTTGTGACTCTTAGACCAGGAAAGAAGTCCTTGAGTTCACTGACATGATTCAGCCAGTTAGGAATTATTTTTAGCCCCCGGTTGCCTGATTCATCCCAGTATACATTTAAATATTTAATTAATTAATTAATGCCTCTAAAACATCTTGTTTCTAGTCGTGGAGCTTTATTGGTTAGGCAGTATCTCACATTTAACTGTTGATCCACTTTGTTTACTTGCTTCCATGGGTGTAGTACTGTGGAGGGTGCATGGTGCATCAGGAGAGCAGCACCAGGTGAGCGTGATTAGCACACCTGCATCCTGTTAGCTAATGACTCTCCTTTTAACACAGTAGCGTGCTGGACCTGGGGAGGACACACAACCAGACGGCAGTGCGAGTGAGGACCTTGCAAACGGCTGGGTTGTGTGTAGTGTTTGTGGCTTGTGTGAATAAAGAACCCTGCTAGATGGACATCAGTCTGTGTCTTTGTGCTGAAGAGAACCCACAGGGCAGTAGATCTGTCACATTTGGCGCCCAACATACCTCAGCAAAAGCAAAGACAATGTTGGAACCACAGCAGATCCAGCTAGTAACAGCACTGGCCCAAATGCTGGTGGAAGTCGCGGCAATGAGTCAGGACCAAACAGAGGTGAGCCGGCAATAGTTAGCTGCACTCCAAGTGCAAATGGAGAGGCAGACACAGCTGCTTGAGGTGATGTTGTCCCGGACTGGGGCATTGTCACCGGCCCCCTCACTCTGTGGCGTGGCACTGCACAGGATGTCAGACAACGACGATCCCCAGTCTTACCTCCAGATGTTCGAGGCAATGGTGGCAGCGTGTGGTTGGCTGGGGGCAGAGTGGGCCGTGTGGTGCTACCCTTCCTGTCGGGGGAAGCTCAAACAGCAGTGCTCAGCCTGCCTGCCTCCTCTCAGGGACAGTACAGAGACATTAAAAGGGCTGTCTTCGACCATTTAGGCTACTCAACCGAAGATCATCGCTGCAGGTTTTGGGGGATCAAGTTGGGTCCCACGGACTGGCCGTTTGCCTTCACCCAGCAACTGAAAGACGCGGCAAGGAGGCGGTTGTAGCCAGGGAAGTCCATGGCCAAGGAGCAGCTGCTAGAAAAGATAGTGCTGGAGCAGTTTGTGGAGGGGCTCCCGACTGGCACCTCCAAGTGGGTGCGCTGCCAACCCCCCGGGGACCTGGCGGCCGCCTTCGCCCTCACAGAGGATCACCTGGCTGTCCACTTCCGGGACTTGGCACCAGAGGCTCCGACCTCCCCTCGCTGGCACCTCGCAGGAGGCCCATGCTGGCCCCTGTTCCCCAGCAACACATGTGTTTAACCCTCCCTGTTTCCCTGCACTTACTCTCCCTCCTTCTTTCCACCGCAGGGTCCAGCTGCTACAGACGCTACTCTCCACCCACAGAGGGTTCCTCAGGTGGCAGGGTGTGGACAGCCAGACACTTCCACCGTGAGTGCCCACTCATGGAGGTCGGTCAAGTGATTTGGGTTGTTTGCCCTCCAGCACCCTCCCCTGGTCCAGGAGGGAGAGTGGGACAGTGGGGGTGCGTTCATGGCCGTCAGGGACATGGGATGTGTGCTGTGCTCAGTAGTGACTACACAAAATCCAAATGACATCTTCAAATGTTGTTTTGTCCAACCCACAGTCCAAAAACTCAGATACACTGTTGCCCGTAAAGTTGGAATATTTTGACCTTTTCTCATGAAATGATTGTGACAATATAATATGTTCTTTGTAGATAAAGTGTGTATTTAACAAAATGTTATTGATCAATCTCTTCCAAACATATCACAGTGAAAATTAAACCACATTTAATATAGTTTACTATAAACTGATAAATATTCAAGTATTTTATAACTTGGCCAGATTTTGCTGCTTTTCATAGTCTTATGTGAAAACTGAACTATCTTTGTGTTTGTGCCACAAAACGTCATTTAAAGATATCCTTGTCAGTGTCTGCTGTTTGACAAGTGAATGTTACTGCTGCCCGGTTTGCTGTTCTTATCAGTGCTGTGTTAAAGTTGTGACAAAGCAAAAGTGTACTGTTAACTTTGTTAACAAATGTTATTTGTTAAATGTCTGGTTAATATTATTAAGAATTTAGAAGCTAAAGAGCCAGAAATCCCTCGGTAGCTGGTGGAGAACAAAGTAAAGCTAAATTAGAGTGAACAGTTGATTACGTTCTTCACCAGGTCAACATTTTGATTTGTCTAATACTTTAATTAATGTCAATACCTACTACACTAATGACACCAGCCTCAGCTACTTCCGTGTTCATTGCTTATTAGTACATTTTAGCAAATACAGCTTCACAGTGCTGTCAACATGGTTGCAGACTTTTAATGTTTTTTTTCTGAATAAATGAGACCAGACTGAAGCAAAGAATAAGAAGAGATATCTACCTGCTTATCTCTGTATTAAAATCACTTCAAGAGACAGGTATGTAGTGTAAAAGTGCTTTGAGTGGTCAGAAGACTAGAAAGATGCTAGTGTCCTGACTGAGCCCTAAATTGCTCCCAAAGGCTGCACCATCGGTGTGCCAATGCATATTAATGGTTAGCTCTTTAAACTGATGAGCAGTTGGCACCTTGCATGGCACCCAATGCCATCAGTGTATGAATGGGTGAATGAGAGGTTTGAGTGGTCGGAATCAAGGTACTATAAAAGTACAGTCCATTTAATCTTAAGCTAAATATTTCAGGTTACTGATGACAACTTAAAATGTATTTTTTTTCTTCACTTGTAATTTCATTTAAGGTAGAAAAACCTGTGAAACATCTCATGACAGTAACTTAGATTACATTTGCTGTTTCGTCCTGTCCTTAGTCATAGTGGTGGAAGTTCATTGACAGTGTAATGAATTTGTTTTTCTTGTGACGCACACAGTGTGATCAGAAGACAAATATCCAGATAACACAATGTCTAATGCTGGATTCAGAATACTGTGATATCTGTGTCTGTTAACATTGTCACCGTGTCAGATTAGGTGATCATAGACTCATGACTTCTTGCTGTAGACAGACATGACAGACTACATGTCTTTCATGGTGTGTGTGATGTCACTGAGACAACAGTGGCGTCTGAAGTAGCGTGTTTGATACCGGGTGTTATTTCTTTGGAAAAAAGGCATCAACCACATTATTCCTCTTTGCTTTGCTACATTTACAACTGCACCAATGAGCACTAGGAAAATTCATGCAACATGCTAGCCTTTCTAGTCGGGACGTTGTGATTCATCCCAGGTGACATCAGTTGTCATGCCCAACACACTCTCGTACCATGATGACCTATGTCCGTTGGGATGAGCTATCATTGGGCTGATAACAGCTTATCAGAGAAAACAGAAATCGCGCAATCACAATCACATCATGCAAACATCTGCATCACACACAAATACTGTCTCTACACCCAAACACACGCAAGACCTCTAAAAACAACTTTAATAATAATCAGTCAGAAGAAATCTGCAGGGATCGAGGACATTCTCCTTAAGAGTGATCATCAGATCAGCCAGCATTAATCTCATTTTAGTCATATAGTTTGAAAACTCTCTGCGCCTATGGGATACCATTAGAGTCCATGTTTCTATGGCTAATAGACTAAGAAAATAGCTGACTGTAATTATGCACACAGGGATCACTGACTCTCAGATAGGCTATACTTAAACATATGGCCACAGTATATACTGTGTAATTATTATTATAAGCGAATATGCATTTCTTTGCCTTTGGATACATTATTTTGGAATGGCAGTGATAGATTGATGAAGACATGGAGAGAAGAGATATGAGATTATGAGGAAGGACTGAGAATAACTGCAGAAGAAAAAATGGAATGGGATAATATGTTTTGTGTGTGTATGTGTGTAAAAGTCAAACAAAGGCGATTCATTTAATATTAACACTAATATTGTCAGAGACACTACTAGCAAAAATTTTTCATGCACTGGCCAATGTTGCCATTTTGGGATATTTTGATTCCTTAAAACACCCAAAATTGGAAATAGACAATATATAATAAACCAAAATGTTACTTTTCATTTGGGTGTTTACATTTTTTTATTAGATAAATGCCACATTTGGATAATTAAACTCAACTGTAATACAAAAAATGAATTGCCTTTATGAATTGGGGAAGTTTCATGGTGATATCTAGACAGAAATATCCACTTCAGTAGCACCAAACCTTCCAGTACGATTCCTGTCTACATTCTGAAGATTATCACAGAGGGCAATGATCATAGATCATTCAGAGGATGACTTATAGAAGATTTTATACCTAAAAACACAAAGATGATGATTTTTTTTCATGGCTGTTGACAGTGATTTTTGAACGATGGCGTGATAAAAAGAGATATCCAAAATTCCCTCTGTAAAAATCTGTATCTCTCATACATCAATAAAATGAAACAAAAACTCTGAACCCGGATTCATCCACATTTCTGACCTGTAAATTAGTGTGTTTGTTAATGAGATGGTCAGTATTGGTCTATTTTGCTTCTGTAACATGTCTTCCTTTAGACTAGTCAAAAGAAAACAAGTAAAAACAACTAAGAAAACTTGTAATACAAAAAAACTATTGTGTTAATGTAAGTAAGTGTTGTCTACATTGTTTCCTTTTCACCTGTAGTGCAAATGAGGTATTTTAACCTTTTCCATTAGTCATCCGTCTGCACTGTATCTGAAGCAGGTTCTTATCAGCTTCTCTGAGTTTCAGTTCACTAATAGTCACGATGAGAATCTCTGAGCATCAGCCACCTGAAACAGCAGCTTCCGGTCCAGCAAACCAAATAAGACACTGATGTTTCTGCTCACCTCCTGAAGGACAAGACCGTGTTTGTTTCTGCTGTTTTTTCAATAAATGATTAATCCACTCCTTAGGCTTCACACACACACACACACACACACACACACACACACACTGGGTTTGACCGATTACAGTGTGCCGATATTTTTCACAGCTGATGTTTTACATATCATTTAAACTGACCCTTCAGTTCAATTCAGTTCAGTTCAATTCTACATGAACTGCAACTGAAAAGACTGTGACAGAAAAACAGAACAGAACACATCATGGAATGATGGCACAGTGAGGCAGGTTACACTACAGGTTTACAGACTGACACACATCACAGCGTGATCCAAATGACATGGAGGAAAGAAAACATATTCTATGAGATTATAGATTATAGTCTTTTTATTGCTGCACATACATGTATGTAATGTACACTGATGTTTTTATCTATTCAAAAGAGTGCATGTTTGAGTTTTCATGTATGTTATGCTTTGATACACCAACTTTTCCACCTTGGCCAATCCTACATTTTATTGAATTTCCAGCATTAGGCTGTTTTTTCTATGTGCACATTGAAAATGCACATGAAAACAGGTGCACACAATAACACACCTACTGATACTGACTCATGGACACCACACGTTACATTAATGTAAAGTCTCTGCACATTGCACACTTTTCATTTTAAAAATACATTTTTCCACTTTCTCTTTCTGATTCTTGACTTTACAGTGGGTTTCTTATTTTCCCGTCTCCTTTCTGTGTTTACTGTTCCTTGAATGTTACAACCAACCAAACCAGAGTGACGTGTAGCCAAGCCTTTGCTAATGCAGCATGATGCTGGCTGTGAGTCACCTGATATGATTGACCAGATGAACAATTGAAGAATGAAGTTTTCTTTCTGTTGGCCTTGAGGAACCGTGAAATCTTTTCTCTCTTCATTTCTCCTGCTGCGATACAAGTGCACTAACACAGATGATAAAAGATAGAAAATAATGTATTTATTCATTTTGAGTTTATTTACACTGGTTCATAATGTGTTTATTACATTTTATATATAACATGATGAAAATATGAATATGTGGTCTGAATCCTGCTGTCTCTGGTTTATTATTAAAAACTAAATGGGAGTTCAAGAGTACACTTAGTGACTACTTGTCAGAATCATGAAGTAATGAGGGATTATTAAATAACTAACTACTCAAAAGTATCGTAAAGAAAGTCGTCAATGTCAAGTCACAGATTTATGGATTAATCATTATGTGATGATTCATTCATCTCTGAATCTTTTCTCTCATCATCTTCTACAGTATAGAGTTTTGGATTATTTGGAGTTATTCAGGAACTTTTTATCAATGATTCATTAATTATCAGCTTGTCCCTGGTTCATCCTTTAGCATCTATTCACATTTGTGTGTGCTGTACTGTAGAATTACAGCTTTGAAGTTAAAGTTCAACTTTTAGCCTTTTAAATTCACATCATGCACGTCTCTCTACCTGTACCTCATTCTCTGATCAGACATTCATAGATATACCGGCCTCGTTCTTCCTCTTTGTGTCGGATTAATTTTTTTCCAGATCTGGATTTACCCAGATTTGGCCCTGTTTGTCGGCTGCCTGTCTTGCCTCTGTAGATTTGTTTGCCTGTTTGGACTGTTTTCCTGGTGTTGACCTGTACCTGCTTCATGGTTCAATTTTAGAAATAAATCATTGAACTGATCGTGTCTGCCTGTCTTTGTCTACATCTTTTGAATGTATTCATCGGCTGTGCCATACACAGACTACATTCAACTGTAAGTCTCATTAAGAGGGAAAGACAGAAATAACCTCAACATCTCAATGGCACCTTCTATTCAAGACTGTTTCAACAGATACAGACAAACAGCATTAAAAAAACAACCAAATGTTTTTTTAAAAGATCTATTTCACACATGTTGGTCACCACAGTCTGACAGAGTTCTAGTGGTCTGAAGCTCTTACGGAGCCTGAGTGCTGGCCTGGTATATTTGGAACCTTCTTCCTGATAACAGTAGGAAGAAAAGGACATCATCCAGTTTGGATCCTTAGTGATTCTCCTGGTGTGAATAGTGCTTCTTGTATTGTCCTCCAGGAGTCCACTATCATCTCCTTAGCCTTACTGACATTCAAGAGGAGGCCCATGTCCTATTAAAAGCGAGTAAAGTTCTGTACCTGCTTCAGATTTTCATAGTTTTTAGTGATCTATATAAGCACAGTCCATTTACCATTTCCCATTTATTGTAACACATTACTCTACACTGAGAGTATTGTAAAGTAACTTATTGCTTTCAGATGAAATTCATTTGTAACATGTAATGTATTTTTGAAAGTAACTTGCCCAGTGCTGTTGAGTTCCTGTCCACTGATTGTGTCTGGTCCTGCTGCCTCCCTGGTGTTCACACAGTTCAAAGGTCAGGTCTTCTGATGTCATGCTCAGAAAACATGATAAATGTGAAAAGTGCCTCCACGCGTCCATTAACCTCTTCTTAAGATACCTTGCATGTTGACTGCTGATGGCCTCAAAGTGAGCACAAAGGTTTTAGCATTTAACTGGGAGGTAATCTGTCCCAGTTCTTAGACGTTAGACCTTGAAGCCTTCATATTTCCTGTGATGATGACTGATGTAAATTCCTTTGGTAGAAAGTGCGCTCTGCGTTTAATTGACAGTAACTCCACATCAGGTAAGCTGGAACAGGATAGTACTTTAATATTCCCACTGTTGCCATAAAGCACATGCCTCGTCCTTTTTTTTTATTTTCCAGAGTCCTCTTCTTCTTCTTTCAGATTAATAAACAGAAAAAGAGTCACATGATTAAATGCCGTTGTCTGGTATTTAGCAAGGTTTTGATGTAGTAGGACATTGCAGACATTATTGTCCAGTGGCTGCACATTTGTGAGCAGGATGCTTGGCAGAGAAGATCCATGTGATCCATGATGAAGCCTGTGTGTTTAACTCCTTCACATTTATCTCATTGTTTCCTTTCATTTTTGGATAAATTGGCAGCCTCTGTGGCTGTGAAATAAAACCAATGTAGAAGTATTAAAAACTGCAGTTAATCAAATGGCCACTTGATGCTGGCTACTACTTTGCTCTATATTAAAATGTCCGACTGCAGAAATAAACATGTTTACGGCCTAGTACGAGCTGGTAACCCTTACAGAAGGCTTGTTTGAGCACCAATGAGGCTTCATTAAGCCCGCCTTAGGTCCACCAACGCTGCTGGTTTTTAGATTAGCTGGGAAGCAACAGATGCAGGACTGCCAAATTGGTGAAGACCAGAACCAGCATACTCTGTACAAAGACTACATCCATGTTTTATACTGTCTATGGTTCAGATGGATGTAGTGATGGTCTTGTTTGCATTTGTGATTAGGATTGTAGCTGGTGTTCATCCTGTTGGCCAATCATTGCTGCTTCAGTAAAATCCTGAAATCTCACCACGTTACTGATCAACAAACTGAGAATCTGACTCGGAAGTAAAATTGCACTTCATAAACATTGGTCATATATTGGTCAAAGTATCGTTCTAACTCTCACACACGCCCACACACACACATGATCCTCAGTGATGTGTGTAGCCTTGGGTTTCATAAATGCTCCCCCTTCTTCTGTTTGAGCAGCCTTGTTTGCATTTACATTCCCCAGTAACCTGGAGACACCTGCATCTCACACAGAGCACAAGCTTACAACTCCCACAAGCTGGTGGACGCACATGCACGCACATGCATGCACACACACCTACACACACACACACACACACACACACACACACACGCACACACACACCACATTATAAAGCCTGGTGTTATCTTATGTGTCATGATTTACAGCACAATTACACAGATACACAGATAGTAACCTTGTATTGTTTGTCTTGTGCTCAATGGCCATGAAATAATGAATGCCTTCATTGTTTTTCCATTTCCTTGCTCTCATTCAGCGATGTGCTTCTGGATGTCTATCACATCGTGACAGAATGGCTGACAAAGTGCTTGATAGGTGAGCTGTGACCTCTCCTAAGGCTTTCCCATACATCATCATTACCATAATCATCATCATCATCATCATCATCATCATCATCATCACACAGACTCTAACACAGCTCCTCTTCATCCCCCCACCTACTGACTCCTCAGTGACGCCTTACACCTCCACCAATGAAAAAGATCTGTTATGAGACAAAAGTGAGGTGAGCGACAACAACACCGCCAACCTGAGCTCTACACCGTATCTGGTGTGAAGGTAACCATAGCAGCCGTTAAGAAAAGCTGCCATCACCACCATAAATAAACCTTCTTGATGGGTGGAGGATCACTTTTTCACATTTTCACCTCACTGAGTAGAGACAAAGTGAATCACAAGGCGGCGGTGATGCTGATAGGCTGCGGGAAATCACATAATATTTTAATAAAAGAGCATGTAACTTTCTCATTGACGTCATTATCCCTTTGTCCTCAGCTAATGACAACATAAAAGGAGAGTTTCTGTAGCTGTCCGACACGATACTGGAGAGGGTGAGCGTGCACATGGTAAAAAAACTTCAGCTAAGTTGTGCAGAGCTTGAAAAGCAGGCCCTTCGTATATCTGAATCAAAGGCTTCGAATCAAGGCAGCCTTGAATGGAACTGAATGGACATGGTCTCCAACAAAACAAAACAAAAGTGTGTGAAAGGTAGCCTTGGCAATGATTAAAATGATGTTGGCGGTAGCGGATGGTGACAGACTCCTTGTGCAATATTACTGATATGCTGCTGATCAGAAATGAAATGAAAATAAAAAGTGAAAGGACTGCCTTGAAAATATACATTATTAAAGGTACTATGCTGACTTTAGAAATGCATTTGAAATGAGTGTGACCTAAAAAATTACTAGTAAACCTGCAGAAAGGAAAAATTAAATTTCACCAAATCTAGGTTTAATTATAGTCTTCTAGCTTTAATTTGATGTAAACAGGATGTAGATATTTTTAAAAGTTGATATTTCATGTGTGCTGAAATGAACTGAAGCTTATGACAGCTTGATAGGCGTTAATAGATATTTAACAATCTGTAACATGTTGTAGGTGGGTAGTAATGTGAAAGATATGAATATGAAAGATGAAAAGAAACTACAGTTTATACACACAACTATGTCACATCAACTTCCACCCACTGCAATCCAGCAACAAGAACGCAAACAAAGAATAATCGAATGAGAAAAACAGAAATAAAATCTGGTGGCATGTCTTTTGTTAAGTGGATTAAAAAAAGCTTTCACAGCACACACGTAAAAAGTTAAAATACACAAAAGTTCCTGAATATTTTTTAACTTCAAACTGATTGAATTCTCTGGATTTGAAGGAGCACAGACACGCATGCAGACAAATCCTCAGTTACCAAGAGATATTCTCTGAGTTTTTTTTTGAGTTTAAGGTCATATTACAGCAGTGCTGTGAATGTGAGCTTCCTGAGTCAGGATGAAACGTAGGATGAAGAAATAACACATGCTTTAGAATTGTACAATAGTGCAGCTTCAGTGTGAAGAACTAAGAGGAGCTTGTACAACCAGGATCCTGAATGGGGACTCTGCCTTAAAGCCGGGCTCGGACTGCAATGCATCGTGCACGTAAGGAGGATATCATTAAGATTCTATATACAGTCAGTATTTATGGAAACAGCCACAAAATGTCACATCCATGTAAAAGAGGGAAAACAATGCTTTCGCAACTGAGTATAGTGTTGTTTTCTGAATATTACTTGGCTGTCACTAACCTCCCTCTCACCTCAGTGTGTTCCTGTCATCTACCATCACCAGACTCTGCACCTGCCCCTCATTCCCTCAGTAGTCACACATTATACAGTACGTTCCAGCCCCCTTTTCCCCAGTCCTTTGCCAGATCATCTGATGTGCTCTCCAGCCTCAGCAGACTTCTGCCCGCTCTTTGTTTTTTACCTGCCTGTCTGCTGTGTTGATGTGATGCTGTTTGGTTTGTTTGCTCTCTCCCTCACTGTCTGCCTGTCACTGATGTCTGCACTGTCACCTAAAATGACGGCTGGCACGCTCAGGTGTCATGGTGAAAATGTTTGCTCAGAATCTGCCCGCTGCACCAGGCACATTTAGTGAGATGGATGCACTGAACCCTCCGAGGGTGCATTATGGAATCCACATAGAAAGGCTCAAACTGTGGACATTTGAATCAAAGAGAGGACAGGGGACACGCACACGCCTCACTTTCTGAGTTGTTGGATTTGTGTGACAAGGATGTCTTTGCTGAAATGTTCTGAAACAGTTAACTATGGGTAAAGCACCTGTCTACAGCAGTAAACAGAAGATCAAGCTCACTGTACATCAGAACAGCCTGTCACTGTTGTTATTAGTCATGTGTCATAAAATATAATTTAATAAACTAACTGCACAGTTGCTTCAGATAATTTCAGTCACTGTGTCTGCACTCTCAACCTCTCAGTGCCCTTATATGTTGTTGACGCACTCTCTTTGTTACATTGTTACAAGACTTTCATACCTGTAGTAGATCAATAAAAAACAATCAACAGTAAAAATATATAATATAAAATACACCACTTCAATTTGCAGATATGTTATTTTAACGTTTGTTCTATAACAGCCCAGACATATATAGTTGTCACTTGACTGTGGAAGCCTATGAGACATGACAATGGCCACACAGTCGCACACCTCACATCAGACTTAACGACATCAGACTGTCTCCTGCAGGAGACAAGAGAAAGAAATTTATGAAGGATGGACAGAAACAAAAATGGTTATTATCATATCACATCGAAAAAGTCAACAGACGAGTCGAGACAGACACAGCATTTTTTTTTGGTTCATTTGAAGCTTTTAAGCCAGTTCACTTTCAACTTTATTGTTTGCTTTTCAGGACCTCATATTCAAAATAACCACAAAATATACACAAAAAATCTGTACAAAATCTGTACAATATGTGTACATGTCTTCAGTGATTTCTCTTTTAATCCATAAGTAAATGATGGCAGATTAATAATGTGACCACTGAAGACTTGTGTTCAAAACGTGGGCAAATAACGCTGATGCCATTCAGACCTATAAAGACAATTCACTGCAATTCTTCTCCAGCACAATGGCTGACACACAGTGGTAATCTGTTTTCGGAATCCACCTCTCGTGCTTATCCTGCTCTGTGTTTGAGGAAGATAACGGTGACTTTCCACTGTTGTGAGATCCACTAATAAATGATGCATCAGACAGTCACCTGCTTGACTTCCCACGTTTCCTTTGTGCGGCTTTGACGCAGCGTGTCATTCAGACTTCCTGCAAGGCACCTAAAAGCATTTTGCCATTTCCTCTCCTGCAACATGGCCTCGTTTTCCCTGCACTCTCAATCCCAACAAGATCACACAGAAATCCCTGCCGGATGCTGAGCGGCAGGACTCCACTTCAGCTGCATGCTATGATGGTTATTTCTGTGTGTTACCGAACATGACAAAGGTCACAATCAAACACACTCTATGCCATTACAGTGAAACAAATTGTTGTTGTTGATGGAGTCACTGCTATCAAACTCCACAGTGAGGGTTCCTCTAACATTCTCAGGTAACACATCACCTTTGACTTCTTACACACTTTATTTTTTCCTACATTGCCATTCTTTATTGGTTTTGTAGCATAACAGGCCTAAGGCCATATAAAACAATGTACAAAAATATAAGCACATAGATGCCTGATCAGCCAGCCACTAATTTATACAGAATGGGTACCTGTTCAAAGAAAAAGGAATATAAACTACAGAACAAAGAACCAAACAAGAAAAATAACTTGACAGTTGCAGAGGAGGAAAACAGTAAAACAACAATAATATAAAACAAGTATTTCTGACTCACACATGACACCTCCAAACCCTCTAAACCCACCCCAGATCTTTTTAAATTCTGCAGAATTCTGTACGCACCTAGGTTTCTTTAAACTACATTTATACAGTTTAAAGAGACTTTTAGTCTGAACCTGGAATAAACTATTCTAATCCAACAATTCATGATTCCAAATCAAAATGATCAGCTCAGGTATCCTGTAGATCTTTGTTCTCCAGGATCAGGAGCTTCATCTTCTCCATTTTTGTTTTCATTTTAGAGCTCTTGAACTTTCTCAAAGCTCTCCTCCTTTCAGCTAGCTCACACTTCAACTGATCTTCCAGAGCAGTGAGTTTCATCTTCCACTCTGCATCACTCTGGATGATCTACCTCTTTTTGTCCTTTAGCTTGGCTGAAGTATGCAAATTGTGAGCTTCAAGAGCTTTCTTCTGACATTTTCATGATCAGGTCATCCTTCTCCAGGATGACCCGGTGCAGCTTGTCGTCCATGTCCTCTTGAGGAGTTCTGAACTCGAATTACCTCTCTTCTTCTCTGAGAAACCAGCGATTTTCCCAGTCATCATTCAAGGCCTTCAAAGTTTTGTCAGCATTGACTCCCTGATTTCAGCCATCTGGTTCTTCTTTTCCTTGACCTGTTTCAGCTCCCTGGCCTAGTAGCGTTTTACATCCTCGGGCAAACTGTGCTGCTCATGCAGAGATACCTTAAGGAGGACCTTCTCCTCACTCACCTTGACTCTTGTCTCCAAGTTACTCTTCTCCTTGTCCCATCTTCATCAACTGGAAGCTGTCTGAGGGAAGCTCCTTGTTAATCTTCTTGTACTCCCGTAGAGTGTTTTTCATGGAGTCCAGCTCTTTGTTTAGAACCTCCGGGTCCTGCTGTTTTCAGCAAGACTGTCCTGGTTTGGACTACATTTGCCTATTTTCAGGCCTGATAAGTGACTGCAAGACACAAATGTAGATGTATCAGGTCAAAACATAAAAAATAGTCCATTCAAAATTCAGCTGCACACCACATATGCTTTAGAATAAGGTTCAACACTACCCCCCCAACATTCAAATCATAAATCTTTCAGAGGGTTGTGAAAGCACAAACCCAGTTAAGTTTTTCATTGACTGGCTCCCCTCTACTCTGGGCTCTGACAACTTCCCCGACCCCATCATCATAGAGCGGGCCCACAGCGCACTCTTCCCCAGACCACCCCCCGATAAGAAACTAAAACCCTCTCTGCACAAGGCACCAAGATCTACCAGTATGAGGCACAGTTGAGCACAATCGGCCATGGCATGAAGGACCTCACAGAGTGTCAGGAGGAGTTTCAAGCCTCTGTCACCACTCAAATCAACCACCTGGCAACTACACCAAGTCCTTACGCACCTAGGAACGGCACCTTCTGTGACACCACCTGCGGAGACTCCTGAGGCTGCACCGACCATTAGCCAGACAGCTCCCATGTCTCTGCATTTGGCCTCCCCAAGTTTTCCGGTACTGTAGAACTTTCTTAGTTCAGTGCAACCTACATTTCAGGCACAACCCAGTTACTTTTGTGTCAGACCAGGCAAAAGGGGCATTCATTGTGTCTCATTTAACTGGCAGAGCTGCTGCTTGGGTACAATACGATAAGGAACATTTTTGATCACTTACCAGCCAGAGAAGCTTCTCAGGCCCCTATGCAGATCAACCAGTGTCATGGACTGGAATATAGCCCGAAATAACCAGATTAAGACTGTTCCTCTGTCAAATCCTGTTAATGCTGGTGCTTTGGATGATCGTATATTGTTCAAAGTTACTCATTGTACCGAACCCATACAGGTAATGATAGGAGACAACCACATAGAGATCATGCAAATTCATTTATTTGATTCAGCACAGCAACCGCTAATTTTGGGGTTTCCATGGCTTAAGAAGCATAATCCTTGCATTGATTGGTGCTCCGGCAAAATTAAGAGGTAGGGAGAGGACTGTGAACACTCATGTAGAGCGAATTGTGTGACATGGAATAACATGTCAGAGGTGCTAAGGACTGAACTAAGCATTGACAATGACTCCAACTACCCTGACTTATCTAAAGTATCCTTCATGTTATCATGACCTAAAAGAAGTATTTAACAAGACAAAAGCTATGCCACTCCCTCCTCACCGACCATTTGACTGCGCCATTGACCTATTCCTCGGCATGCCCATTCCCAAGGAACACCTCTACTCCATCTCTGGGCCGGAGGGAGCGGCCATGGATGAATACATCACCTCCTCGCTCAAGGCTGGAATAATCTGTCCATCCTCCTCTTGAGCTGGTGCAGGCTTCTTCTTTGTAAGAGGGATGGTTCTCTGAGACCATGTATTGACTACAGCCCCCTCAATGCCATAACAATCAAAAACCAATACCCACTCCCACTGATCTCCTCTGCCTTTGAACTGCTCCAGACAGCCAAGGTATTCACGAAACTAGATCTCCAGAATGCTTATCATCTTATCAGAATCAGAAGGAGATGAATGGAAGACTGGTTTTAACACTCCTAGTGGGCATTACGAGTATCTGATCATGCCTTTCGGACTTTGTTATGCTCTCTCTGACATGTGCTCAGTCTTTCTGACATTTGTTAATGACATTTTGAGAGAGTCTTTGAATGTGTTTGTCTATCTAGACGACATTCTGATTTTCTCACCAGATGAGGACACTCATGAAATTCATGTCCGTCAAATCCTGCGGAGGCTGTTGGAAAATCAACTGTACATCAAGGCCAAGAAATGTGAGTTTCATGCAGCCACTGTCAGCTTCCTGGGCTACATTGTCATAGCCAACAAAATACAGATGGACCCAACGCACATCAGTGCGGTGGCCGATTGGCAAACTCTGGACAGTTGGAAGAAGGTACAGCAGTTCCTGGGGTTTGCCAACTCTTACAGAAGATTCATTCGCAATTTCAGTTCTGTTGCTTCCCCTTTGCATGCTCTCACCTACTCAAAGGTACCTTTTCATTGGACCCCCAAGGCTGAGAAAGCCTCTAAGGCCTCTTCAAGTGCACTCCAAGAAGTTGGCTGCCAGGTTTGTGGGTCCAGCAGAAGTCATGATGACTCAGGTCTTTAGGATCCATGGTTTTTCCAGTAACATTGTTTTGGACAGAGGAGCACAGTTTGTTTCTGGCTTTTGGAAGGAGTTTTTACAGCTCCATACGCCCACAACACCCTCCCCTCATCTGCCACAGTCCTCTCACCCCTCCAGTGTGCCAACGGCTACCAGCCTCCCACATTCCCTGAAAATGAGGAAGAGGTTGTGGTTCCCTTGGCTCATACCATGGTCAGACACTGTCGCCAGATTTGGGCTGGTGCTCGGTGGATACTCCTGCGGAGTTCAGCCTGGATGAAAGTGGCAGCAGACCAACACAGACGACCAGCTCCTCTACAGGCCAGGCCAGAGAGTGTGGATGGCAACCAACCTTGCCTTTTTAAGTGCACTCGAGGAATTTGGCTCCCAGGTTTGTGGGTCCATATCCCATATCAAAAGTCATTAACCCTGTTTCTGTGCGTCTACGTTTACCCAGGTCATTAAAGGTTCACTCCATGTTCCATGTCAGCAAGATAAAACCGATCAAGGAAAGCACTCTGGTACGACGATCAAGATCAAATCAAATCAAATCAAATTTTATTTTTAAAGCCCAAAGTCACAAAACACAGTTTGCCTCAGAGGGCTTTACAATCTGTACAGGGAGTGACACCCTCTGTCCTTAGACCCTCGGTTCGAGTGAGGAAAAACTTGCCCACAAAAAAACCCTTTTAACAGGGAAAAAATGTGGAAGAAACCTCAGGAAGAGCCACAGAGGAGGGATCCCTCTCCCAGGACGAACAGACGTGCAATGGATGTCACGTGTACAGAACAAATCAACACAAACATATTGTACAAATACAGTGAATGATAGAATGACAATGGATTACAATAAATGATAGAATGATTACAGTAGCAGTGGAACCTGTGATAGAGTTAGAGGGACACAGATGCACAGCAGCAGTAAATCATTAACTAACTATAAACTGTAGTAGAGATATGGTAGCAATAATGACAGTGATGCTATATATAGTAGACGTCAGCAGCAGACCACAGCAGCAGCCACGATCCACGAGAACCTGCTGGACGAGAAAGCACAGAAACTCTGGGGAAGAAGTTTAGTTAGTAGCACGCATTGACGGTAATGGTGATGGGGGGAGAGAGAGAGAGAGAGAGAGAAATAGAGAGAGAGAGGGAGAGAGAGAGAGAGAGAGAGAGGGTTTTCAGTAAAGGGAGATGTGACTGCATCTTCAACCATTACCGTGCCTGGCTAGGCATAACCCAGAAAGAGACAGGCGGGGGGGTGGAGGGGAGTCCCCCGGCAGTCTAATCCTATGGCAGCATAACTAAGGGATGACCTGAGTCAGCCCTAACTATAAGCGCTTTCAAAAAGGAAAGTCTTAAGTCTACTCTTGAAGGTGTTGACTGTGTCTGCCTCCCGAACCCAGAATGGTAGTTTGTTCCACAGAAGAGGAGCTTGATAGCTGAAAGCTCTGGCTCTACTGGATCTACTTTTGGAAACTATAGGAACCACAAGAGACCCAGCATTCTGAGAGCGCAGTGGTCTAGAGGGATAGTAAGGTACTATGAGTTTATGAGCTTTTAGATACGATGGTGCCTGGCCATGGAGAGCTTTGTATGTAAGGAGAAGAATTTTAAATTCTATTCTAGACTTAACAGGTAGCCAGTGCAAGGAAGCCAAAATGGGAGAGATGTGATCTCTGATCTTGGTTCCTGTCAGAACACGTGCAGCAGCATTCTGAATTAGCTGCAAAGACCAAAGAGACTTATTTGAGCAGCCTGATAACAAAGAGTTACAATAGTCCAGCCTAGAAGTAACAAATGCATGGACTAGTTTTTCTGCATCCGCTTGAGACACGATGCATCTGATTTTGGCAATGTTGCGTAAGTGGAAGAATGCAGTCCTCGAAATTTGTTTTATGTGGACGTTAAAGGACAAATCCTGATCAGAAACAACTCCAAGATTCTTTCCGGTGGAGCTGGAAGCCAGAGTGATCTCATCTAAGGTAACCAAGTCTCCGAGAAGAGAGTTTCTGAGGTATTTAGGTCCAATTACAAGAACTTCAGTTTGTCTGAATTCATCATCAGAAAATTATAGGTCATCCAACTTTTTATATCCTTAAGGCATGCTTGGAGTTTAGTTAACGGATTGGTTTCATCTGGCTTGATCGACAAATATAATTGGGTGTCATCAACATAACAAAGAAAATTAATGGATTGATGCCTAATAATGTTCCCTAGAGAAAGCATATATAAACTGAATAGAAGTGGTCCTAGTACAGAACCTTGTGGAACGCCGTGACAAACTTTGGTGTGCATGGAGGATTCATCATTGACATGAACAAACTGAGATCGATTTAAGAAATATGACTTAAACCAGCTTAGGGCGGTTCCTTTGATACCAACTTGATGCTCCAGTCTCTGTAAAAGAATTTGATGGTCAATGGTGTCAAATGCGGCACTAAGATCTAACAGGACAAGTACAGAGATGAGTCCTTTGTCTGATGCCATTAGGAGGTCATTTGTGACTTTGACTAGTGCGGTCTCCGTGCTATGATGCACTCTAAATCCTGAATGAAAATCCTCAAATAAACTGGTCATATGGAGAAAGTCACACAGCTGATTAGCTACAGCTTTCTCAAGTATCTTAGAGAGAAATGGAAGGTTTGATATTGGTCTGTAATTGGCTAAAACCTCTGGATCTAGGGTGGGCTTTTTAAGAAGAGGTTTAATTACTACTTTGAAGGACTGTGGTACATATTCTGATAATAAAGACAGATTAATCATATCCAATAAAGAAGGGCTGACTAGAGGTAAGACATCCTTGACCAGCCTGGTTGGGATGGGGTCTAAGAGACAGGTTGACAGCTTAGATGAAGAAATTATTGAAGTTATTTGATGAAGGTCAATGGGAGAAAAACAGTCTAAATATATATCAGGTTTTGCAGCTGTTTCCAAGATTGCTGTATCAGAATGCAGATCAGTGCCTGTCGAAGGCAAGGTGTGATGAATTTTGTCTCTAATAGTTATAATTTTATCATTAAAGAAGCTCATGAAGTCATTACTAGTTAGACCGAAAGGAATAGATGGGTCAATAGAGCTGCGGTTCTCTGTTAGCCTGGCTACAGTGCTGAAGAGAAACCTGGGGTTGTTCTTATTTCCTTTTTTAATGAAGAGTAATAGTAATCCTTAAATGTGGCTACAGCACTATCAGATAAACATCTGCTGTAGGAGTTTCTGAGAGGTTGTGGCAATGAGTCGGTTTATTTACACTCTGACAGAAGTCAAATGAATCTAATAAAGAGATAAACGCAGTACTAAGACTATCATTGTGGTTGTCCACATGAATATTAAAATCACCTACAATAATTACTTTATCTGTTTTAAGGATCAAGCCTGATGCAAATTCTGCAAATTCGGATAAAAATTCAGAGTAAGGGCCAGGAGCTCGATATACTGTAACAAATAGAATTGGCTGTAACGTTTTCCAAGTTGGGTGAGTGAGGCTAAGAACAAGACTTTCAAATGAATTATAATTTAGTTTAGGTTTAGGATTTATTAAAAGACTTGAGTCAAATATGGCTCCAACTCCACCACCTCGACCAGTACGAGGAATATGAGTATTACAATGACTGGGAGGAGTGGATTCATTTAAGCTAACATATTCATCCTCCTGCAGCCATGTTTCAGTGAGACAAATAAATCAATATCATAATCAGATATTAATTCATTGACTAAAACAGCTTTAGAGGACAAGGACCTGATATTCAGGAGTCCACATTTAATTCTCTTATTTTGGACTGTTGGAGGTGTTGATTTAATTTTTATTAAGTTTTTATGATGAACTCCTCTTCTGTTTGTTTTATCTTTAAATAATGTAGGTGGACGGGGAACAGACACAGTCTCTATACTAAAGGATTGGGCAGCTGCTCTAATGGAGGCGCAGAGAAGCGTAAGACTGCAGCTCTGCTTCCTGGTCTCAAGTCTGGGTTGTCACGGTTTTGGTCGACTAATAAACTTGGCCATATTTCTAGATATGAGAGCTGCTCTATCCAAAGTGGGATGGATGCCGTCTCTCCTAATCAGACCAGGTTTTCCCCAGAAAGGTGTCCAGTTATCTATGAAGCCCACATCGTTTGCTGGACACCACCTCGACAGCCAGCGGTGAAATGACGACATGCGGCTATACATGTCATCACTGGTCACATTGGGCAAGGGTCCAGAGAAAACTACGGAGTCCAACATTGTTTTGGCATATGCATACACCGAAGAAACATTAATTTTAGTGACCTCCGATTGGCATAACCGGGTGTCATTACCGCCGTCGTGGATAACAATCTTACTGTATCTACGTTTAGCTTTAGCCAGCAGTTTCAAATTTGACTCAATGTTGCCTGCTCTGGCCCCCGGGATGCATTTGACTATGACCCCCAGTGTTGCTAACTTCACGTTTTGTAAAATGGAGCTGCCAATGACCAGAGTTGGCTTCTCAGTGGGTGTGTCGCTGAGTCGGGAATATCTGTTTGAAACGTGGAGCGGCTGGTGGTGTACCGTGGGCTTCAGTTTGGGGCTATGCCTCTTTCGGACAGTCACCCAGCCTCCCGGCTGCTCGGGAACTACCGGGGGACGGCTAGCTGAAGCTACCTTCGGTGGTACCGCACCGGCTACGGGGGACTGGCTAACTATAGCAGCTACTGACTGTTCGGTGGTGTGGTACCGTGCCTCTAACTCACTGAGCCTCGCCTCCAAAGCTACAAATAAACTACATTTATTACAAGTACCATTATCGCTAAAGGAGGATGAGGAGTAACTAAACATGTGGCACACAGGGCAGGAGGGAGCAGGAGAAGAGAGAGCAGGAGAGCAGAGAGAACCCATTGCTATAGTTAGGGAAGTTAGTGTGACTAACAGAAACTGGGAAAACTATCGGGTTGTGGTTGCTAGAGTTAAGAAACCTGTTCATGCGCAAACAGAACAAGTCTAAGGATAGTGTAGAGTTATGTAGATAATCACTGATGTGAAAAATATACGAAAATCTGTTTAGGTGAGCAGAGCAGAGAGCACCGTGGCAGTAACACCGATAACCGGAAGTGACAGAATTGCGCTTACCGTAAAGCACGTCCTTTACTCCTTTATTCACTCCTTTTTCAATAATTATTTCTTAAAGTGTGTGAATGCTCTGAGAATGTATTGATAGGAGAGCCACATCGGCCTTTATGAAAAACCTAACCCTTTGCAACACGTGGAGACACCTTCATCCCACAACTAGGTATTACTCCTTCTATTCATGTCCACATAATTACCATACAAGGATAGTTTTTTTCCTAATATGTAACCATTTAACCCATAGAGTCCTGGAATCAGAATATCCACTTAGGATAATCTCAGACCACTCTCCACTGACGCTTTTGTTGTTAATACCAGATAAATACAGGGACCATATAGATGGCAGCTGAACCCAACTCTGCTCAAGAAAACTGATTTTTGTCAATTTATTAGGGACCAAATGAAGTTCTTTTGTGAAACAAACTTCCCCTCCACCTCCACCAATAGCTTTGTAATATGGGACAGAATGAAAATCTACTTGCAAGGACAGATCGTGTCTTACACCAATGGCTTAAAGAAAAAACATGGCTGAAATTAATGAGATGGAGAAGGAAATCTCACATTTTGAGAGAACATCAAAGGTCATGCTCCAGATAAATATATCGATCGTTAGTAAACAAAAAGCTTAAATATAATCTGTTGAACACTTACAGAAGACAGAAGAGGCCTCAAGAGCCATCAATTCCATAGAAACAAAAAAGGGACTGTGACAGGAAACCCAAAAGAAATTAACGACTGTTTTAAAAACTACTATTCCTCATTATATACAATGGAATCCCCAGATGATCTAAGCATGATTGGTTAATTTTAACAAACACTGACCTACCAAAATTAACAGAGGAGGAACAGGAGGAGATAAGTTGCCCCCTCACACAAAAAGAAATCGAAAAAGCCATCACCTCTTTAAATTCTAATAAATCGCCTGGTGAAGACGGTTTCCCCCCTGAATTTTATAAAGACCTGCTTGTCTCCCTTTTTATGGATGTTGTAAATTTGGCAACTGAAACTCAAACTCTGCCAGAATCCTTCTCAATGGCCTTAATAACAGTTTTTCATAAGAAAAATAAGAACACCAAAAAATGCTCCTCTTTTAGGCCAATTAGCCTTCTTAATGCAGATTTTAAGATTATTTCTAAGGCTTTGACCAATAGACTAAATAGGTTCCTCCCAAAACTTATCAGTATAGACCAAACAGAAACTTACTTATTCGCCACTATATATGGCAGATTCAAAGTGGTCAACTACAATTTTCTTCATCAACTTTACCTCACCCCTCAAAAATTACACCGGTACAATCCCTTAATTTTAAATATCTGTTTGAGATATTGTGTTGCTGAGGGTACCATGTTACGCTGCACGTGGCAATGTGCTAAAGTACCTACTTTTTGGTATGATATATGTGACATGAAACACCGATTCCATTAGATCCAGGACTCTGTAAATGCAACAAACTTGAAATTAACTCAGAGATCCAGGAAATTTATTGACATAGCTTTTACTGTTTCCAGAAAATCACATTAACCTGGAAGTCAAACTCCTCCTTTTCTACATAGCGAAATGGCTATTAGAAATGATGACTTGTTTACCTTTAGAGAAGATCACATATGTCATAAGAAATATATGCGACACCTTTTTAAGGATCTGGCAACCTTTTATTGAGTATATCGGAACATTACCCCTAACAGCTGTAGACTGTAGATAGTTTTTATGTATTTTCTTTATTTTCCTAAATTATTTTATTATCATTATTATTATTATTTATATTCGTCTTTATTATTTATACTACTTTGCCTGCGGGAATGAGTTGTACTGTTTTTGCATAACTGAAAACTTAACAAAATAAGTTTTCAGTTATGCAAAATCATGTAGAAAACAGCTCTTATTATGGCTGAGTCTCAGTTACAACCTTCCTAAGCAGACTAGATTATTGGACCCATGGACTAATTACAAGAAAACTAATTAACCAATTAAACACAGATGAAACAAAAAACAAACAAAACGAAAGACTCTTTGAACATAAAACAGGAAAATCTCTGTGATCAGTGGACAACCTTCTTTACCACCTGAGTTTCAGCCAACTCATGTCTGTATGTTAAATACAGAGCACAGACATTGTTAGCCTAGCTTAGTCATAAGTCATAAGTCAGTTTATTTATAAAGCAATTTAATTTGTAATTTAAATACAATGAGACATTGCCCAAAGTGCTGTACAACATTAAAACAAAATAAAATACATTAGAAGGAAACAAAGAAAAAAGTAGGTAAATAAAGCAATTTAACCACAAATTAAGCAATTACATAACAATAAGGAGTAATAAATAAATACTGTAAAACAATAACAAAAATTGGTCAAGTCCTAAAAGCCAGCACGAAGAAATATGTTTTTAAACCAGATTTGAAGGCTGGTAGCGAAGTTGCTGACCTGATCTGGAGGGGGAGGCTGTTCCAGAGTTTAGGAGCTGCGATTGAGAAGGCTCTGTCAGCCCTGAGTGCGCGAGCAATGTGGAACATATGGATAGATAAGATCTGAGAGATAGGGTGGGGCTAAACCGTTTAGGCATTTATATACAATAAGTAGTAATTTGTAGTGAATTCTGTAAGGGACTGGTAACCAGTGTAGGGATGCCAGGACAGGTGAGATGTGTTCACGCTTGCATGTGCCAGTCAGGAGCCTAGCTGCAGCATTTTGAACTAGCTGCAGCCTCGATATTTGCGCTTGGCCCATTCCGACATATAAGGAATTACAGTAGTCGAGCCTGGAGGAAATGAAGGCATGGGTGACCTTCTCAAGGTCTTGAGGGGAAAGGAACGGTTTGAGCTTGGCTAGAACTCTTAATTCATAAAAACTGGCTTTGACAACTGAGTTTATCTGTGAATCTAATTTGAAAGAAGAATCAAGAATAACACCAAGATTCTTGACTTGAGATTTCAAGTAAGGTGCCATAGGACCAAGGAGAGAAGAAATGTTGTCAAGTGGCACAGGTGAGTGGTGTGAGGGATTGAGTACCAGAATCTCGGTTTTATTTTCATTGAGGGAGAGAAAGTTTTGGAAAAGCCATGTTTTAACATCGGCCAAGCAACATGTTAATGTATTTATGGAGTTGGTAGTAGGATTTAGTGGCAGATAAATCTGAGTATCGTCAGCATAAAAGTGATAGCCAACATTGTGTCTTAAAAAAAGCCCAAAGGCAGCATATATATAGAAAATAGAACTGGCCCCAGTATGGACCCTTGAGGTACACCGCTGGTCAGAGGGGCTGACTGGGAGGAATAGACGCCAGTGCTGACACAGAAGGTTCTATCAGACAGGTAGGACCTAAACCAATTTAGAGCGGTGCCACGGATACCGACGTACTGCTCAAGACGGGAGATCAAAATCTCATGGTTAACTGTGTCAAAAGCAGCAGTGAGGTCAAGTAGAACAAGGACAGCGGGGTCACCAGCATCAGCAATAACAGCAAATAACAGCAAAGATATCTTTGAAGAGCTTGGAAGGAATAATATCTGAGTTGCAGTTTGTGGGTTTCAATTTAGCAACAATTATTGTTAAGGCTGAAAGAGAGACTGGCTCGAACTGATCCAAGACAAACGGTGGGGAGCGCAAACTGACTGGATCAGAATTATATGGTGTGAGACGCGATCTGAGTTGAGTGATCTTATTTTGGAAGAAATTCAGAAAAGTGTCACACATATCAGAAGACAAATTTGGACATATAGGAGCTGGTGGGTTAATGACAGAATTTATAACACTGAATAGGATTCTTGGTCTATAGCAGTGATTTTCGATTAAGTACGAGTAATGTAATGTGTTCCTTGCAGCCTTAACAGCGCTTTGGTAGTTTGTCAGACAATCTTTTAAAATTCCATAGGACACGCAAAGTTTGTCTTTTTTCCACTTACGCTCAGCTCTTCTGCATTGCTGTCTGAGTGCTCGGGTGGTCTCATTCAGCCAGGGTTGGGGTTTATGTTTAGGGCGGTATGACTTCAACGGGGCAACAGTGTCAAGGATGGCAGAGCAGGTAGCATTAAAAGATGTCAAGATATTTGCAGCACTTAGAAGAGATGGGGGGGGGGAGTGTATTTCAGAGAACAGGGAGAAGTCTCTAAATGCAGTAGTGAACTGTTCGGTGGTGCTTGGGGTGATTAGACGAGCACGTTGGGCCAGGGCCGAGGTATTAACCACCAAATCAGGGATGTTGACTTGAAAGGTAACAGGCATGTGATCTGAGAACGTTGCATCACAGATTTCACATAACTTCACAGTTATACCAATTGACAGGACTAGGTCGAGAGTGTGACCCAGTTTGTGAGTAGGACCAGTGACCAGTTGTTCAGAGTTAAAAGAGTTAATAAGATTAAAAAAGTTATTGACCATTGGCTTAGAGGGACAACAAACATGTATATTAAAATCACCAAGAAGTAAAATGTTGTCATATTGTGGCACAATTTCAGCTAAGAAGCTAAAATTGTTATTTGGTTTAGGAGGCCGATAGATCAATGCACATAGTATTTTGTTTGACTGTGAAAGTTCAAAAAGTTGTAATTCAAAGCTGGAGAATGGGTCAATTCTCAGTTGACGGCAATAGAAATTATTTTTAAAAACAGTTGCCAGACCTCCTCCTCTACTGGTCATCCGAGGAGAGTTGAAGAATCCACAGTTGGACGGTACAAGTTCAGAGAAGAGACTGGGTTCATCATTTAGCCACGTCTCAGTTATGCAGAGGAAATCCAACCAACGAGAACAAAAGAAGTCGTTTAAAATGAATGTTTTATTTGTAAGTGATCTAGCATTAACTAGGGCCATCCTAATATGAGGTGATTTCTCAGCCATTATGTTGGCACGGCTAAGTGGATGGAGATTTAAGAGGTTCACTCCGCTAGGACAGGGAGAGCCATGCTGGGCTGAGTGACCTGCAGTATGTCTATGATGGGAGATGATGGTCTGTATGGGGAAAGAATCCAGTGGAGGTGGTGGTGACTGTTTGGGCCTGAAGGGGGAGCTGGTAGGGGGGGAAGTACCGTAGGTCGTCACTATAGGATAGCTAGCTCTGTAAAATGCGCCTACCAACACTGTGTCTCAGTGAACATGCACTCTTAAATCTGTTTAATCTGTACAAATGTAAAAATGAGTGTTAGAACTATTTCTTGAAATCTTGTCATTACAGTGAGGTTGTCAGGTTTGGTACCCCCGTACCTGTACACACACCAAAGCTAAAATCTATGCTTGTTGACCTATACCAAGAGAAACCGCACAGAAGTGGTGACTGAATGGAACATTTGAAGAAAAATCATCCATTCTCTTCTACTTATCTGGGGTCGGATCACGGTGGCAGCATGTTTAGCAGGACACTCCAGACGTCCGTCTCCCCAGCAACACGTTCCAGCTCCTCCTGGGGTATCCCGAGGCGTTCCCAAGCTAGATGGGATATATAGTCCCTCCAGTGGGTTCTGGGTCTGCCCTGGGGTCTCCCAGTAGGTGCCCCAGTAGGATGTGCCCGGAACACCTCTAAAGGGAGGTGCCCAGAGGGCATCCAAATCAGATGCCTGAACCACCTCAGCTGGCTCCTTTTGACGCAAAGGAATAGCGGCAGAATGTGCTTTTTACACTGCACACAGAGGGTTTTACTCCTGTCATGAGTGCATATTAGGCTCCTCTCTCTCTGCAGCTCCCCCTCTCTTGTGTTCATGTCTCTGTTTGGATGGTACTTGCTCTGATTAGTGTCACTATGTGTGATTATCTTTTCAGTGTAAAGAGTCTTTTTTGTGTCTTTTATGTGGGCTCTATCTCACTAAACTATACTTCTATAGATTTTTTTAAGCCTTAAAAATGTAAAAAGTCCCTGACTTACTGAGCGAGAGAGTGATGAAGTAACACCATTGGCCGGTTAAAAGATCAGCTGACTCTAGGCCGAATATGCCTCCAAACCAGCAGATCTGTGTTATGGTCACACCTGTTTTACCGCCCCGTTCCAGATACGGCCCACGTACAGGCTGTGTACATTCAGGAGTGGGTGGTGTCATTTGGAACTTTTGGCTGGTCAGCAGAATAAAATAATTATGGAACACAGACCAGTTCAAACCAGACCAATAAGACATAGAAAAACAGGCACATGGGGGCGTTTCATCCAGCTCTTAAAAAGAGTTGATAATGGTCTGGCCAAAAGAGACCTTTGTGTTCCATTTATTGCAGCAGAGACCTTCCTGTGAGCCAACATGCACCACGGCACCACCCTGACTCTGTTTGACCTGAATGGAATGGAACCTTAATTAGCATCCTTGGTTTGTTTACCTACTATTTCATGTCAAAATGGCTGCTGTGAAAACGGGCTATTTCTTATTTTCAATTTACCTACTTATATAAATGATTGTGATATTTTCAGTTATTTTAACTACGTCAAAGTAATGTCTAGCTTCTCATCTTTTTGACTGAATATTGTTTTAAACATTTAGTTTTGCCTTGTCTTTAACAAAGTAGGCAGCAGAGTTGGCCAAACCAACATCACTGCTGTCAACCCATCCTTGACCGTAACTCTGTCCTTCACAGTAAGATAGCTTGATGTCTTCAGTAGCTCAGTGAAAATGCAAACACGCTTTCATAGCGGACAGAGCACAACTTAAGTGTTCTTACTGCTTTCTCCCATCGGTCATTCTTGACATACTTGTCCACCAGACAAGAGTAAATCTGGGACTGACTTTTAGTGGTTGGTGAAATAAAAGGCTGAAAGACAGATGCCGAGCTGGGCTGACTGCTGTTGGACTAGTCAGTAATATTAGCTGGCTATGTTTTGTGTTGTTGACCTTGTTGATGTTTGGCTGTTTGCTAGTTTTTGATCAACCAGTTGCAACAGATGTTCCTCCACCCTGAGCCAGGTTCCGCTTGAGGTTTCCGCAAGTTTTTCTTTGCTACCGTCACCCAGTGCTTAGTCATGGCAGGCATTGTCGAGTCTCTGATAATAATATTATATAAAATAAGAGTACGGTCTAGTCCCGTTCTATATGGAAAGTGTAATGAGATAACTTTTGTTATGATTTTGTGTTTTTTATTAAATTAATTGATTTAAAGTAATGTAATCATAACAAACATGTGTACAGCTGTCCATATTTACCACAGTGGTATGACACTCTGAAACTCTCTCTCAATCTGGGCTGCTAAATCACAACAATTATCAATTTCTAGGTAATGTTTTAATGTCATAGTATACTGATGCATTAATTTATACTAACTACTTATGTGGGTTGTGGATACGGCATCTGCGGGGGATAGACATAGATTTAGTCCCTTGTCACACTACATTCAGGTCATGTTTATCCCTCATTTATAGAGTACATTACACATTTTTGATGAATGTACAGTGAATGAGCAACACAACAGGTAACTGATGAGAAACACACAGCCACACAATGGTAGTCTTGTTTAAAGGCAGGAGCTGGCGTCAGCTGTGTTTTTGTGTGTTTGCGCTCTAACTCATAAACAGCATGGGGCAGCGGTTGTCGACAAGTTGCCTTGTTAGCTATATGTGCTCTGGAGAAACTCATTCCTATTACTGCTCTGGTGTCTGTCACCTTTTCTTTCAGGAGATGTCAACCTGAAACTGTTCACCACTTGATTACACTGGGCTAGAGAGTGAAGAAATGAGCAGGTAAGAGCAACATTCAGATGGTTGACGGATGGACAGAAGCCAAAAAATAATGTCATTTATTAACAATTCATTCCTGGAAATAAACAGGAAAGGAAAATGAATGATAAGGAAATATCCTGAGCAAATCATCATTGTCTACATTAAATCTTCCAGAAGCACATTTCTAAATATATGTGTCATGAAACGTTCAACCAAGCCCTCTAAGTCAGTACTGGAATTCAAACATTCTTGTCCCTCTGAGTAATTTTGACACAAATACATTGGAAAATAAGATCCAGGATGAAAAATGCAGAAGTTACCCTTTAATTTATATCCATGGTTATGGCTGAGGCAGCCGGGATGTTGGAACTGGAGTCGGACATCTAATCTAAAAATCCTTTTCACTGTTGGAATTATGCAGTGTTCCATGCAGCAGTGATATTGTGACAGCAGTAAGGCTCAATCCCCAAAGAAGACCGAGCTGCTCATGTTTTCTTCATGGATGCACCCTGATGATTGTTTTGATGCAGAGATCTGTATGGTGTAGCTGAAGGGCATAGTCAGGTAAGTTACTGGACGTCAACACAGTCATCCACACCATGTTTTTCACACATCATTCAGTTTAATTCAACTCAATTTTATTTCATTAAATAGCGCCAAAACATAGCAGAAGTTATCTCATTTCCCTATAGAACAGGTCTAGACTGTACTATTTCTAATATTTTCAGAGACCAAGTAAAACTGGCTCATTGGCAGGTGAATATCTGCTGTGAGTTACATGGAGATATGAGGGGGAGAGGAAAAGAAGCTCAGTGTATCATGGGAAGTCCACCAGCAGTCCTATCATAGCACAACTAAGAGATGACCTGAGCCAGCCCTAAATGATCATAATACTGATCATAATGAGTGAGCTTAATAATAATAACAATAATAATAATAATAATAATAATAATAATAATAATAATAATAATAATAATAATAAAAACATCAACTAAACACACCATGAGCAAGGTTCCACCAGTTTCCCTCCAAAATCTGTGTTGGATGCCAACATCAGCCACACCGACTCACACTCTGCTATTGTCACACACAGTTTGCTGGAATCATTGTCACGTTCCAGTTATAGCAAAATCTCCAGTGTCCATCGAAAATACAATTTAATTTATAAATGAATTTATTCATTAAATTTACTTAATAACTTTACATCATGCTTCAGTCAGACTTTTTCCTTTTTGTGTCAAACTAATCCTGGTAGTTGTTGGTCCGTTTCCATGGGTACAGTACAAATAGGAACAGTGGTGTAATATGAATTTAAACAGCGCTTTGATTTGCATAAATATGGAGTCATATAGCCTAAATAAAAACAGATCTCAGGTGCAGACCACAGATGATTCACGGAGTCACATAACATCTTACTTGTTGGTTACATCAGCTAAAGCATGATGAGAACTCTGGGGGTAAAAACTAAAAATATATTCAGCCTGAATGGAAAAAAAGAAATGGAGAAACAATAAGAAGGACAAAATCAATAAAAATATGTTTTGACACTCGTAATGCTGTTTTTACAACCCAGGAACACCAGTTGATTAACTTAATCTGAAATGAACAACATAATGACAGGCTTCACTAACACGTGCCAAAAACGGAGCAAACCATCACAAGTTCAAAGGGTTAATTCATTAAAAAGTGAATCGAACAAAACAAAATTCATATCTTGGATAATGCATATGGCTGTAGCAGATAAAAAAATAACCCCCGTCGTTAAATCAGTGGCGTTGTGAGTGTTATAGAGCTCTCCCTGTGGAGAAATTAAGTGCTATACATAAGTCGTGAGAATGACTTCACTGAGGTGGGAGCCAGCTCTCACTTCGCTGCCTCCACCCACTGTCGGCACCTGAGGGTAACGTCACATTCATGTAATATAAACAACAATTAGAGCCAAAAGATCCCATGACATTGACATTACATGAACTTCTTATATCTTGCAGATGTACGGTATCTAAGAGCTGCCGTGGGCAGTATGGGCAAATGAGAGAGGCAGGGTGGTGAAAGGGCGCACAATGGCTGGAAAGAGTGAGATAAAGAAGAGGGAATCATAAAATGATAGAATTAAACTGTGGAGATAAACTGTTGTAAAGAGGTACACACTTTTGAGTACACAATTTTTCCTTATTTGATAAGTTTATATATTTTTATGCAGTGCAAATTTAAAGCTGCACTTATCAACATCTATATTAAAGGGAATACTGCTTTTACCCCAGCACACTCTGTTCACAGCACTGCTGCATACATGGAAAATAAATTGTATTAAGCCCTCTAGAAAGAAGAGAGCTTACCAGGTGTCTATAGCACAACCGATTCTCCAACCACACTGTTGTGTTATGGGAATAAAAAAACAATATCTCTGGTTCAGCAGCATTGATTTCGTTCTTTAATAACAAACAAGTCGGAAAATGTTATAGACATGTAACGCTTGGGAGGTAGAGCAGGTTGTCTGCTGGTTCGATCCTTGGCTCCTCTGCATGATGAATTTTTCTGGGGAAAGACATTTAACCGCAAATTGCTTCTAAAGGCTATGACTTCAATATGTGAGTGTGTGTGAATGTAATTACCTCCTTTCTGATGAGCAGTTTCACCTTGCATGGCAGCCAAGTAAGCTTTAACTAATTATCAGACTAGAAAGGTGCTTTATGAGTATGATTTTTTTTTTTTTTTTTTTGGGACATTTGCCTTTTATTTAGTAGATGACAGTGAAGAGGTAGACATGAAGAAAAGGGGTGCAACAAAGCTCCCTGGCTAAACTTAAATCAGGGATGTTGATGTTATGTGGCATGCTTTTTAACTGCAGTGACCAGGGTCCATGGCCTTTTTTAACAGTGGATCAGTGTGTTAGAATTGTTACCCAACCTCACAGTTCCCTTCAGCTTTTCATATAGATAGATCTATAAATACTTCATTGATTCTGGAGAAATTTCGAAACCCTGTTGTTTTATTGTTGCGGTTTCACAGCCACAATGTTCTTGTTTTGGTTCAGTCTCAGCGCTATCATCAACCTGCATTACAGAAGCAACAGGAATCTGTTTTTAAGTGAACAAGGCACCAGGTGCTGATCTAAATTCATTGGGCAGACAGGAACACAACTTGTCTTTCCCGTTACGAGCACATTCACCACTTCACCTCTCCCCACTGGTCCCCCTAACTCACTCAGCTCTTGCAGAGACAGAAGATCAGGAGGGTAAACAATGCCTAGATGATGTGTTTGTGGTCATGAGATCCTTTGAGAATCTGGTGTTGGTCCACCTGAAGGATATCACAGGCCCTCATTGGACCCCCTAAAAGGCTATGTAGAAGATGTACTTCCTGTTCCTGAATGTCCCTACAGACCCATCAAAGTTTGAACTCAACCTGTTCCAATCTTTCCCCTTTAGGAGGTGCTACAGAACACTGATGCCAAGACAACCAGACACAAGAAGAGTTTTCATGAGAACAGTTAACATCAGTCTAGTGACAAATGAAGATAGACGGGAAACTGGTGAGAAAATGTAAATGTTGTTCTGTACCTGCTGGATGTGTCAGTGTGGCACCTGTTTGCTAACGTTTGCAGAATGCAAATCCTGCTTTATTTTCACTCAGTTGAATATCTGCACCATGCTGCAGGAATCCCTGACAAATGTAATCAGAGGTGTTGCTGGGTTCAAAAATCATTAGATCTTGATAATTGAACCATTGTCAAGTTATTTAAAAAAAAAAAAAAAATCCAGTCGCGTGTAGGCTGACTTTCACAGCATGACATCAAAATAAACTAAACTGAAGCAATCTGAGTTCTCATTCAGTTTCATTATTATTTTTATTTTCAGCAGCAGCAGCGGTGAAAGAATAAGAGCCTTGATGTTGATGATGCAAGTTCAATTCTGACCCTCATAGCTTTTATTTTGTGATGAGAGCTCTTTTTGGAACTGTGACAAACTGTGTCCATCTTATCCACCAGATACTCTCCTCTTCTTCACCTCTCCACCAGCTCTTCTGGTGTCACACTCCTCTCTCCTGTCCTGCTCATAAATATGAAGCAGTCAGCAGACCAGCTAAAATCAAACCAACCATCTCTTTGGTTATATTTTTTTGATGTGATGATGAAGTCCTAAACACATTATTTATTATTTATTTTATACGTACAGACTCAACCATTTATTTGAACACACCAACTAATACAAACCTTTAATGCACTAATGCATCCAAATCCCCAATCTAATATCAATCTTCACAGCCTCATCACACTGTAAAACAAAAACAATGTGCTAAAAGAGGCTAAAAAGCTGAGGGGAACTGCAGTGTTGGTGATAACTCTAAATCTGCATCAACACTACGAGTGACTACGAGTATGATGTGTATGATATGATGTGAGGAGGAGAACAGTGTCTTCCATACACTTGTACACTCTCCTCTCGGCTCATGACATAAAATGTCGAGGGTGCTGCCTATAGGTAAGATCTAGCACTGAGGAGCTCTTCTCATTGGGGAGTCTTTTTTTTTTGTACTATTACTGTAATATTCGTATAATATTTAGTGTGTTTCTGTCATTGTGTGTCCAGCTGATATAAATGTAATCAGTAGTAGTTGAAAACATTCCACATACATGAAAATATAATACACATTTAAAAGAGAGTCAGAAAGTACTTCAGCTGATCTCTGTGCTGCTTTCAGAGACACGTAAGCCCCCAATCAATGAACTCACTACAGAGGAAACTCAAGACAAAAGACGCCAATAGAAAGCATCTCCATATCTCCATCCTCGCAGTTCTACCTCAGTGGTATTGGCCTTCAGGTTGCCATGGGAACGCCGGTTATAGAGATGTGGTTGTGAGCGTGTCTGAGTCAGAAGCTAAAGTAAATGTCCATGAAACTTGTGAAAGATGTTTATCCGGGAGCAGAACAGGCAAAATAATACAGCCAGAACTCCAACACAAAACCTCTGCAGGCACAAACAGAGGAGCAGAGACGGCAAGGTCAGAGCCACACACACACACACACACACACACACACACACACACACACACACACACACACACACACACACACACACACATACACGCACACACAGCTGTACCATGAGTGTGAATGGAGTATAAATACCCACCTCCACTTAATCACGATCTCTCACTGAACACGCACACACACACACACACACACACACACACACACCTTTTCCTCAAATCATTCTAATGACTTGTTCAGTCAGACATGTGGGATTAAACAATATTATATCAATTTTATTTTGTATATTAACATTATACTGGTCATCAAAATGTTTAGATCTGATTGTTTTCATGTTTTCCAGTGTGTCATCATCATCATCATCAGCAGGGCATCACCCAAATAAGAATGGCTGAGATAAAAGGAACCACAAAGAGCTCTTACTCCATTTCAAGCAAAGTCTGGGGTCTGTCCTGCTGATGGCAAAGTTCTGGTGGATTCACTGAAATACGTGAAAATGATGAGATTTAGCAACAGGTGAAAAATCCATTTCATATGACAAATGCAGTTTATCTCAGATCAGCCACAAGAGGTCAGGAGTGCATGCTTTTCAAGTGCTCCTGCTCTATGTTACTCTAAACTCATTACAGATGACATGAGATACCTCACATTATGTATAATGATGAAAAAGATGATTACTGCGTCACAGATAGATAGATTAGTCATCTATTTATCTATCTCTTTTTAATCTTTATTTATATATCGTTCTGTTATCAGTGAAAAATGAAAGTACATTTACCTTCCAAATTTAATTTACCTTACAAATTCATGTTTATACTCGCCCATATTTATTTCAAGATTACAGTTACTTGATGAATGAAGATAATTTATATAAGATTAGATTATATTAAAAAAAACAATCAATATATAAAATACCTAAAATTAGCAGCAGTTACTGCAGTGAAATGCTACTTACAGTTGAAGTTTGAACAGGGTTCAGGAACAAAGAGCACTCCTTCTGTTCACGCCCTCTTAGACTCAGTTTTCACATCCCCCCTTCTTCTTCTTCTCTCTCTCTTTCGTTCAAATACAGGAATGTTCTAACCGTGTAGAGCGATGAAGAGACGACTCCTCCACTTAGAGTTTCAACTCCCTTCTGGTTCTACCCTGTCTTTCTGCCACCAGCCGACACTAGTCCATCCACAACCTCTTCATCCCTCATCCCTCACCCCCTTCCCTCCATCCCTCCTGCAGTGCATCATCTCGGCTTACCTTCATTCACAATGTACAAATAAAGCCTTCTAAATCTATGTCCATATTGGAGTGATCTTTGTTGGTGAATACATCTGTAATGATAATCTTGATGTATGTAATAACATCTCAACCCAAGTCAAATTTTCAGTGCAGAACTCTGACTTTTTTGCAGTATTGGACTGTGTAGTATTGCTATAGTACTTTAACTTAAGAAAGGGGTATGAATACTTCCTCCAACACTACTACTACTTCTACTGTGAAATAGTTTTTGATTTCATATGTTAATCATGTAAGCATTTTCAGAATAACCCATCACTTAGAATGAGTGTTACAGATGTAATACACACTTCAAATAACAAAACAAAATAAATAATGGAGATGAGATCAAAATATCAAACACAGATCCCGTGTGTTCAAACTGGCTCTGTCGTGCAGGGCCTCAGTTTTTTTTTTTTTTAGAATTTAGCAGCAGGAAGTTGTGTGACATTGTGACATCAACTTTCGTGCCATACAGCAACACGCAAGCCTTTAATTTCCTGCTTTTAATTTCCTGGTTGTCTGAAATCACAGAGACGATCATGTCAGAGAGCAAATGTTTTATCACGTGTCATACTGACTGTGAGTTGTTTGGAATTTATTTCACCTCATATACTCTTTTCTCCTTAAACAGAAACACACCGTTTTTCTGGATAAAAATGATTAACAGTGATTTAAAGTCATCTCAGAGTCCTCCACACTCAGTATACCACGTAACAGTTAGGCTTACTATGGCTTGCCTGCTTTCTGTAACTGTAATCTGATGAAGATTGAATCTTTTTACATCTGTCAACCTAAAATAAGTACACTGCATGTTTATATATTAAATATTGTTATTTTTGTGCTAAATAATAGACTACATTTGGGACAAGTAGTCACATGCAAGTGCCTGCAAAGTGAAGAGTCTATGGTGCTGTGTCCCCAGTTAGATTCCTGCTGATTGCAGTGAGGTAGCCTAAGCCTCAGTAAATTCCCCTTTTGATTAGAGCAACAAATAAAGCTTTAGCGGCCACTGGGCTGTAACAATAGACAGTCTGCTCGCTGAGTCCAGCCAGCCTGGTATGCAGGGCAAAGAATACCACAATGGGATAGCATAATACAAAAGCAGGACTTGTTTTCATCTGCCCTGCTAGCAAAAGCAAAGTGCCGTCAGGATGGCAAATGACTCTGGTGGTCAGTTCTGATGACTTTTGGATCAGTGGGGCGTAAGGAATAACATGGACTCCAGGGGCCGACAACAGATTAACAGGCAGATCACACAATGGTCTGAAGGATGCACATCATTGTGGGCCAATGTCCATCAATTATGCATGACAACTTTAATTTGCACAGAGGTCAAGAAAGCACAGACAATGGACCTGCTCAAAACTCAAGATAAGAAAAGAGAACAAACTAATGAGGACAACTTGATTCAGCAAAATACAAAGAAGATAAAAGAGTTCACCAAATCTGTGCACAATATATAAGAATTAGACGTCATGAATAAAATGTGATGACAAGACAGTCCTAAAGTGGGAGGAACTATTTTGGTGCTCCTGGTTCCAAACGTTTCATTTTTCCCACACAATGTTACGTGACAGCTTGAATGGATATGAAACATAAATCATCTGTACAAAAGACTAAGACTCTGCCTGTGTATAATGCTACATTGGATGCTGGAAGCTGAAAGATAAAAGTGTATAGAAAACTGTACTTGCGAATTCTGGGTCACTTGCTGGTAAATTCAGCATCTTGTTTTGTTCTCAAATGTAACAATGAAGACTTTTGAATTGTTACCACTGATTCATGCCTCTGACTGGCCTCTTGTCTATGGCAATATACAGCCAAGGCTCATGGGTCTTGTAGCATTGAGACATGACTTCCAATATGAAATAGACAAAACATAATTTCCCAGAAACTAAGTGGGCATAATATAAACCTATAGGACTGGTATGTCATCAGGGAGAGTCCAGTTTTCTATGTTCAGTGTCATTTAGGATGTTATTTAAAGAAATAACTGAAGAGAAAAGGAAAAAAAACAATTCTGGAACCAGTAATGTGTACTTTGACACCATGATATCTGTGGGAATACTGTCCATATTTAATTTAGCTAATGACATGTGATCATTATGTTATAAGATGTTATTCTCACTGAAAACGAAACTCATTTGGCCAGATAGATATGGGATGACAGTGGGATGTGAAGTCAGGACCACTAGATTTAAATAAATAATTTTATCTTGAACAAAGGAATTGAATTTCCGCGCTCATTTAAGTCTCTGAAAAATGATTTCTGCAGATCATCAGCTCATGAATCACTGAAGACAGTGAATAAGAATCCTCAGTTTTTCTCAGCCCCATTGCAGAAGAAAAGAGAGAGAGAGGAAACTATAGATGAGGAAAGCCTCTGTTCCTTGCTGCCAAGACAGAAATTAGCAGCAACAACAGGCTGGTGCGGTGAGTATGCTGGTCTAGGCAAGCCAAAGCAAAGGACAATCCACATATATTCACACCAGTGTGAATTTCACCCACCCATTTAGACAGTGTGTTAACAGATCTGATCTGTCAAAGTCATGTAATTAGTTTTGAGACTTTGCAGAATATTTAACACGTAGTTGTCTTTCATCCAGGAGGCTTGTTGAAGAACACATAGAGGTAGCAGCCATCTTTGAAGAACCCATACCTGCTGTACCTTGTACCTCACCTCATAGTGTAGGGAAGAAACAACTTTTGAAATTCCCTGTCCAGAGTCAGTGTTTAGTTTGTCTGTTCTGGGCTACTGTAGAAACACAGTGTTTCTACATGGCGGCCTCCATGAAAGAGGATCAGCTCCCACTGTAGATATAAAAATATCATTTTTAAGTAACAAAAATAAAAGGATTCTTATTTTCAGGTGATTATACGTGCATGAAAATTATATTCCATATCTGCCTTATTCTGAAAATAAGGGCTCCAAATCTTACACACTGCAACTTTAACTGTTTTCTGTATGTCCAATGACACTGGTACAACACATGTATGTTGAATTTTAGGCTCATTGCCTGCTGTGAACTGTGTTTGTTTCTTGTTTTAAGTAACTTTCATAAACTTTATTTCTTCAATAAAGTTGTTTCAAAGAAACAATCACATACATTAAAACCACAGTCTAGTCTTCTGGCTGCTCCGCCTGCTCTTAGAAAATGATGATGTAGGTTGTTTCTTAGATAAATGTGGTATTATATATTATTATTATTATCATTATTATTATTATTATTATTACTTAAGAATGTTGAAATATTTAATGAAATATATAATGATGATCTATGATCATTTATGTTTTTGTCGATGTTATTGTTATATCCATGATATGGAAGTGATTTCATGTAACACAAATATTGTGTCTTTACATTACATTATAGTCATTTAGCTGATGGGTTTTAAAGTGACTTACAATAAAGACATTCAACCATGAGGATACAACCTGTATCTGTGTTGTGTTCAGTAGTGTATCTGTGCCTGACGCTGTGTCACACGGGGGGCTCTGTCCATGCCTGTATACACGTGCCCCTGTCCCCGCCTCTCTCGTGTTAGTCCATGCTGCCACAGAGCTGCACGGCGCGGAAGGAGGAACTGTGGAGTGTGTACAGGCTCAGCAATGGATTTCAAATCACAGCTCACAATTATAATGGACCCTAATCACGACTAGAGACGTTTTTTCAACATAAAAACAATCTTAGCCCGCTCATTGTTGTTTTGCACCTGTTTGACCATAACGGGATCTCCGCGAGCTGTTTTCTGTCTCCGCCAATCACCGTGTAGTGGAGCCGCGGAGTAAGCCACGCCCTCTGTTCTCTGTGTACGGGAACATTTTGTTTATGGAGGAGACTTAGTTCCTCCAGCCGGACAGCCTGTGGCACTTCTACAGCTTTCTCATTATTAATCGCAAAAGAAGAAGAAGAAGAAGAAGAAGAAGAAGAAGAAGCTCCGAACTGTTAACAGGCTGGCGTTTAAGCTCTCCGAGCGACAAACAGGTAGACGTTTAAACGTCAAACTATATTAATAGTTTCGAGTTAAAGTAATGAAAGAGAAACACGTCCTGCCTTCATGCTTACTTTCAACAAAAAAGAAGTTATGGATATTTGCGACGGGCAGAAGAGGAGAAAGGTAAGCGGAGGTGTGCGGGGCTGCAGGCAGAGCGTGGCTGCAAAGATGAAGCGGGACGTGGGCAAAGTCCTCCGCTCCCGCACGGTGGAGGACAACAACCACACGGAGCCTATGGAGGAGGACGAGGACGACGACTGCTTTTCCATTAGCTTCCTCCGGAATGACCGGCTGGAGCCCGCCGTGGTGGTCTCTCCTCGGTATAGCCTGCTACGAGAGGTCGGCCGGGGAAGCTACGGGGTGGTGTATGAGGCTATAGCCCGGAAAACAGGGGCTAGGGTGGCTGTAAAGAGACTCCAATGCGACGCCCCAGAAAACGTAGAGCTGGCTCTGGCCGAGTTCTGGGCCCTGACGAGCCTGGAGAACCGACACCAGAATGTGGTCCAGTTGGAGGAGTGTGTCCTACAGAGGAACGGACTGGCCCAGAAGATGAGCCATGGAAACAAGAGGTCCAGACAGTATCTACGCCTGGTGGAGACCTCCCTCAAAGGTAAACAGGCCACTGTCATGTTTACTGCTCAGCTGTTAGCAGCACAATAACACCAGTGATAGTAATAATGGAAGAATACATGAATGAAAGAGAGCTGCAACTAAAGCTTAAAGAGCCCTTACTCCACAAACATGTCTATAAAATGATTCTTAATAAGTAGTTCGCGGTGACAGTGATTTAAGCTTCTAACCTTAAACTTTAATGAATAAACTTAATGTCTGTTAAAGGCTCAGTTGTGTCATGTTTAAATAAAATCACACTGAATTCATCTACAAAACGGCTGAATGTGTTTCAGCTTATGTAAACATGCACTCTGGGTTTGTAGGGCAACCAAGATTGTGGCCCTGGTTTACTGAAATACACTCATCCACAGATGAAGAACGACAATAACAAAGAAATCAACTTAAAACAGCTCACAGTGCTCACAGCAGCTATTTCTGCCTCTTATATATTAATATAAAGATCATTTACTAAAATGGAATTGTTTTGATGATATATGTGGTAGCTATATATGAACTTAAACTAAATCATGTTAAAATGTGCAGTAAACTCTGTTTACTGTATACATTGAAAGACTCATTCACAGAAAAAAGGATTCTTGGAATTAATCTTAACATTTGTTCCCTTTGCTGCTTTCTGTTCATCTGTGACGTTGCTATATATTACCTATAGGAGACACAGAGTACACTGTGTTTCCCTCTGCTCACAAGAGAACACAGTGTACTAGTTGACAGCATGTTAACCCATTGCTCGTTGACTGAGATTTCAGGCGCTAAACATTGATGTTTATGCATGATGTGGGATATTCTGATGAAATAGTGTAGAATAATCTTATGGCAGCTTTATTTTTATGTTATGTTTATGTTCATGTCATTGTTGTCATCAGTCCAGTTTGACCTACTTATCACTTTCTTTGTTATTACTCTGCAGATCTAACAGAAATGTATATTAACTGTTAAATATACCTTTATGAAATTCATATTTAGTATTTAAATGGCACTACTGATCTGTTATGTTTAAAAAAAAAGATTTCTGATTGAATCAGTGCACAATCTTGTGTTCTGTGCTTCTGTTATTTTGTAACAGTAATGAAATATTAATCTAGAGCTTCTGCCATATTTGTTTTATTAAAAATATAGGACATAATGTGTTGTGAAACTATAATTAACACTTATGTTTTCATTCATTTAAGTGCTATTATAACTGATATTAATAATGACAGTTGATACCGTACATGTGATATTCTCTGAGACGGTATTGGACCCTGAAAAGCCAACAGCCCACAGAGTGATCATCAGGGCAGGTCAGTGTAAAGGAGCAGTGCAGTTTAGACATTTTGAAAGCCTGTTTCACCGTGACCTCAAAGTTCAGTGAGCTGCAGGAAGATACAGGAATCATAAGTTCTTGTTGTTTCCAATAGGATACTGCTGTTATTTATAGGTTTATGTAATAAATCTGAGCAGGTACTGGACTTTATGAATTAGTATGTGAGAAGTATCACCAGTGCCTACTAGAGCGCTGCTGATAAATCAGCTGGGCCGATATTAGCTTATTACAGGTACAGCTTGTTGGTGTTGGCTGATAAGCAACAAATAATATCATTATATAAATGTCAAAGATATTTTCAGGATCATTTGTTATGGTGTCTGTTAAGTGGTTATACATATTAACCTAATACCTTATAGGATCTATATCAGTTGTGTTTATAGTAACAATATAGACTCGATGACAAGGCTTCAAGAGTCTGGTTTACCACCTCGGCTGAACTGTTTCCTGGGGTAAACCCTGACCGTCATGCATTAGCCTATGTGTTGCTGCTTGTGTAAATGTACAGTGAAGTGCATCACTCTTTGAAGTACAAGTAACAGAGCTGAATGTATGAACAAATCATGATACTATTTGTTGCATGCTGATAGTGGCGTTGCTTCCCCAGGAGGAGAACCTCTTTAAACTGTCCCACTTCATACCAAGTATCGGTTTCTCCTGTTTTTTGGTTGCACTAAAATTCTAAAAACACATAGACACACAAACATGAATTAGGTCTCAGTCTTATAGCTTTGTTGTACTCTGGGCATTGAGCAGCGCTGGTTTTGAGCTCCCATGAACTGACTAAATGTCCCAGTTTGACTGCTGTTATCTCACTAATCAGGTCATGTCTATCCATCTTCAATCTGCACGCAGGAGAGCGCATCCTGGGTCACCCAGAGGAGCCGTGCTACCTCTGGTTCGTCATGGAGTTCTGTGAGGGTGGGGACCTCAACCAGTACATCTTGTCCCGCCGGCCCGATCCCCAGACCAACAGAAGCTTTATGCGCCAGCTGACGAGTGCTGTAGCTTTCTTGCACAAGAACAACATTGTCCATCGTGATCTGAAGCCAGACAACATTCTCATCTCACAGAAATCTGGTTCACCTGTTCTTAAAGTGGCCGACTTTGGCCTCAGTAAAGTTTGTGCTGGCCTAAACTCCAAAAACAGTGAAGACCTCCCTGCAGCAGAAGCGGGCGGCAAAGGCAGCAATCAGAATAACATTGTCAACGTGAACAAGTTCTGGTTGTCGTCAGCTTGTGGCTCGGACTTCTACATGGCCCCAGAAGTGTGGGAGGGCCACTACACAGCCAAGGCTGATATCTTCGCCCTTGGCATCATCATCTGGGCAATGATTGAGCGGATCACTTTCATTGACGCAGAGTCGAAACGTGAACTGCTGGGCACCTACATACGACAGGGCACAGAGATTGTACCTGTCGGGGAAGCTCTGCTGGAGAACCCTAAGATGGTCCTCCACATTCCTCAGAAGGCTAGGAGCTCCATGTCCGATGGGGTGAAGAAACTTCTCCAGGACATGCTTGCAGTCAACCCTCAGGACCGGCCGGACGCCTTCCAGCTGGAGGTGCGGATGGACCAAGTCACGTGTGCTGCGTGACAGACCACGAATTCCCAAAACTTCTCCTTTTTTAACCTAACCAATCAAAGAAGGGACCCCTTTCCTTCCCAGGTAAGCTCCACTTCTTTGATAACTTATTAGTTTTGCTAATCATTGTCCTTCCTTTAGGTTAGTCGCATGCAAAGGACCTGCAAACCTCTAATCCAACCAAACAATACAACAGGTAATTTCACAGATTTATAGAGAGGAGGCGTGGGCAGTGAAATGAGCTACTGTAGTGATTAGTGGGAATTAAAACCTACAGGGTCCCTGTGGTGTGACTCACCACCACTGGCTGAAAGGGAACACTGGCCGTTGGTAACCCAGGTCTGAAAACAGGTAATCTCCCTTTTAGCTGACACCATTAGCATTCATGTCCTGGTCACCATCTGGAACATCCCTCATTTAATAGCCACTGGTGGTTGTTATAGTTGACTACTACTCAGTTTGTTCACATATTTTTCACTACACTGCTTTACAATAAAGAGAGAAGCCACTTTTTTTATCACTTCCAGTAGCCAGGTTGACATGAATGCAGGTCAGGTGAAGGATTTCACTAATAGTGGGAACCACAAGAGGCTGACAAGACCTCAGATGAGATGTTGGCCTAGTCTCTTAACTTCAAATAGTTCCTAAGCCTTACGGCTGCTCCTGGTTTCTGCTAAAGCTTCTCATGTCACTGTCAAGGAAACAAGATTAACAAAAGTGAAGGTATCCATTACGAAGCACTGACGTCAAGACATAAAAATGTACAGATGAATGATGTTAAGAATAGTTGTTCGGCAGTCGCTGTCCCTGTAGGACGAGGATACATCTTACCTAAAGTGAATTAACAAATACAAATGTGTAGTTGAAGTTAAAGACAAAGAGCAGGAGGGAGGACAAACTTTAGTTTGACTCTGGGAACCAAGCAAGGTACAACCTTGGCCTCAGGGCAAACAGCCTTGGTTTAAATGAAAATACCAGCTGTGTGTGTGTGTGTGTGTGTGTGAGAGAGAGTGAGAGAGAGAGAGAAATGTGAGAGAGTTAAGCAATGAGTTATTGGCATAGATACATTAACAGTGAAAGGTTGTTTGACATTAATGTCTACAGTCCAAGTTTAATTATCTCATAAAAAGACTTCTTTCTGACTACTGTTTCCATCAAAGTAGCGACTGTTCCAGAAGTCACTTCCTCCTTTGATTTTCACTGACAGTGAACTGACTTATTTCCCAAATGGCTTGTTATGCTGTTGACAAATGCATCAGTACCTGCTGCCTGCTTGCTCATTGATTTGCATGTTTCCTTGTTGAATTTTTACACAAGGGTTCAGTTACATTAATGAAGCTCATATATGTGAACAGGCAAGGGTAATGCATTTAATGTACATTGTGCTGCTCATGTGGTTATATCTGTGTCTGACCAGCCAGTGGATCTTGGGTACATGACATGCCTCTTTATTCTTACTACTGTGGATTGAGGAAGATGTCTCTTTTTTTCTAGAATACAGTAAATACAAATTTACCACATCTGTTAGAACATTTTCAGCCACAACAGCTCAACTTTCTGCTTACTCTGATGATGAGCATAATTACAGTATGATGTGAACATTATGTAGAAAAAACAGTGTTACTCTGTAGTGCGCTATTGACTGGAAAACGCCCACATGTTGTCAGCTATAAACTGTTTATGATATCAATACCGCACTGTAAAATTACATAAATAAAACAGTAGGTAATCAAGATAGTATTCATGATGCCAAACCATAAAATATAGTCTTTTACCTTTCACCCTTCAGTTTTTGGACATAGTACTCCAACAAAACCGTCGCCTGACGCTTCTTTATTTAAATTATGAGTTTTATTTAAAGAATCCTAGCCCCTTCTGTGCTGTTGTGTAGAAAACCCTACGCTGGCCCTGTCACGTTAATTGTCTCAGTTTTCTATGTAGAGCAGAAACTTCTTGTAGCACATCAATAAGCCACTGAGCGAATGCTCAGTGACCCTGAACACACCGTCTGTTTGTTTGAACTTGAACCCTGCACTGACCCCGACTAAGCCTGTCGTTTATTTGACAATTAGCTGTCCAATCCTCAACTATTCCCTGTTAACCCCTTATTATAAGCCTCTGCCCAGAGACTCCAACACTCGCGTCTCTGCCCCACCCTGTGACGTAACGCCACTCAGTGGCAGCGATGGTCTCTGAAGGCGCGTTTGTCCACTGCTGCAGGCTGGCCCCATTCTCTTGTGGCATGATGGGATAACATGTTACGCAACAGAGCCACGGCAGTGGGAAAACCTGTCATCTGTTGGAGAGAGGGATTAGAGGCTGTGTGTGTGTTTGGGAACCAACATATTGGTTCTTTGACAGTCTCTGGGATCTGGTCCAGTCAGCGTGAAGATGGATGTATTTCAGTTGAATTATTTTTATTATAGATTAATGCAACAACTCACTTTCTTTATTTATTATTATTGATCAGTTAACCTAAAAAATGCCAAAAGATAAATGACAAAAATTCAGTCTGACCAAGATGTCGATAGCCAAAGCTATTTTTTAATTTCTGTTCATAAAACAGAGCAGTAATTATCAATATTTCCACTGAAAAAGTTCCTCACAATTCTCATTTCATCAATATTTGGTTAAAAAAATAAAATAAAATAATATATATATATATATGTGTGTGAAATGCATTTTGCAGTGTAAAGATAAACCGTCAGTGCTCTCTGGCCGCTGGTCTGCAGCAATGTCACAACAATCTGCAACCAGCCATTATTTATGATTGGCTTAACTGATTATTTTCTTGATTAATCAATGCATCATTTTATCTATAATTTATCAATAAAAAAGCAGAAAATTCCCATGATAATTTCCCTGAGTCCAATGTGACATCATCTGGTGTCTTCTTTAGTTTCACAAACACAATTTACTATCACATTAAAGGTCCAGTGTGTAGAATTTAGTTGCATATAGCAGTGTAATCGCTGCATTGCAATCTCCTCACATCACCCTCACCTTCCTGGTGTAAACGAGAAAGTTTGCCTGTTTGCTTGTTCTGGGCTACTGTAGAAACACAGTTTCAACATGGCGGCCTCCGTTGAAGAGGACCCGCTCCCACCATAGATATAAAAGGATCATTTTTAAGTAACTAAAATAAAAAGATGCTAGAAGATACTTCCATTGATCGGTATTGGCTGCATTGATCTTGATCATTTGTCAGTCCCATATTTACTTCACTCTACTGCACTCCACCTCTCCCAGCTGTCAAATGTCATGAGAAGAGACAACTACTACAACTACTGTTAGAAAACAATCGTTCCCACACACTTAAAATGGAACTATTTGTGGAACCATTCCTCCTTTATATGGAAACTGATGCAGTAAACCAGCAAACCTTTATATGACTGCTTTTACATTATTGCACTCGCAGTGCACACAAGATGCTGTCTTATGTAAGAAGATGAATATTTAATAGCATGGATCAGGAGTGGGAAATCCCTATAAAATGTGTATTGTCAGCATCATATCATAACTGTGTGTATCTCTGTTTTGTGTTTCACCCCCCTGCCCTCTTTGCCTATCTTACCTATCCGCCCCTGTCCATGCCCCCTCTGTCCCTTTCCCCCTCTGCTGGACAATGAGAGTGCCGCTCCTGGTTCAGGGCTTATGGGGTCTTGCGTCTGGAACATTTTGTCCTCTCACTGCCTGCCAGCCATGTGCCGCCTCTCTCTAAACCAGGCCAGAGCACTGTAAGCCCCAGCCCTGCCCTGCCCATGTGTACGGTCTTTACTTTGGGAATCCTTTTTGGATTTCGTTGACAGCGTGAACAGGCTCTTTACAAGTTGAGGCATTTTCAGGGTGTTGTCCTCAAACTGCACGCATGAATTCCCCCACATACTGTAATAAACAAATTGATGCTCTCGGGCAAGGTTGATGTTTTTCACTTTGTGTGTGTCTGCTACCATCTCTGAATACTCCAAAGCAGTGTAACATTTTAAGACATTTTTAACATAGTGTTGATCCTGCTCCTCTAAAGTAAAAATCAAGTTTTTTGGACAGCAATTTGAAGGCACGGTACAGTTTGTTCCATATTGGCCCAGTCAGTGGGGGGTATTACACAGAGGGGCTGAGAAGGAGTCCACCTTCATCCGGGTTTGGGAGTGTGTGATGAGCGCATTGGCCTTCTTATGCAACATGGTAGTAAAAGTCAGCATTCAGTGGCTGAGAGGGCTGTAAATATTTCCTCAGGGCCCTCAGGGTTCAGAGCAAGGACTGCAAAACGAGTTCCAAATGATGTTAGTGAAGCACTTCTTTGTGTTCTTGTTTATTCAAAACTTAAAAAAAAAAAACCTGGTAAGTCAGATGAAAACTGTGAGTAAAAAAAAGCTTAGACTTGTTCAGTAACCAGACACTTTTTTATTTTTATGGTATAAAAATCTACAAATTTCTGATGTGCCCTCCAGCACCCGAAACATTTCAGCACTCCCACCCCACAGTCACCCGACAGTACTAGAATAACACAGATCCATGTCTTTTACGCTCCACTGTCCCCATTCATGGTGGCTGTGTTGGATCTAGTGGCTGATAAGCTCTGAACACCGTGCTAATCTCCTCACAGTCTGTGTAGCATCTATCACAGCCTCACAGGACACTGCAGGGACTGGATGGGGTAATGTTTTGCCCTCTTGGTGGACTCTCTTTGCTACACCTGTGGTTCCGCTGTTGTGTTGACAGTTCGTAATGTTTGACCAGATCTGACAAAGCTGACAGGATTCATTATGACCTGTAAATTATAGATAGAAAAAGGCGTGGTAAGCATCTGCTGCAGAAAACAGAGATTGGTTTCCTCTCCCTGATATTACTTTATGATTTTTCGGACGTGCCATGTTACCGCTGTCGTGGAGCCTGCTCACCTGCCTGTGACAAAATGGCAACATAAGAACCTCAAGATGGCAGGATTAGGATGCAGATGGTGAAACAAACAAACTGTGAAAAAAACTTTAACCAATGAGGGGCTGCATATTTTCAGCTTCTAAAGGCTTTATAGATGAAATGTATTCAGAATTTGGACGAATCAAATACTGCCGAGGTTCACCTCCTGGGCACCGGAGGGGTTCACCTCCTGGGCAAGGCACCAAACAGAAAAATGTCTTCAATTAATTGATCCATTGATTGACAGAAAATTAATTAACAGCTTTGATAATTTATTAATTATTTATAGTTATTCATTAGCAAATACCCTGAAATGCTTGGTTCTAGCTTCTCCATTGTGAAGGTGAAAGTGTTTTATATCATAGTAAACTTGAGTTCCTTTGGGTTCAGGACTGTCTGTTGTTTTTGGCTGGCTGGTAGAAATGCTGTGTCAGTTTGCATCAAGAGAAACACACACACACACACACACACACACACACACACACACATACACACACACCTAAACTTACATAATGAACAGTTTTCATGAATGCCAGCCAAGAGGAATGTGTTGCTTTGCATGCCGCACGGCCACAAAACCCGCCCTGAGCTCATAAAATACTGACGCTCCCTCCCCAACTGGTTATCATAGAAAGCTGCCGCAGTGTCCCGGGCTCACTGAAAAATCAACCCCCACCACTTCCTCAAAGATACCGGTCCATGCTGGTTTTTAACAAGGTAGTCTGCTTTTTGGGTTATGCAACCACAAATGGCTGCAAGGGTGGCTGAGGAGGCAGCAGGCCTTATTTTGTCCAGGATCTGCTGGGTTTGACCTTCGCCTTGTTTCTTTCATTTTGATTATTTATGTAGGAGTAATAACTCCAACAGGGCAATAAGCAAAAAACAGCACTGCTGACTTCAGCAAGGGTCTGACCACAAGGAGGATTTAAATGTTTATATGTTGCACCGTGTTAGTTTTATCAGGGTTCAGCATTCAGACCACAGACCACAGACCACAAACTCTGACTGATCAGACTGTAACGGATTGGACTGTAAAAATTCAAAAAACATGTGTGCGTATATATACAGTATATCTTCATCAACATAAGCCACATGCAACATAAATTCTAAACACATTGAAAGATGCAGATGTTTCCAAACAAGCATCTGAAAATACAGATAGCAGTCCAGTGTACAACACATGTGCTGTATGTCCAGGCGAACGTGTTCACACATGTGCATGTCATAAATTTAAGGCTGCACTCGGCCGTCTCTGTGGGCAGAATTTACAACACGTTACATGCAGTTATGTAGACAAGAAGCTTAACTCTTCAAAATGTACCTAGCTAGTAATGCCTGTGACTGCTGTGTAGAGGTAATATTACCCTCTGCTCTACAGGGAGGTCAGAGGTCAGGGTGCCCTCACAGAGATTCAGTGTCTTGTTGTAAGACACATCAACGGGTTCAGGACTTGAATCCATGGCCCTCAGGTGAATTACCTTCTCTCCGGTCACTTGGTGCTCTGCAATTTAACAGCAAAGTGCAAATGACAGCACCCAGTTGAAGGACTCCCAAGCCTGCTTCTGACAAAGTGCTTGTCCACTCATCTGATCATTCTGGCACTACTTTCAACACTTCTACGATTCATTGCATCTCGTCCCTCTTTGTGACATCAGGCTCACCACCCTGCCATGACTGTGACTATTTTACAAGAGCCAGAAACACGTTTATATTTCCATGTCTTTAGATGACATGTATGGACTAGCGTGATTGAGGCACACTGGGCCCATTATGTGTGTAAATGTAAAGGACAGCTGCCCACACTGTGTGTCTCAGTCAAACAGCAGCCTGAACAGTGACATTAGTCAAAGAAGGTACAGGCTGGCTTCACTTCTAATTAATACAGTTGTCTACACCAGCACTTCCGAACTAATTGTGACCCAAATCTGTCTATTCAGTTTTTATTTTATATCTCCCATGTTCCCCTACAATGTCCCATACAGCAATATTGATATGATATGATATTTAACTGCAGATTTATACGCAGTTTCCTTGACATAACTTTCTACAACAAAACTCTAAGAACTGTTTCCATAATACTAAATGTTATACTTCTTTAACCTTCCTAGGTAAATTGTTGGGTCACTAAAATCTATTTATTACTATTGATTGAGTATTAGGATGTGACCACTTCTGTGGCTGAACAAGTCCAGTGCAGACACTGAGGCGAACAACAGGCAGTTTGTTGGCAGGATTTGTGCATACTTTGATGTCCGCAACTACCAGAGTAAATATGGAGTAGACCTTAAATCATCTCTAAAATAAGATAAGATAAGATAAGATAAGATAAGATAAGATAAGATAGACTTTAATGATCCCACACTGGGGAAATTCACTTGTCACTAGCTCATATACACAAGGTTAATAATAAATTATTCACAAATAAGATATATACAGATGAAGTCATGAAGTCATGCTGGTGTTGAAGAGTCTTAGTCTGGTGATTTCCTGTTTTTCTGCATTTTATATCATATTGAAGTGAATTTCTTGGGTGGAGAAGACATTTTAAGCATTTTCACCATTTTGTAGACCAAATGATTAATCAGTTATTTTCTAGATTAGTCGATAATTAAATGCTAATCATTGGTTGCTGCCCTAATTTCGAGCCTTAGGAGCACGATCAGAATAAAAACGCCTCCTGTAAACTTCTCCTGCAGGAAAAATCTGGTTCATTCTGAAAGAAATTCCATTCAGTCTAAAAACAGCTGCTGTAAACCTGTCACGGTCTGTTCAAAAGATTCAAGTTGTCATGCAAACGCTCCTTCAGAACACTAGTTTTACTCTTTGTGTGCATGGTCAGTCACATCAACCTTCCTTCTTAGAGACTCTACATCATACTGGCAATCTATCTGCTGAATAATACAAGCTTTTACTTTAATAGAAAGCACAGCCATAAATCAGTGAAACCATCAACAGATCTCCATCTTTATCAAAGATGTGTGCTGCTTAGAGCGTGTGTAGTCCGCTGTCTGAGAGTTGCGTAACGTGGTGGGTTCTATACTTTGGTATGGGAGGCATGCTCATTAAACGTGTGCCTCAGGTCAGAGAGTTCACAGAGTTCACACACAGGTATGACATTCCCTCACAGAGGAACTTTCACAGCTGCTTCTGTTGAAAACAAGTGATGAAAAACAAAAAAAGTTGCTGAGCATTGAAGAATTAAGAGCCACGCCAGTGAGTTCAAACAGATGCCTCGGAGCACTGTGAACTCATCTGCCAATCTTTTCAAGGACAACGCAGAGTTTTTAAAGAGTTTATTTTGGAATATGATGGCAAACGAAGGGTTTTAGGTCAGAACTGAGTAGAATCCTTTACTTGTCTAAAGCTTGAACATGAATACAGGAGATTAAATCAGTGACCAGTGTCATCTGTCAATCTCTGGACCAGAAAACAGTCAATCTGAATTTCATTTGCTTCAGCTTTTTTTCCCACCAGTAGGACACATTGTGAGCAGTACATTGTACTTTACTGTAAATAAGTGCAGAATTAAAAGTGCTCATCCTCAGCAGTGACATAAGCACTTTCGACGTCTCCATTCAGCACATCATCTCTTATTCACCATCTCCAGTGTGCGTGCTTCCTGCCAAGCTGACCTACTTGTGTTCATACCATGTGCTGTGTGAGGTTATGCAACCTATGAAAAGAGGAATAAACCACTGCTAGTCCTAGCTGTGGCATGTCAGCCGCTGGGTTATTATTAGAACAGCAGCGTTGAACACAAGCTGCATACATCCACAGGCAGGAAATACTCAGGTGTCAGGTGGTGTTGTCATTTTGCTGCAGGTACATGTAGAAGCAGTGTATATTTACACTCTGACGCACCCAGTGACCCCACAGAGCTACCAAAATAAGACCTCAGTTGTGGAAAAAAAGTTGTTTTCTTTATGAAACATCTTGTTGATGCTCCTTGCTGACCTCTTCATACTTTGTGTCTCTGCAGCTTTGTTTACTACATGGACATGACAAAAAGGGACTGTGACAAACTGAACTGTGAAGAACCCACAATCACAATCGGAGGCTGGAAGCAATGGACTTGGCTGATCCAAATCCAAAATCTCTGGGACGGGAGCAGTATGCAAAGCAGACCACAGTGCACTTCCAGGACCATCCACTTACAGTCACTGTCACCACGAAGCTGAGGACATTTATTTGGTGATTAATGCCAGAGACATCCAGGTCTTTAAACATTTGTTTCATATTTGTTGATCTTTGTTCCCAGCAGCCCTGGTGCAGTCCTGCTCTTCCTTAACATTTGTGATGTGCTCAGGTGTGGCACACGTTACTGTACCATTGTTCTAAGATCAAAACATGATAGTTTGTGAACAACAGATGACACTACTAGCCCTGCCCCATACATACATGTGCCTTAAAGATGATTCACAGAAGTGCGATTGGATTTTAAAATGCAATAAAGGAGTTTTTAACTGTTTATGAAACAGTTTCAATTGAATACGGATACCTCGAGATGACCAACATAAACAAACAAACCCATCAGAGAGAATATTGGCTCTTTCTATTTAATTATTCTTATAAATTTGATCAGTTTCCACACAAAATCAAACCAAAGGAGGTTGAGGAGGTGGAAACACTACCATGTTTGTCCACAGGGGCCGCCACAATCAACACAAAATGCTACTTGGAGTTGCTTTAAATCAGATGATTGATGATCCAAAACAGAAATGCAATGAGGCTGAATGCAGAATTGCACAGTTGACCAATGCAATAGTTTGTTTTAAACAATAATCCACAATTAGGCTACAATTATGTCAAGTTATGAATGATTTGGTGGCCCCCTCCTCTTCCCTAAATCTCAAAGTGCAATCATGGCGGTGGAGCGGAAAGTACAAAACTTTAACTTTAATGTAGTTCTCAAAGATTTTGTTTTGGTGTCACGTGCACACCCATGTTAAGAAGATTTAAGATATGTTACTAAACTGTGCCACACTCCAGAGGCAGAGAACAAATGTGAATATTATCTGTGTTGATGGTGTTTTGAAGGTGTCTCACCTGTAGATGTAGCAGGCCTGCATTAACTCCTTACAATACTGTTCATTTGTAACCAGACTCTGTCCTGCAGGGCGGTCACTGGTTCTGTTGAGCATTAGATCCTGTTGAATCCAATATATATATATATATATATATATATATATATATGTGTATATATATATATATATATATATATATATATATATATGTATATGTTTACCATCATTGCAAAGCTTGATGATGGTTTGGTGGGATTGAATAACTTTTTACTGAATGTTTTTTTCACTTTGAGGTTGAGTGTGAGCTCCGCACAGACTGAAATAACACTTCAAGATATCAAGTTAATGGTTAACTTGCAATTATGTGTCATTAAGAGATAGCAGCCATTGTTCTGTACTCCACGTTTTAAGGTTTCTGATTGGTGCGATATGAATGATGATCAGAATAGGTCATTCTACAGGAACAGCCCGAGCAGCACTGAGCCATCTGTTGACGATTTTTCTTTTTTTTTTCTGGAGTATCTCATTTGGGGACTCTCACAGGAGATTTGAAGATTTGCCATCTGGAAATAATCCCCCCAAAAGCAGTCATGGGATACCCATCCTAACTGTCACTTCCTTCTTTCCTCTTGTTATTGAAGTGCTTCAAACTCTCCGCTGTGTTAAAACACATTCAGGCCGTGCGTGGATGGTCGTAGCCGACTATCTGTGCTGTGAGAAGACCATGGTCAGTTTTTGCTCTGATGCATGAAAACTGATCATTACATGTGAGGCCAGAGTGTAACAAAAAAATTAAGCCGCTCACTGATTCAGTAAGTAGAATTTCCAGTTCAAAGTTAAAACACAAAAGAGCAAAGAGTAGCTTCACTCCTCAGCACAGACTGTAAGCATGACCAAAACCTCCTTTTGGTTCCATAGCACTGCTTAGCAGTTCAGTGACTCAGCAGTAGTATTAGCTTTTGAGGCTTCTTGTAGTGTCATCCTACCTCATACTGAAAACTCTGAAACGTCTTATCTACTCTTTTTTTTTTTTTTTATCTACAGTCTCATTTAGAACCTTCTGTCTGTTCATGATACAAGGGGAACTGCTCGAGTGGGAGAGATTTTTACCTCTGACTCAACCTCGAACCGACTTCTCTGCGTTGTTTTGATAAGTAACAAGTAACACATGCTTTCCCTCTAGAATGACAACATCTGGAAGCACCTGCTACCTTCTCTCTTAATGACTGCATTGCAGCTCTAATTGTGTCATTTGTATTCAACAGCTACAGCTCCCATAAATTTACAGTAGTGTCTAAAGGTGTGTATGCCTAAAGGCCTCAGTGTGTTTCAGTGTGTGATAGATTGTACAAAACTGACACATTTATTTAACTGATGCGTTTATCCAAAGTAACTCACAGTAAGAGCATTCAGCCATGTGGATTCAAACACAGAAAACACAGTCAGTTGTTTCTCAGTGGTAATGGAGAGGTCACGGACCGGAGATGCTTCCCTGGAAGGAAGAGCTCGTCGAGGTTCAGCTTCATCTGAAGTTAATACACGGCATTTGGATGAGTCACTATGATGAATGTGCCCATTACCCCTTTTGAATGTTTAAATTTGACCAAAAAGAAATGATTATTCTGAAAGTGCAAGAGCGATTATGATTAAAGCATGACAAAAATGTGCCTCGACACTCATGGCAGCTGTAGTTGTTGGATGCAAACTGTTCTCAGAATATGAAGGTGTTCAATTTGCTAACGGACTAACACAGCACAATGAAAATCTATGTACTCTTCAGGATGTTGTTCTCTGACCTGCTCAGCAGTTTTCAGTATTCATGTTTCTTTGAGACTCTATCTGACATAGCTGTGGACCTAACTGAGGATCTCTACAAATCATAAATCATCATCAGTTGCTGTCCTCTTGCTCTCACTGTATTTTTCTTGGAGTGACTTCATTTGGCTCTCTTCAGACAGTAATGATTCCACTTGAAAACTCTTTACACTATGCAAAATGTTTCACTGCCTCACTGTAAACACCGTACAGAGCCGCACCAGTCTCAAACAATTGTGTGTAATATGTTGAATTTTTATCTTTCAGTGCATATTTTCCAGTGTGTACAGAAATGTATGCTTCAGATGTGTAAATAATGATGCTGACAGGAGCCATTAGATGTTTGAGAAAGCATCGTTTTTTGTTTGTTTGATTTTTGTTGTTTTTTTGCTGTAAATATGGTTGACAACTTTTCTTGGAATAAACGATTAAAACTACAACTGTCTGGATTAAATGTGTGCTTGCATGGCTGTAGCTAGGATTCCAAAGGAGTCCAAGTTTTTCCATTTGAATCCCACCCACCCTACACCTACACCTAGCCACCAGAAGAATCTAATTTTAGTGTACATACAGTATATTTAGAAAATTTAAATCCACACTTTATTCATTAATACAGCTGTCCTGTGTTTATTTTAATCTCCCTACATCATGACCTAAATGTTGTTTTCCTGTACTACCAGACAGATCATTTTTTATAGTTTATAGTATAGTAAGTCATTTCCCATTGGTCCTCAGCCAGTTATGAATCCAGGATGTTTTGGTTCATGGTAAACACGGTTTCTTATAGTTTCAATATGGGAGCATTTTTCGGAAATGTAGAATCCAGCTGAGCTCGACCACATTGACTGCAGAAGTATGTAAACACTCATAAATGCACTGGTTTGCTGCAGACATTCAAATGAGACGGTTTGATTTCAGTCTAATCTCTGTTCAAGAAATGGCTCCGCCTGGAAGCTCAGCGTGCGTTAGCACAAAGACTGGAAGCTGTCACAAAGCCTGTCTTCAGTGTTTTTACAGTATCATATAATCATCATCTGAGTTTCTGAGTGTTTGTTCTGCTTTTTGGAAGACATGTTTAGTCATCTAAATATGTAGAGTAAAGCAGTGTGTTTGCTGAATGCACAGTTTAAACTAGTTTTTAAACTAGTTCTAATCGTAACTCTGGGAATGTTAATGATTATTTGACTTATTCTACAACTCTTGAATTGTGGTTTACAAGCTGCTCAGAGTAGTTTTATGAGCATTTAGGCTGCGTACATCATGCACATATTTTGACCACCATTACATCTGTAGCTGTTTGATTTCTGTGGCGGCTGTGCTGCTCACTTAAACATAGCAGAATGAATATTGGTTTGTTTTACAGCATCCATGTCCCTTCACTGTTTATTTAGGCACAAAATGGGAAAAAAATGTTTCCCACAGTTTTTGCTAATCTCCTGGATTCTCTCTGGATTATCACACAGAGTTTGTTTTATCAAGAGCAGGAACACCAGACAGGCTCTGATCTCTGATCAAGATAACCCCCACAGTGATGGATGGTCATATTTTTGACAATTGCATTTAAACATTAGAGATAACACACACAGGATACACACATTTGCATTGTGTTTTGCTGTAATGACCACAGTTATCCATCTATGAACATCTCAGTCACTTGACTGACCAATATCATTCCACTATATTTGCCATATTATACTGTTTATATCTTTTAGATTTGCCATATTTTTCTTATATATCTTTTTAACTTGTATATATTTTTTATATTTAATATTTCATGTTTATTGCTGTTTACACCAGGGATTGGCAGGGAGGGGGGCTGGGGCTCCTCTGACCCAGTGGCACCCTCCAACGAGTCACATTGTGTACATGCTCAGTACATATGTGTACACATGTACATACTCAGGCTGACCAGGTGGAGCAAGTCTAACAAAGAGATGCTATCAAGTTGCATTATGGGACTGTAGTTTCTCTAAGAGCCACTAGAAGCTGGCTCCAGAAGTGAGTCCAAATGTTCAAATGTCCAACTTCACAGCAGAAATAAACATGTTTACAGCCTGGTACAAAAACAGTTTTGGTCTCTATAGCTAATTTCCCCGTTCATGACAACTGTACTGAGGGTGAATTTATATAGGGCATCTATAAGGCCTAAAGTTATGCAGAATTAAGGGCGGGGCTTTGAATGACTGGTGAGTGCCATCATCAGTCACTTGTTTGAGCAACCAGGCTTCATTCATCCCGCCTCAGGTCCACCCACGCTCCACCTCTTGGACCATGTTTTGAGCAGAAGCAGGCCTGTTAAGATGGTGGCAGCAAGAGCCACAACACTGAGCTTCACAGCAGCTCTTCAGAAACCTGTGGGTCACATCACATCACATCACATCACATCACATCACATCACATCACATCGATACATACATAAATATATTGGGCTATATGTATTTATGTGTCTCTTGAGTAAACTAACTTTACAAGAAAACAACACAAGAAGATGAAAATGAAGAAGAAGAAGAAGAAGAGGAACAATATTTACTTTATTACATCACAGGAGTAGCTCTTTAAATTTTTTTATTTCTTGTGTGAGTTAGGACTTTACGAATGTTTGGACTGTGCTTGTGTTTGTCTGCTGTCTGGGATGTTTTTTCTGTGGACTTCAGGAAGAGCAGCAGCTGCTCTGGTAGCAGCTAATAGGGATAATACATAAAGAATAACAAAGGGTAGTGATCCGATTGGCTGAGGGAAAGTGGAATACCCTGCTGCTACAATAAGAAATTGTAAACAGCCCTACAGGAGATAAACGCTGCTGTGTCACAATGCCAGTCAGAAACAAAGCCCTGCTCCATATGAGCCCTGAGCAGCACGGTCTGATTAGCCTGCTGGATGATCTGCAGGGACAGGGACGGGTCTGCATACGAGACCAAGGGAAATGTGTGGATTAATGAGGGGTGGGGAACAGGGAAACCCTCAGTGATACTTCCTACATCATACGACGAACAAAGCCTCACACACACATGCACAGCAGACAACAGTATGTCACTGTTGTGTGTTCTTTATGTTCAGCTGGGTACACAGTGTACTAAAAGTGTAGGGGGAAGGAGGGAGGGAGGGGGCGAAGGGGAAGGGGAGGGACAGTTATAGGCTGTGAAATGAAGCTAAAAGGCGGGAGGAAGGAGGCGGGGGGATTTTACCAGACACCGCTGAATGGAAGATGAAAACAGCTGTGACATGAGTGCCAAGCGGCCAATAGGAGCACGAGAATCCTCAGTTCCCAGACAAGACAGCGAAGGGGTAGACTGAAGAGTCAAGAATCGATTCTATTATTTATGTGCGTTTATGAGGGAGGTCTGATATTTATTATTACTATAATGCAGAGAAAATGTTCTTATGGAAAATGCATGGTTATTTTATTATATATAATACGTCTTTATGTTAGTACATCTTTTTACTCACATACATAGCCTAATCATGAGTTTGACATTATAGGGACACATTAACAGGTCCTTTGTTGTGTTGACAGAAGAATCATTGTGACTCTGCTCCTTTTGTTCTTTTAATAATCATACTACTGAGCAAACTCTCTCTCCTGATGAAGACCAGGAGTTGTGGCTAAAAGCACAAGGAGATTTCCAGTGAGTGAGCCTTTGTCCAGTGCATCAGATATATGAAATGGAGTTCTGCATGAGCTCACGTTCTGTATGTAGACACCTGTGCAAGTTCTCCACAGTTCTGCAGTCAGAGTCTGTGAGTTGTACAAATTCAGTTAAATAAATGTTGGTGATTTGTGTAACACGTGCAAAAACATATTCATGAACCAGTTCAACCTCTTCAAACCTCAAACCTTCTCAATCTATTTCAAATTTTCAAGTTCATTTATTCCCCTGAGGTGACACATATCATGGGTCTCTTTTTTTCTTCATCTTCTGCTCCAGTCCTCACTGGATCCCTACACTCACACCTCTTTCAGTAGTTCCTTGTTTGAACATAACTCCTGGCCACGCCTCAGAAGTGAGCTGTGATAGGTTATGGTCATGAAGACATTGTTCATTTTTTAGAGTGCTTCATGTCAGCTGCTGGAATCCTAATGACTACATACGTGTTTATGATATAAATTACAAAATTGGTGATGCAGCCACCTCATCTTCTCATCAACTGATTTGTTTATTTGTGATCATAAATTGTGAAAAAATATAAAAAAATATAATCATATTCTCTAATTTATCGACTGTTTTTGAACGTTTTGACCACAGTATATATGTGTGTATTTACAGTGGATGGTGTGCAGCATGAAGGAAACATGAAACTTTGACCAAGCTGCATAAACATAATGCACATCTGGACAAAATATTGATGTTTATTGTTTGTTTTGTGTATATAAAAATACTGTACAAGCATATATCACTGTCTGTTGTGTTGTGATTTCTTCATTTAGTGCACATGTGCTGCAGTCTGAAGATATGTTGGTGGATATGTTTTCAGGCCTGCTGCCAGAGAACAACATGTTCCCGGACTTATAGTATAGAACATAAGGGAGGGGCACCACATACACACACACACACACACACACACACACACACACACACACACACAGAAGGAGAGAGCGTTGACAGGATCATATGCGTTTCTCTGGTGTCAGTATACCAGACAGTGAACACTCCCCGTCTTCTGACATGTGTTAATATGCTGTACAGACTGAGGTCAGTTATCCCACGCAGCTACTCACACATTCACCAGCTTACACAGACACATGGCTGTCATTTGACTGTCCTCATACTGTAACATGGTGCATGAAACTGTTATTTCACCTTTTTTATTACAGAGTATGCCAGGCTCAAACTTGAGTTTTGGGAAGTTTGAATTTGGGGTTCAAATGATTCAAAGGATGACATCAATTTCCCAGAAGACAGATCTTGTTTGGGGTTAAATGACTCTGTTAAGGTAACTGGATCTTCATTATACAACAACTTGAGACACGGGACAGATTGTGGTCATGTTGGTAGAATACAGGAAATGAATAGTGCACATAGCTGCGCTCTGATAATATCACCTGACTTCCTCCCCCACATGGACTACTACCACTACAGAGCTCTGCCAACTTGCTTGTCATTCTTCTTTGTTGGACAGTCTCCATCAGGAGCTCAGCTGGACTTTACAGATGTATCGTAATGTATGTTCACAACAAAAGAAAATCTAAGATCAAGCCACCAAACCTTCACAGGCTTTCACACACACTCATTTGGCAACAATCAACTAGACTCTTAACTTCCTAACAGCTCTGTTTTGGTTTCCACCAAGCTCCAACTATCCTTCTATCCTTAGCAGATAAATGCTCCATGATGTTTAGCGGTGTCTAACTCTGCTGTTTGCTGATGAGTACATGGTGTACTGTGGCTGAAAACAGCTGCTGGAAACCAAGCTGATTATCTAGTAATCAACTGACATAAACAATGAAAGAAGCATAAAAGCTTTGCAGAGCTGAGAGAAAGTGCAGAGCTGGTGATTCTCTGTGCGATGTGTGATACCTCTCACATTACTCATTTGACCCATTGAAAACATAAAAATATTGATTAATGCAGCTCACAGTCCAAAAAAGCTATTCTTCTACAGCAAATTCACCAAAAAACATGATAATAAGATGTTTTCATTAGGCTCCAAAAGCCATAGTTAGTCAAAAATACTTATTGCTTAGCAACACTTATTAGTCTGTTGGTCTAATGTCACTGTTGTCGTCAGTGGTTTCTTCACAGTCCTCCCAAACCTCACACACTCTTCAAATGTGTAGCACTGACATCAGTTCACACTGGTTTCATTGAACATGTCTCTTTCTGATGAAGAGATGCAACTTCTATAATGCTCGTTGACTGTTTGATCACAGCAGCCATCATGTAGTTATTTCCCCGACCTTTAACCTTCTATAAAATTTAAGCATTGTGGGCCTTAAACTTTATACTCCCTTGTAAGATCTTGATATTCATTGCTTGACCTCTTTGTCTCTTTAACCTGAAACTGACACTGTTTGGAAAGGGACATGTTGTATGTGCACAAACAGCTTTGAAGTGCATGCTCTCATATTCCAGAACAACAGGTTACAGCAGCATGTGAATAACAGGTCATGTCAGTAACATGTTCTGACCCGTGGGTGTGTGAGGAGAGGAGCGGCGCTGTTATTTGCACAAACAAAATGTCAACTTGATTTTGCAGGTGGTTTGATATGTTTCTGCGTTGTCAATTTGGTGAATGCCTGTTTGTGACGCTCCTAAAATGAAGTAAAGCTGTCATGTGATTTCAAAAATGAACATTTGGATTTGTGTATTTGATTGATATTCATATTTTGTATTATTTTACTGCTTTCTGAATCACCAAACACAACTCAACAGATGGTGTTTGCAGTGAGAAAGGCGACAGAAAAGTGGAGCCCAAATGGCGTCCATGAGACAGATGCTGTCGTGCAGGTTATTGTAAATAACTTACAGAAAGAACATCTTTGAAAGAAAGCTAATATGTTATAACAAGACAGGTTTTATCTTGTAGTCATCTGAAGTTGGGATAACTGACGTGGATGTTCTATAATCCATTTGAGGAATTTGTTATGTAATTTTATGTCATTAACGTCTGAGTGTAACGACCAAATTCAAACATAGAAGCACTGTCATTACTATTATGAATAACAGACCTAATTACATAGTTTGGAGGCTGCTGATTTGGGTTTCAAGGCTTTAATCACTTTGTTTGCAGGAAATGAGTCATCAGTGAGCAACAATCCCTCAATGCACATGAAAACTGAAAGGAATCTCATCAATAACATCGGTTAGTCAATGTTACCATACCATCATGAAAAAACTTCTAAAGCTGTATTAAGACTTCTTAATCAACATGACAGATGTCAGGCTAACAGCTCCTAACCTGCTGCATCATCTTCAGTGTGTGACTGAACGATGATGTCAGTGGGATAATGCATTGGTCCCTGCTGGATGGTTGGATAATAATAGAAATAATCTCCCTCCCAAACAGGAAACAGCTCGCATGAACACCAAGTCAGAGATGATGTGATATCAAATGGCCGTCTAACATCGTGTCAGCACAGTAGAGTCTTAAATATGTTTTTTCTTATCAAATTGCATTATGTCTGATGATGCAGCTAATGAAGTGTTTATTTTTGATCAATTAGAGGATAGTGGGATGCTTTCTTCATTTACAGAATATGAAGAAGAATGTTTAGTCTGAACGTCAGTTTAGAAGCATTGTCCTCTGTGTTTCATCTGTGTTGCAGAGAGTAGTCACACTACTGAAGGATTTCTTGATCTTCAAGTATTCCATTAGGATCTATCCTTTCAACTGCACTCTCCCTAATGTGGGGAGAGACTTTGTAACTGATTTTCTCTTCGGCCTGGACATCTTAAGAAGCAAAAATAATGTGCTTTAGTGCTGTTTGATATGGGTGACATGATAATTAATGGGCCTAATGGCTTCTCCCTTTCTCTTTCTCCTCATAGAAGAAATATTGATCTGGGTTAATGCCTTAATATGTCTCCAAACAGGGCGTCATCTACTCTAATGACAGCACCAAGATGTCTAAAGGAGGTTTGTTTCTATGAGTCATTTTGTGAAAGGAGATGGTCCAGACTGGCTGATTTTGTTCGTTTTGTTTTTAATCTCATTTCAGTTTTTCGTAGGATTAAAAAATGCTGTGAAAACCAAGTTAGCAGTCGCTATTCAAAACTGTCGACTTTTCCTTTAACTACGTCACCACCCTGAGACACTGAGATTTGCACTTTCTCATTTAAATTAGCTCTTTTTAATTAGTTCTTGTCCTTTGGTTATTGGTAGTGTTTGTCTCATTTAGTCGCTGAGGAACAATGGTCACACTGTCCTCACCAAATATTATTGTCAATCCCAAAACTTTGGCTGCAGTCACTGTTTTTTCTAGCTTGTCTGTTCACCTACTTTTACCTTTAAACTCTTATGTGAAGATCTTTCAGAAGAAAACAAATTTATTCTATTCCATCCTCTCCCCTTCCTTTTCTAAAATCAACGAGTCATGGCAGGTGGCTGTCCATATTCCGGATTCTGCTCGAGGTTTCTGCCTCTTTTTCCTTGTCACTGTTACCAAGTCTTTGTTCATGGTGGGAACTGTCGAGTCTCTGTAAATAACATTATTAAGAGTATGGTCTGGACCTGCTCTGTATGGAAAGTGTTGTGACATAACTTCTGTTATGATTTGATGCGATGTAATAAAATAGTGAATTGAAATAACTATGTTTGTATTAGTGTATAATCACCTGAAAATAAGAATAATTGTGTTTTCATTATGGGAAATTCTAGGTGAGTCTCTCTCACCTAGTCATGTTGCACCTCCATGTTTCAACAATGGATTAGAATAGACAAACCAAACACAGGCTCTAGATCGGGCCTTTTGCATTTACCTCAATTTGCAGGCCCAGCGTCATTCTCCTTTACCTTTTCCTAAAGGTGAGGGTGAGGCAAGGGTTATTCATTTAGTAATCTGGAATCTTAACAATCTGCAACCTCACCTCTAAATCCTCCACACCGAACCTTTAAAAGACCCTTTAAAAACATATTAGACCAGGTCTAGACCAAACACAGTTGGAGTGTTGTATTATTGATCTCTGGATAGAGTCAGTCTTTACACTAAGCTAGCTAATATGAGGCATCAGCAGTCTGTATTGGACAAACCAAGAGATCTTCCAAAGAGTTTTTAGTACATAATCCCTTCTCTTTGGAAGAAACACACCTGTTTTGTGTAACTAGGACAATGTTTATGTAAAGCTAATATGAGGTGGTCTTGAGGAGTTCAAAGGAACTCTTAACAGTTAGTGTGTAACAACAGGAATGATTACAGCGCAGGACAGACTGTGAATCCAAACTCCAACAGTGTCAGACCCGAACTATCAAGCTGCAGTGAACTGCTGTCTCTCCAGACCAAGCTGACCCATTTCTTCAGTGCGGCTGCCTTGTTTCAGGGTGGCACGTGGCACTGGTAGCCACACACACACACACACACACACACACACACACACACACACACACACACACACACACACACACACACAGATCTGCCCTCTGTTCATCCTCTGTCAGTCCACCCTCTCTGACTGAAAGTAAAAATCAGATGTACTCTTTGAAGATCAACATGGTATCATAGAAATATGAACGTTTACCATTTCATGATTCAAACATTTCTTTTTATTATATTTTATTGATTACAGTGATGATGTGTCTGCATGTGCATGTGTGTCTGAAGTGATGCCCCGCTCTTCATCTTTAATTTAGGTATCAATTTATTGAACGGCAGACTTCAGACAGACACCTAAATTTATCCGTTGTTCTGTATCAAAGCTGTGTAGTTTTTGACTATCTTCATAGAACTAACTTGCTGATGAATTCTGGGCACATTTTTTCATGACTGGTCTTTCAAACTAAAAACATCGGTGATGGAGCGTATGTGTCAAAGCAGTTCCTTCACACGTCTCAGTGCAGTGCAGACCTCTGACAGTACTTCTGCAAACTCGTCAGACAGACTCAGGGTAGTTTCAAATGAAGTGACAATGTTCTGCCTGCCGTGTGTTTCCAACAGGTTACAGTGCTAAAACTCTTCTTTTATTGTTTTTTTTTTTTATCATTTGCTGTCACTGATCAGCAAGTGTCACTGACTGTTACCATAGGAACATTGCTTTTAATTCAGAGCTAGCGTGGGGGTACGGTAGCTAACTTTTTAGGCTTAAAATTAGTATAAAATAAAAACTGTCTATTGCGTTAGAATAATCTAAGAGCAACAATAACACCACAGACAGGATTAAAAGTCCTGTATTGTAGAATGTGACATTTCCATTTTTTAAATTATAAAGCATCTCTGGTTGATGTATAAATACTGTGAAAGTATGAAAACCTTCAGCCCGTATTTATACACTGTACCTTTATATGAACCCTCAGGACCATAAAGTTGTGATGTCACAACTATATAGACACCACCATCAGCCATGCCAAGCAGCAAACTCCGTGGCTGTGAAGCCAATGTGGAAGTGCCAAAAACTGCAGTGCAAACGTCCACTTGAGGCTGACTACACAACGAAACCAATCAGATGAGTGACTCATCAATGTTAATGAGACTAAATGTAAAATTCCTTATTGTCTCAAAATATCTACAGTTAAAGCGGGTCCTCCTCCATGGAGTCCGCCATGTTGAGACACTACAGTAGCCCACAACAGACACTGACTCCTGATTTCTATGTGAATCATGGAGCCAGAGTTTTTCCTACATGCTTGGAAGGAGAGGGTGAGACGTAGGAGAGTATTCATTCGGTTGCAATCTGCAACTTCACTGCTAGGTGCCACTGAATCCTACACACTGGACCTTTAAGATGAGTTTTGGTATAACACAGTAAAAGTGTAGAATATGTGACCCTTATGGACTTGACAACAGCAGATGAATTTTAAGAAACTTTTGAACAACTCCAAACTGCTTGATTTTGACTGCTCACCCTTCAAACCATACTCTAAATGCATTTGCACAAAGTTCCCACCTGTCCTCTGAGGTCAGGTCACCGCTTTATTTCCAACACACTTGCTGACCCGTCTTCTTCCCACCAACATTAAGGCCGGAAGTGTGCAGGTATACATAGATCTGACTAATCCTAATCCAGAGCTCGTTAATCTGCTGTGAGAACAAGCTGTGGACACGCTGTGCCTTCTCAGCCTGGCCTGCTCTGGCTGATGGTCCTCAATCCAATGTTTCTGCTGAGGATGACACAGCAGGAAAATGATGACAGGACAGTTCAGATTTTCCAGCCCTCCCTGACCCTGCCCACATGCCCTGTGCTCTTCACATTGTTGCTTACTCACTTCTGTCAAATCTGCATGGTTTCCTTTCTTCTATGTTCTCATTATGCATTGTTATTTTTTGTTGTTATTTTTCTCAGCATGCCTCATTCTCAGTCACGTTAATTTAATTGAAGTTATTCTGTATGTGTGTCTCGTCTGCTTTGACAGTTTTTAACAAAAGCAAATGCAATTTCTTATCATTTGCCATCAAAATTTCATACTGCATCTAAAATGAGAAGTCAAAACAGACGCTCCGTCGTGCATCATGACCATCAGAGCATCATATATTTTATATTTTCTACCATTATTGCATTTTAACATCAGTGGTGATGATTATGAAATAATATTGTCAGACAGCAGCTGATCATATTCTGGTTGTTTCCTCCAATATGATACAAATATTAAAGACAAATGTACAGTTCACTTGCATCCTTTGGAAACTGTTGTTTTTTGTGATGTACTGTATCATTGAAAATATAAATAATCTAGTCTTGAGTCTGTCTTTGACTGCACTTAACTCCAAGTACGTAACAATGAAAGTTCACAGCTGACCAGTGACACTGGGGTTTTAATGAGTAAGCATGACAAGAGAAACGTTTCTTCTCTACCTAATCCATCACGATGACAGAGACAGAGTTCTTAGTGCAGATGAATGGAAAACAGGAAACTGGCGTGGTAACAAGATGAGATCAAATTGTAAGGTTAGATGTGTTTGGTCAAAGTGTGTATTTAATGTTCATTTCCACTGTTCTGCAGCGCTCTCAAAGTGTACTGAAGTAACAGGTCACATGACGTGGTTAAGATACGTTTGAGTTAAATGCTGTAAATGTAGCCACAAGAACAACGGCTTCTCTACAGCAGTAGCATATAAGTAGTCTATATGCTACATTCAACAAGAAAGAATGTTGAATATTTCAAACAGTTACATTCATGTTTCAAATGCTGTTCATCCTGTGACTTATTCAAAGGCCAGGGTGCATGGTACAAAATGTACATCTAGACTACATGATCTGTAGTGTGACAGCTGACAGCTGCAGAGGAAGAAAGAAAGTTTAATAAGACTGGCTTTAAAGATGAAATCAGTTTTCACTGAGGTCCATCCACTCATCAGTCTGTGATCCAGTATTCAAACTGGCAGAAAGGAGTTTTACTGCTGCAAAATGAATGCTCTATTTATTTTGTTAGTTTTGTTACATTGCCATATAATCACATTTTGAGTTGGTATAGTGGCTTTTTAGAGCTTTCTCTCCGAAAACAGTCGCCTGCTGTGAGACTCTATAAGGGCAGTGAGAGTGAAACACCACATTAAAGCTGTGGACCAGACAGACAAACAATGATGAATCTCACTATGAAGCTCTGTTAAGATGAGGGGGCTGCAGATACAGCTGCTACAGTAAATCTCTATGTGAGCCCTTTCATTTGATGATGACTATAAACATATTAATTAAAAATTAAATTAAAAATTAAGTTTGGGTTTGGTGTATTTTTTATTTTTATTTTTTTTATTAGTTTATTTTTTATGTATTTTATTTTAATAGGAGCTAATAGGAAACTGTTTTACTGCTTTGCCTGAAACATGATAAAAGCATGAGGACACTCCCTGACACTGGATTTACGCTGAAAATTTAATAAAAATGTAAATATTCATGAAATTTTCACTTCTGGAATTCCAACACAGTGTTTCACAGGACAACAGTTTTGTCTTGTGTGTGTGTGTGTGTGTGGGTGTGTGTGTGTGTGTGTGTCTGTGTGTGTCTGTGTGTGTGTGAGCAGCAGCAGCAGCAGCAGCAGCAGCAGCACACAGCGTTCAGTACACGATGTCCCAGCACATTTACAGCTCTGTGTCCTCAGCCTGCGAACTGATGGCTCATAGCTTGAATGAAAGCTCAGCTCATCCATGCAGCAGCGTGGAGGGAACAGTGCTGCCCTCTATGTGTCAGCACAGGAAGAAGCACAAACATTAGGAGGCGGGTGCTCAGGTGGGACTGGTACATACAATACAATTGTATATTGTTATTAAAACAGATCTAAGATGTTAGATATATATGTTTGAAGAGCTGACTAATGTTACTCTTTTGATCACTTGAGGCAAACTTAACCAGGGTTTAAGTTATAATCTGAGGCTAGCCAGGTGATGTTCATAAGCTTTGATACTCTCCCAGTTGTGTCCTGGCTTGGTTTCTTTTATGAACCAGCTTCTACGTCTGTGTCTGACTCGCAGCCTGTGCTACAAAATAATAACACCAAGAAGTTTCTTTTGGTTTGTGTCCATTTGCTTGTGGGAGAGAGAGACAGCTGTGGTTGAGTAACATAGACAGTGATATGAAATTATTTTCTGATTGTTTCACAGCAGTTATGTTGAACACAAATAAACACCCACATCCCCACCACCACACAACGGTGAACTGTGGCGATACACTGCAACACCTAATTGATGGGTGTGCTTCACATGAGAGACTAGAGACAGAGACCTCACTGTTCATGACTGTACTAGAGTAAATAATACATTCATTAAATGTATTCTTTTGTGGTGTAAATAATGATTGTGAGTATTGTATTAGTGACCCCACAGATGGAGGATGATTTTAGTGTTTTTATGGGATCTGAACTTCCACTGGATTCCACATAACTTGAACCCTGCTCTCAACTATTGACACGTTGAAAATATGCATTACAGTATACTCAGTGTTATTATGGCATTGAGCATAAAATGACTGTAGGTGAGAGCTAGTGTGTTTCAGACTTCCTGATGGACTGCACAAGTGACTGCAAACAGTTTCTGGCAATATTGATTCAGTGTTGATTCAATGTTGAAATTCCATCAGAATCATCATTTATTTTGGTTGATTTTGAATAAATAGTGATGAAGGTAACACTGATTCAATGTTGATTCAATGTTGATTCAGTGTTGATTCAATGTTGGTTAATGATAAAACAGCGATTTATTTTAAGTTGAACTAACATTGATGTTATGTCTGTCTTAATCTATTTTTCATCATTGAAATAACATTATTTCAGGGTGCAAAGCTGATGAAAAATCAATGTTAAATTTCAACACTGATTCAATGTTGGTCTGCTATCTGGGTTTATTCATTTTGAAGATGTCTGTTGTTGAAGCTTGTGACAGGACTAATTGAGATGAATTTACTTCTTATTATTCAGTAATATTTTAAGGGTAACCTCTATAAACTGACACCCTTTGTTTCTGTTCATCAAGGATCATTAGGAATAGAACAATACTGCTACAAACATAGAAACTGGCCCTTGGGGATGTTGGTCCTGAGGTGAAACAGCAGCTTTGTCAGTCCATTAGTGTATCCCAACTTTAAAAAAAAAAAAAAAAATAATGAAAAAAAAAAAAAATTTTAATAAAGGAGAAGCAGCTGCTGCTCTTCTCTTCAGTCCTGGGAGAACAAACTGTCACACATTTAAAGCAAGGACATATAATTGGTTTAATTAGCTCTCACAGTGGATTTCAGTGACACCAGGACTTTTATTCAATTATAGTTTGAGACTTTTAGAGTGTAGAGAATCATTAACGAAGAGAGGCAGGATTTCAACTTAAAGGGGGACAAAAAGGAAGGTAGGTGGAGAAGTCAGCGGCTCTCAATCCACCTGAACACTTCAGATTTTAGCTCTCTCCACTGCCGTCATCAGGACGCTAAATGGAGGAGTTTGGAACAATGCTGTTTATTCCTCCAGCAGATCATGATGACCAGCAGCACTGGAGCCAATCTGCCAGCAGAGACACCTGCTACACTCCATAACAGCCTTCTCTCCATCTCTTACTCTGTTTTTTAAACCACATTCTCACACCACAACCACCAACCACATCATATTCCAAGTTTCAACTAGAAAATAGACAGAACAGAACCAGATCATAACAATGCATCCGTAACATGGTGGACTGTGTAGGTGGACTCACAATGCAATAAGTCTTTGAGATCAAACTAAACTATGCTGTAGTGAGAAGGTTAGTGCACCAGTGATCAAACTTTCCATCAGACCTGATGGTGGAAACATGAAGATGAGTATGCTCACAGCTATAGACTGCCCCCTGGTGGTGAACGAACATCAATCACAAGCAGCACATTCAACGGCGTGGATCAATAAGTGATTATAAGAAACTTCTTGGCCTCTGATGAGGGACATGTTCAGTCTCCTCCAAGATTTCTTTAACCGACGAAGCACTTACACAACAGATTTTTTTTTAAATAATCAATTTGCTGCAGACATTTCAATGATTAGTTTCAAATACAATCCATTCAAAGATAAGAGGTTAGGAAGGAGTCAGTGAGCACCTTATTTATGTCTAAGTCTTTTCCCAGAAGTAGGGTATATAATTGTGACCGACGCCACAAGAGCTGCTTCTCACCTGTGTGACGCCTGCTGTATAATTTTATTTGAGAACACATATTTGTATGATCCACTTCTGAACTCATGTCATTATTTAAGCACAGTCTGAACCTCTCTCTCTCTGTTTGCATCTCCTTATTCACCCTTTCAGATTTGTGCTCTGTTGCTCTCAAACCCTTTTTTATGATTTATTTTAATTAACTTCAAATTTCAAATTAAAACATGCTGAAATCTTTATTTTATATGGTAGGGTTTCATTGATTTCCTGATAATACATTGGTGATCCTTGTTTTGTTTTGTTTTGTTTTGTTTTGTTGTCAACATATCTTCAGGGATTCATTTCATGTAAAAATTGTAAAATTCATGTAAAACTGACAGAATCTTGTAAAATATATGCAGGCATCAAGTCTCTTTTCTGTTTTAAAGCACACAGGTGTTTTTACAATATGTTATATTTACCATATACAATATTTTTTTTATCACATACATTTTGAAATTGTATAATTGATTCAGTAGAAGTGGGTTTAGATATTCATACCACAAAATCACATGACTTGTGTCTTCTTGGCACAGGCTGTGGACTGTGTACTGAATTTCATAAAAAAAAAAGAAAAAAGTATTGACCTTGCTTTGATTACTGCAGGTGAGTTCAATCCAATCCACTGGATATCTGATTACCTCCTAAAATATCATATCGCTTAAATAAAATCTCCAGCTACAACACAAGATGGAAGAGTCAGGACTTTTCAAAAATATAGCTGAAAGACAGGTTATTAGATATTGTTAGACTGACATATATGGCCACTGTGCTCCCATCCACAGTGCCACGCGGGCTTTCCAATGGAAACTCTAATGTGATTTGGCACAATTTCCCCTCCTGTCAAAACTGCCAGTCAGACAGCTTTTGGGTGTCACTGTGCCATGAGGGTGGAGATCGGATGAGTAGAGAAAGCTGAGTCTAATTGTACAATGAATTTTCATTTGTCTATGAAGCTCAAGTATATTTAAAAAAGAGGAAAAGGGAAAAGATACAAAATATAAAGTAATGTACAGTAATATACATCCCATAAGTTATTATTCCAATGCAGCTAAATTATCAAAAATATAACAGTAATAATAATAATCAGCCTTTTAAATGGCTTAAAATTTTTTTAAATTTACAAGATTGTTTGGCAACTATTAGGCTGTAAAATGACACAAAAACATGAAGTTATCTCATAAAGCTGATATATATAGTTAGCAAATAGTAAGTAAGACACAGAGTAACATGATCAATTATTTGGAGTCATGTGTTTGTGTCACCTGATGAATGTTAGTCTAATTTACTACTCCTGAGGGAAAAATCAGGCAACCAAAACCAAAGAACCAAAACAGTAAAGCTGTGGACTGTAAAACCAAAACAAACAGCTGAAAGACACAACTAACACCTTTAACATTACACATAGCCACTGTCCACATTAAAATGTGAATTTGTGCAGCTTTTACACTACATATGTCATTCACCCATTCACACACATTCATACACTGATGGCATTGCAAGGTACCATGCAAGGTGCCAACAGCTCATCAGTTTGAGGAGCTAACCATTCATACACCTTCACACACCGATGGAACAGCCTTTGGGAGCAATTTAGGGTTCAGTATCTTGCCCGAGGACACTTCAACATGCAGACTGGAGGAGCCAGGGAACCGTCGATCATCTGATTAGTGGACAACCCGCTCTACCTCTGAGCCACAGCCGCCCCCTAAAGATAAAGTCCTATTTTAATTTAGTCAGGAAGGTTTTCATTAGTGACATTTAAATCTTAGAGGTGATGTTCACTGTCAGACAAACAATAGAACCCTGTATAAGAACAGTACACGTGAACAGAGCTTTATGGACATTGTTTATAGAGAGCAGATCAGGAAGTTGAATTGAAAAGCATAATTTACAGGCCTGTGTAAATTGGACAGAGCTGTGTCTTCCTGCTGTAATCCCACATGTATCGGCGTTTATCTCCAGAACTAATAAAAATGATGCTTTAGATTCATCTGGAGACACTTTGAGTCTGTTTGATTTAGGGGTGTGACTACTCTCTGCAAGACTCTAACTGCTCCCAGTGCTGGATCAACTTTATCCATGGGCTGCGGGACAAAGGAAATGAATCTTAAAAATGATATCAGACTGTTTTGACTGGATTTGCTGGAAGTTCTTGTTTTGTTTGAGGAAGTTAAGGTATTTATTTCAGATATGAGGTAATCATTTGTTATGTCATCTCCTTATACAGTACAGTTTTAATGCTGTGACAGTGACACCATTCTTAACCTCCCTCCTGGGATGTTATATGATATTACATTGTCAAGCTCCAGCCACACCGCTCGGCACCACTTTGACACAGTCTGTTTGACATGCAATATCGTTGGAAGGTGTTGTATTTCCTCTCCAGCACTGCGGTGTTCAGCGGGATTACGACCAAACAGATTGATGATGCATCACCACAAACCAGAAGGACGGACACACCTCACAACTCCAACTAATTGTTGAGGTGCAAGTCAGAGGCAGGTTGCAAAAAAAAAGATAACGAATAGGTAACTGATCAACAGAAAGGAGTCAGTGTGTTTGTCACATTGTTGCCTGAACATCCTTTGTGTGTGGAGGTGTGAAAGTAGACAACAAGTGAACAGCTTTCTCATGCTCTCTTCGTTGCTCCCCTCTCAGCTACTGCTGTGTTTTGTATGTGCTAGTCTGACACCATCAATAAGATTGTCTGAAAGTATGTGTCATTCTTCCCATTGAAGCACTTGGCAACAGTTAAGCAGTCAGGTAACATGTCTCTCCGTCTCTATCACAGCAGGTGTTTCAGTGTGCCCATTCAGAACAGCTGTACACACTTCAGCACAATTTTCCAAGCATATTGATACCTTAATTTTTGGCTACTTTAACTGATACTATCAGCACTTTTATTGATATTGATTTATTGATATGTTACTGACTTTATGGATTCTGGATAAATAGAAACCTATATGATTTCTATTTATGGAGTATAGAGTATATCTAACTCAAGTATATCTAGCTCCGACACCCTGCAACCCTGATGAGGAGCGTGTCCTGTTGCCATGTTGAATCACCATGTTTCTACAGCAGCCCAGAGTAGGCAAACTAAACACTGGCTATAGATAGGACCACTGGTGTTTTTGCGAGCTTTGTGGCCACTGTAGTTTCTTCTTCACATTTGAAAAGGAAGGGGGAAGTAAGGCCTATTCAACTGGCTGCAAATCTGCAACTTCAATGCTAGATATAAACTAAAATCCGACACACTTGTTCTTTAAGGCAGAGTATGCCAAGTTCAGACTCTGGAATTGGTGAGTTCTAACTTGGAAACTAAACCCTAACAACTCCAACGCACACAGCACACAGAGCACACAAACCCTTGTGGCATATTTATGACAGTTGTTCTGCTGGTGTGTGAAATCCTGAAGCAATGGACTTGACAGGGAAGACGATGAACACCAAAGGCTTCTTACCACATGGGTCTGCAGCTTTCAGTACAACACGACACAGATCTTTGCCGCTAATTAGTTTGTCACATCTCACCGACGAGGTCACCTTCACTAATTAAAGCAAGCAAACGTCCTTGTCGGTGCATGAGCGTATTGAGCTATTGAGTCACCATTCTCACTGTTAAGAGGACCACAGTCTCATCAGCCGGTCTGCTCCGGACATGAGAGGGACGTTTAAATGGGCTGATAGAAACAGACCACTAGAACAAAGGCATGCTGGGAGCAAGAGATTGCAGCTCAGAGGACAAAAGGAGGCATTCAAGGCTAATGGCTCGCCAGATGATTGATTGCCAGAGATTAAAACTGCTACCCATTCACTGATGTTTTAATGAAATGGCCAAACATAATTTGGATTGGTAAGATAGTATGCAAAGAGGAGCACGGGGTCACGATACGTCACAGTTTACATGGTTTGCAGAGGAGGCTGCTCTATAGAGGCTGGGAAGGATGATCTACTATGGCTGTTTACGAAGAGATAAAAGAGAAATTATGATCAACTTCCTTAGTGAATTTTTAAAAATGTAAACAACTCAACATATCCTGTGTTACCAATCAAACAGAACATAATATTAATAATAGATAGCCTTCAGGGGCACCAGTGAGCAATAAAAACTTTAGTTTGTAATTTGTGACTCACTTCACTGCTGATTGTTCCTCTGCTCTGATTATTCCACTCTGCATGGACATTCATCTGACTCCAGAAGATATATAAAAGAAGAGTTACTGCCAATGAAACAGATAACCTGAGAGCAAATATGTGTAACCCTGAGGAAGACATTTGTGTTACTATTAAGGCAGCTACAGCTACCGTTTAGACCACCACACACCCCTTGGCTTTTAAACAGGAAATCAGGAGCCACAAAGGAGCCATACTTCACATGGCAGGGTCCATAATGAGGAGGTTCTGTGTGCCCTCACAAAAACTTGAGTATTAAACACCTCATTTTCTGCATTCTGATATCTTTTTATGCATGTACATAACCACAAAACCCAACAGAAAATCTTTTAAAGGGTGAACATAAAATTTAGACAATGTTATTTACTGACTGAAGAAGAGAAACAAGCCTATGACACACACTCACACACTCCCTTTTTTCTGTCTTGATGGCCTCATTTGAAAGACGCTTGAAAGCCAGAATTGCACGTCCATATTTGTTAAAGTCTATGGACACAACAAACAGAGCTGAAAAAAGCTTTCACATTATTGCATTACAGCATAATATATAATATACTTCCATCTGCGTATATAAAAGATTTTCCTTATTAATCAAAGTTAATAATTACTGACATTCTGGCTGCATTTATTTAGTCACCTGCTACACAGTACATATAACACTTTAGTGTTATACTCGTTAATTACAAGTACATTAAGTACAAGGGAACTATGGGTGGTCATTTTCCTGCAGCACCACAGGAAATCTGTTCTATCTGTTTACGGTGACATTAATGTATAAGCTGGACAGGGTGCACTCATTAGTTGGCATATGTAGTATCACCACAAGAGACTGGTGAATAATTATGTTAATAGCTCAGGAGCACTGGAACCTAATAAAGGTATGCAAAAGAAATGTGAAAAATTGCTATAATAGGAAAAGATAAACCATCTTTTCCTATTATTGCAATTTTTCGCATTTGTAAGGAGAGAAAAGTCACGAAGTATGAACGCAAGTTTTTATTTTAGGGATTCATTTATCTGAGTTGACAGGAAATTAGAGAACAGAGAAGAAATCTCACCGGTTTTGTTTTTCCTTCTATTCTCTGCAGGTCTGTAGTTGCTAGTTTAGTACATTCAGCTAAAACTTGTGCAAAACCCCTTACAGTGGTACTGACTCAGCTTTTAGTAGTTTGTGGTGCTGTTGTCTACCCTATTTATATGAAGTAGGATAGGTAAAAATATAGTTTTTTAAAGGCCATAGCTGTCTGATGTACTCATTAGTCACAGTGCATCATAGTTACATATTTTATTTCATTCTTACATTATTTAAGTTTTAGTCAAAGTTCCTTCAGCAGTCAAACACTTACAGTCCCAATTTAAGGTACTTATACTTTAATTCTATGGCCCTGTCATATGAATGTGCATTGTGGGTGATCTGATCAGAAGTGGACAGTCCATCCATTACGTCTCATTAGAATGGATCTCCACATGCATCTTGAGTGACCACTTGAGATCAGACCTCACTGCTCATTTCTGGTTTTCTGTTGCAATGAATCATCTAGTTTCTGTTGTACTGACTCTTTGGCCCAAATGGAAATCAGGTTCTTCTTCTTCTTCTTCTTCTTCTTCTTCTTCTTCTTCTTCTTCTTCTTCTTCTTCTTCTTCTTCTTCTTCTTCTTCTTGTTTTGGACATTAATATGACACTGTACGAATAAGTACATACTTTGGCATGCACTTATTGCATCGGTTGAGTAGTGGTCCTTCAGTGTGGCCCAGGACACATTTCACTGCTTGTCATTTTCAGCCCAGACTATCTTGGAACATGGTTTGAGTAATCAGATCTCAGTGTATGCTCAGTGTTGCTTGGGTGCATTTAACTCTGTACTTAGATCTGTCCACTTGAGATCGGATCACCCAAGACCAGTTTTAATGTCATAGGGCTGTAGATGAACCCAGAACTGTGTTGTATGCTGTGTTGTATAAAGATGATACAATATGAATGAAATGAATGAGACAGTTGTGTAATTTGTCACTTAGGATTGAGTTAGCCTTCCCTGCTTCCTGTCTTTGAGTTAAAAGGATGAAGAACCTCTGTCTATATTAATGACACGGATTTAATATTTTCATCTTATCTTGAGCCAGTGAGGAGGCCTGTGGGCGGTTTATTACAGTGTTGCAGATATTTCAGTTGTCATCAGTGGACAGACGCTATCATTTTTTTGTTTTTCCTCCATTGTTCAGATGTATGGCAGAAATCTAAGATTACGGATAATGCTGTGATCATAAATTCATGTGCATCTGAAACCACCTGAAAGATTGACTGTTGCAGACTGTTGCAGATTTATCATCTTTATTAAGGAATCTCAAGGTACATGACACTGTAGTGGTATGAGGGGTATATTATGCATGTAGTACATTTTACATCTATATTTCCAAATATACCCGTATTTCAATGTTTGTCCCAAATGTTTGAACAAGTGTCATCTCTTGAAAAATTTCATTCGTCACGAGAAACATTTGAACCAGGGGCGGTTGTTCAAGCTGCTTTATATAAATTTGTACCGCAGACTGTTTCATTTCACGGCATGCAGCTCACACACCACTGATCACGAAAATGTGCCATCATGCTTCAGATTTGTCCGGGAGTTTCTGAGAAACATACGGCCGTTGCCTTCTGTTTACCAAATCAGAGTGGAGGAGTACACTGAGAAGTAATAGCCAACATTCATCACACAGACACCATTACAAAGTCTGCAGAGGCTCCTCCTGTAAGACTGCTATGGTCTTTATAATCAGTTATTCTTAAAGAAGAATTCACTTTAAAGTTGCATAATCACTTCTTTTTGGCTATTTGGACTCATCCAACACCAGAGACCGTCAGGGGTTACCAATCACACAATCTCTGCCCACAGAACTATATCAAAGATTTGACAAGAAGAAGACAAGCAAGCATGACTTAATACCTCCATATACAATCTGTTGACCTGCTGATAGAATTTGACCCTATCTAAACCTGACGATAACACCACTGACCTCACACAAGGGGGGAAATCTATACAGCACCAATCCATCCACACCCTGTATGACCACCAGCTAATAAAACCCACAAGCTGTGTGTGACTATCAAAGAGCAGAAAAATGATGTCCCTGGGATCAATAAAAGATGCAGAGAGGAGGAGCTTTTAATTAAAGCAAACCACAGAAAATTTTAACCTGACCCGGCTCTGCAGTTATGAACGAGCACACGAGAGTTCATCATTTAAATTTATGTTGAGTCGACGGAGCGCAGAGATTTCATTTGAATTTATATCTCACAGGACAGAAGAGGAATGCAAATTCACACCTCTGTTTACTCAGTCGCACAGTGGGATTTACCAAGCCTATTAAAATGTGACTTACAATCAGTTCAAAGGCGTCTCACTCCATCGACAGATGACTAAAATCAACAACAATAAAAACTGAAAGCTTCAACACAGTTAATATTTCAGCATGCGTTGGATTTTTACTCATGATTAGTGGATCTAGTTGCAATGCTGGTCAGTCCTTTCATCGCTTTGGTCCAAAGTGAAATATCTCAACAATTACTGGACTTAATGCTGTGAAATTGAATTATTTATTCACGGTTCTCAGAGGAATAACTCTATTGACCATATCTTTTAGATACATCATCACGATATGTGTCCACAGTGGTTTGGACCAATCAGCATCCTATGAGGAACCAGGCTGCTGCTTACAAGGTTAGCATAGGTTCCACTAGCGTATTTGGTCATTGAAAAAATACCAGTGTCCAGTGTGTGGAATTTAGTTGCATATAGTGGTCTAATCACTGCACTGCACTCTCCTCACATTACCCTCACCTTCCTGGTGTAAAGGAGAAACAACACTTGAAAGGCCTTTTCTAGAGACAGAATTTAGTTTGTCTGTTCTGGGATACTGTAGAAACATGGTGTTTCAACATGGCGGCCTCCATGAAAGGGCCCCGCTCCCACTGTAGAATATAAGAAGACAATTTTTAGTAACAAAATTAAAAGATTCTTATTTTCAGGTCATTATACATGCATGAAAACATAATTATGAATATTATATACCATGTCTGCCTTACTCAGGATTTTCTCTGCGGAAGCTCTTCTCCTGATGTTGGCCCGTGACAGTTTAATTCATCCCAGCAGACTCTCACATTAGCCTTTCCTTCCACTGTGCACTCTGTATTGTTGGGTGTCAAAATTCCATGGTCAGAAAAACTGTTATAGTTCTGTAACAGAAATAGTTCAGTTTTGTTCTCCAAGCTGCATCAGAATGATCTGAATGAAAGTCGTAATTTGTTGCCCCCTTTGTTGGTAATGCTATTACGAATTTAGTTGACATGGCTAACATGTTAGCAGACAGCTACTGTACATATTAACACAAGAGGCAGACACGGAGCAACATTATCATCCAGTCTGAGTTGTCTTTGTGTCCACCTGAGCAATGTAAATCCAGTATTTGCTCTCTTTAGCTCTGTTTTTGGTCTCAACCAAATACTGAGAAAAATATCTGTCTCTCAGTTAGTCCCTAACTCTATCTGTCTGCTGTTTGGTGCTGAGTAGGTCATGTACAGGTTTACCAGAGCTTTAATGCAGACAACATTGGACAGCAGACACTGGAAACCAGGCTGATGATAGTTCTGAAAAACTAAACTAACTAAAACTGTAAGGCCTTAAAACCAAAATAATGAGCTAAAAGGGACTAAAATTCAAGTTGTTTATAATACGACACATTTCGTTTCATGACTGGAGAAAAGATGAAAACAGGGTGTTGTGATGGAAGAAGGGATTGGTTCTTAAAGCCTTGTTTTTACTACCACTGCATCACTGCTTAGCCAGCAGCAGTATTGAATAAGTGATGTATCCATCCACAGTCTGAGGGCTTTTGTCTGTCAGCGTGAATGGAAACGGTCAGTGGGCTGAAACCAGCATCTGCCATGATGACTGTAAATCAACTGACCCACAGTGGCTGCCACTAAATCACACTTGTTTGTGAGGTCTGTTTTTGTGAGGTGTGTGTGTGTGTCCAATCATGTTGTTTACTCCACACACATCAGACGTGACTTTTTGGTGTGATTTCATATGTGGAGAAAGCAGCTGTAAGCAAGCGTATGAACTGATATTCAACAGTTTACCATGAATGATATGGTGATGATCCCATGCACAAACAATGACAGCAGATGATATGTTGATTAAAGTGTCTTGTTGACATTTCCATGTGCTTTAACTCTTTTGTCCATCAGGGAGTGAAGAGTCTATTTTATGATCAAATCAGTGTTTCATTTTGACCAGATGTCTATAATGACGTGCATGTCGTTAGATAAGAGAAACAGGATTGTTTTATTTAAATATGGAGGCATTTTTAGAGACATGAAAATGTTTAACTCAAAGACTTGACTGGATAAATAATGCCCTGCATGCCCAGACATTTTCTAATGTGAAATCCCTCGAGAAAGTAAGACATTCTATTGTGGACATATGCCTCAAGATGGGCTGAAAAGGGAGAAACATTTAATGAATATGCTGCTGGTGAACATTTACAAAGTGGAGAAATAACAGCATCTGTTAATCATAAGATGGAACAATTTGCTTTCCGACGGAAAGGCTTATGAAGCCCCCCTAGACCTGATTTTGTATTCAAGGATCAATAACCATGTTGTAAAGAAAATGGTCACTCCCTGACTGTTCACTGTTCATGGCTTTATTAATGTTACTTTCCCAAGGAAAGGATACTGTACTATATCTGAAATACATTGTATGGAAGTTTATGTTTGATACAGAAAAAGGATAAGAGGGGAAATAAGGGTCTTGGACAGATGGATGGAGGAGTTTGGTGGGGAGGTGTGGATATGGGATGAGTTTGAGCTATAGTCTTTGCTCCTTGCCTCATTTAGAGAACCTAAAGACAAAAAAAGTTTGTGAGAAAGTAATTTAATTATCTCATGACCCCCTGTGATCTTGGAGGGTGGGGTCCTGGTTGTGAATCACCAACATAGGAGAGTTGTGTGCAGAGTGTATAAGGCTGCCTAAGGTGGATATGTTTTTTCTTTTTTCGCCTTTTTTCCACTTTTTTCCACTTAATGAAAACTGAGACTGGGATGTCACTGTGTTTGCTGCACACAGACCCATCAGATCAAATCAAATCAAATTATCATTTCGATTTGTATCAATTATCATCCCAATTCGGTAAAACAACAACAACCACACACAGCAATAGAACCTTGGTTGAGTCTGTCCGTGGTCCATACTGAGCCATGCGTTTCAGTACTGCTGCTGTTTGAGTTCTGAAATGAAGAGAAGACACCAAGGACCATTTCAAGGCCAACAGCACCATCTGCAGGAAATAAAGCACTCCTCCATTCAAATAAAATGTCCTCACGCATACATGCAGTGCTTGATGCTTGTTTGTTGGTAGATATGTGTTCAGAAAAGAAACGTTGAGAGTGAGGGCAGCCGTCAGAGCTCTTTGTGATGTCAGATATTCTGAAATGTTTTTGGGTCTATCACTTGACTTTTTTGGTCCCATAACCCTCCCATAACCCCCAGGATCTTTTAAGAAATTTAAAATGACTGTCTTACTGTATCCAAGCTCTACAGGGATGGCACGTTGCGAGAGGCCTTGCTTGTGCAGCTCAACAATCCTTCCACGTTCAAAGACAGAAAACCTTTTTGCCTTTGCCATCAGGGGGTCATGACAGTGTGAATGCCTGATAGAAAATGACATGAAAGCCAGATTTTTGCACAGATTTTGACTTTTTTTTAAGGCTGTAGTCTTAAACTTTTGATCGGCCGATAGACAGCCTGTTTGAGTTTAAATGCAGTTTTCAGGTTTTTTTTATTTATTTATTTATTTTTTTTGCAATCTGAAGCTCTACTTACAACCTGGTTAAGTTATTTTAACCATTTGTAAAAAAAAAAAAAAAAAAAAAAAGAACAAAACAAAAAAAAACATAAAACAACATATATTCATCAAAATAAAATGATATTAAATTATTCAGAAACTATTTTTACATGTGTGCTCTTACATGTACTCTAGAGGACAGATTTTCCAGAATTTTCCTCTTTTAACGAGTTTAGAAAAAAGCGCGTGTACACCATGCACTCTTTGTTTATATGACTGCACGAGCTAATGTCAGGCTCCGCCCACGTGTTGTTGTTCCACTGTCACGTGACAGATACTGCATGCCAATTTTAGCTAGAATAAGTTAGAAATCACACTAAAACGTGTCAGCTGGCTCTGTCTCATGATGCAGTACGACATATTATAACCACTGACAATATATACAACTGCATTTTATTCGAGACAGATAATATAAGAATATTATTTTGAAAGGTCCAAGCGGAAGTGGTGTTGGTCGTAGTCCAGTCTTGGCACTGACCGGGAATGAAACATCTTTCTCCATCACGGTAATTAAAGATGGAACTACCAGAAGCCCTGTCCGGTCAGGTAGGCGGTGTCGAAGAGCATGCTACACCGACCCCCGTGGACGTCGACACCGCAGTGCTGCTGCTGGGAGCGGGAGTGACAGCCATCACACACCCGCTGCTCTACGTCAAGCTGCTAATACAGGTAGCTGATGTAGCTAGCCAGCTAACTAACGGCAATTATGACGGTGGTCGTTTGTTTTGTCTTTGGAGTCCTCCAAAGCTTCATTTTCCCGTTAACTCATTCAGCTTAGCGACCGACGGCTGCTCATTACTCCGTTTAGAGGAGTCGTAACGTTACTGCAGTGTGTTCTTCCGGTAACGGGGGATGCAGTACGGCAAAGAACCAGAGGCGTTTCATCATCACCATTCATATTTTATCAAACATTTTTGGTCAAATAACGCTTCATAATTGTGCCAGCTGCTCGTCCTCACAGGGTAGTGTTGCTCCTGTATGAATTCAATATTTCAGCATTATTTTAAACATCAGTGTAAATGCATCATCTCTGTAGTTTATATAGACCGTCCTGTCAAATCAAATCAAATCAAATCAAATCAAATTTTATTTGTATAGCCCAAAGTCACAAAACACATTTTGCCTCAGAGGGCTTTACAATCTGTACAGGGAGTGACACCCTCTGTCCTTAGACCCTCGGTT